>CALYLW010000202.1:82182-682182 GCA_944989445.1 Ampullaceana balthica
GATAGGCCATCAGACGCTGGTTGGCGTAAGCTATCAAGACAAGCAAATTAAATCTAATTATAATCTTTAAGTTTGAGAATCCACAAGATAACGTATGAAATCGTTCCACTGCGTCGTTTGATGTTGACATCAAAGCATTTGTGATGTAACCGCAGCTCCGTTTGGTTCTCTCATGGCAGGAGACGAACTTGTTTGCCCGTTACACCAAAAATATACAAGTTTATGTGTGCGTTACCCCCACCCCCCAAACCCCAGACTCTAGGTCCTGCTCACATGACTCGGGGATTTGGAGGAGCGTCGTTAGACCAATACTACTGGTGAGTTTTACAAGTGTCTAAAAATGATCTGAATAGGATTATGTGTAGATATTTTAAGTCAAAACGACACGGAATATCCTTTTTCTTTATAAGGGGAGGGAATCTATTTGATAGAATTAAAAACGTTTTAAGTTTGATATAATTGTTCATTTGGTTTTCGGTCAAACGCTCCTGGTCTTCTAGATTATCTAGATATAATGGTAAATAAGCCCATTTAAAATTAGTCAAATATTCATTAACTTTATTGAATGCATCAATTCTTGACATCGCAATTCGAGAAGAGCACAAAACAACTTTTCTTCTTAGCTCAGTTTTTAAGGCATTAATTTTAAATATCACAGAAAGGATACGCGATATAGACGAGTCATGTGGATTAAGATTAGTGTCACTCGTGTCAATATAAATGAAAGTAGGGTAGATTTAGGCGTCTTCGTATTGTACGTAGGCTAGAAATCTACATAGTTGTCAAATTTTAAAAAAAATACATTTTCTGGAATGAACCGGTTCAATAATGGGCATATGTTCCAAGCGTTCACGTACACACGACGTATTTTAATTTTAATATATCTAGTGGATTGTAGTGGATGTTATATGTCCCAAATGAGTCTGCATTACCCCCAAGAATTCTCTTTTTGACCCCAGAGGAGGATATTAACGTCTGTTCGCCGACCTCTTTCTTACGGATTGCCCGTCAGTCAATTGAGGGATTTTAAAAAATACATTTTAAAAATGTTATTTTTAAATATTATTTTTTCTAAACAAAGACGTTAACCGTGATGATTAATAGTCAATGTTTAATTTGTATGCATTAAAATAAAATATAATCTAAGGATGTTAACACAGTTCGTTTTCTGAAGGCCGGTTAAACTTTTTAAAAAATGCTTCACGCGGGTTACGATATTACAATGTAGACCTTCACTAAATAAATAATAAATACTTAAATGACAATAAACGTGATTTGAAACATACTTATTTTCAAATGGAATATAATGTGTATAATTGGTGTTTTTTTTTGGTGGGGGGGGGTCAAAGATTTGTGACGTAATTTAAGAGGGGGGGTCTAAGTTTTTGTGACGACGCGTGACGAGGGGGGGGGAGGGGGTCAAAAATCGTCCAAAATCGCGTGACGTCATTTATGGACGGCCTCTTAGTGATGTCTATGTGAATTTTGTTTAACCTCTCTCATGTTATTTAGTCACCCGTCCGTGTTTTCTAATATTGAAGATGTTATTGTTTATTTTCCATTACGTTTATTTACTTTTTTTAGACTAACATTTTCTTTCGTCGTCGTTGCAAGAAATGTCCAATTATATGACACTACTTTTTAACTATTTTATAAATATTTACTGTGTAAGTTTCTACAAAAACAGTTACTGTTTTTTTTATGGATTTGGCGTTGCAGTTAGTTTTATTGAATGTTAATTCTGAATAATAGTATCACGATCTTTAGAAAGATTATATCAAAGTTTTTTTTGGAATCTGAGAAAAAAAACAACATAGACTTGATTGACAGAGTGATATTTTTTTTAAAAAGTTTATCCCTAATTTACGTATGTTTTACGATATCTGGAAAACAACCATACTATAAAAAAATAAACATTATAAATATAATTATATTGTTGGTTGCAAACATCGTTTTAAAATATTACTGTATTTCCATTACTTACAAAAATAATAATACATAAATATTTTTTTTTAAATTTGATTTACAAGGGACATTGATAAAATGTTAATTAAAAATTAAGCGTCCACATAGAGATTAGTAAACTTTAAAAAACACAACGAAACAATGAACATGTCAGCTAAAACTTCGTCAGAAAACAAGCAAAACCCAAAGTAAATTTAGGCTTTATTATAAACTTAGCTACGAGTGTCTTTAATCTTAAATATTATTTAGTAATTGACTTCATCCTCCTTTTTTGCAGGCTCACATCAAACTGGACCTCTACATCCAACAACTACTCCTAAATCTTAACTCAGTAAGTGTAAAAAGTAAAAAGGATACATTTATGGTGCTAAAATGCAAACAAAACATGTACAAATTGGTAGAACATTACTTAGTAAGTATTTTTAAACCTTTATTGAGATTTGGAGTCAAGAAAATTACCAACAATTTATTTTCAAAACGAACTATCTGATCCAACATTGAAAAGGCTTAAACTTTGAAAATGTTTGAAAAAAAGCATAGACATAAATAGTGTTTTTACAAATTGATTGACAATGTTGTATGACTATATTCAGGCTATGAAGTAGGCTAATTGAAGTCTGTATGAATGAGAATGAGAATGAGAAGGACGCAATAAAATAACGAAAGTAGTAACACAATTATTCCTCAGGGAAATGGTATTGTCAAAGTAGACATTCAACAAGAAAGAGAAGAATTAAGTAAAAAAAGATATTTTCCTAGATATACACCAAAAAAAATCTTATCTCCAACTTACTCAACTATTCATGAGAATGTTTACCCATTTTTATTTCTTGGTACCATTAATAAATTACGTTTTTAAAAACATGTTTGTGTAAGGCTGTGTTTTTTAGTTATCTGCATTTTTTAAAAGTAAATTATAAAATAATATAATTTTAAAAATTTAAGTTCCTGTAAATCACCTGATTTCCACGAATTACATATTCCTAAAAGTCATTATATGTATTTAATATGAAATATTCCCGCAGCCTATACAACAACGTTACTGGTGAAAAACCCTATCAGCCCTCTGAAAATCAGCACTGGTACCATTACATCAAAATCGTCTCTGCGAACCACTTCACCAAGAAAGGAAACCTTGGTGACTGCAAGAAGCCCTCAATGTAAGATCTGAGGCCAAGAGGATGGCTCTGTGAACATTTAATTCACATCTTACATTTTGTACTCTATTTGTATTTAAATAAGTGCATCAAGAAACAAAACGATGACCATTTGAAAGCTTTTAATGCATAGGTACTGTACCACACTAGTGACACGAAGTTACACTGCGAGTTAATGAAGAATAATAGATGCGTAGGTGACAGGTTAAGATTGCCATGTTATCCCATGAAATAGAATAGATTTATTAGGACAGTTTAACTCTAAAAATAGAAAGGGTTAAATAAACGTCAAATCAGAACACCCTATTCTAAAGCGAACCGTCCTTGAATACGCTAGTTACTAACACGAAGGTACTAAAAAGCAGCTATGAACGTGTACAGGGAGCGACTTCTATTGAGAAAGTCGAAGGTGTTAATAAAAATTATGAAATAGTTCACGAACTGATCTGCAAAATTAAAATTGTCGTGTAGGTTACGTTGCACTCATCCTTATCCCTATTGCAGGGCCACCAAATGAGAAACGTATTAGTCCGTGTATATAGTGGATAGTGTGGACAGTAAAATGAGATGGTAGAAATTTGTGGGCTTTGACGCTGTGAAAAGAAGCACTTTGTTGAAGCAATAACATATGACGTCGTCATATAGAAAGCATCTGGGTTAATTTACAGTAGATTCTGAATCAAGTTTATGTGCATGGCTAAACATAAAGCAGAATCCCTGGTTATTATTGTATAACAAGTAGCAAAGATGTAGCAAGCAGTTGTCTCTGTTACCTTTCTAAAGCTCTTTGGCAGACCGAATCGGTGATACACGTATTTCATGATTTCACATGGATTATACGCTAAAATACCAAAAATAAAGTTATACTATTTGTGGAAATTCAACCCCCAATATCAGAGTATTTGAACAGAGCTTTGTCCTATCAACTTATTCTTTGATAGGCTAGAGTATAGACCACGTCAAGGACTTGAACTTCCGGTTTTGCTAGCTAGCCATTGAACAAGAATTAAATATTTTGACTGCGTAACCCGCGCTGGACATATCCCGTTTGTAGAACAGTACGTAGAGCCGTTGGCCAAGATTTTAACCAAAGATTTCAAATAATAATATCAAACGTTTTCGAAAAAATATGTTAGATTCGCCACATAGTGAATTACTTATGACGTCTTTTTAAAGAAATGTTTTTCTCCCATTTTGTATAGTAAAACAAATGAAAGTGTGGGGCGTGAAGAAAATACTAAGGTCATGAACCAGTCAAAAGTAAAATTCAACATATAAAGTAAACATATATTTGGTAAAGTTAGATGTGAGATAAATAAGAAATAAATGTGGAAACAAAAATACAAAACGCTTTTGGCTCATTAAAATTGAAATAGTAAATACTTTATCAATGAACGCTAAGAAAATATGTCCGAAACTAGACGAAGAGTATTATGAAATGTTTCTTTTGAGTGGGACTCATGTTGGAATATCTGCGAAATAAACAGAAGTAATTTAAATAATTTAAAAATTTTGATGATAGATGAACAAAGTATCGTTAATAGCCATTGTTAGCAATCTCGATAGTTATTTATCTCAGGCCAGTCTATTGCTACTAACAACTCTGTTACTGAATATGTGCTACCCGGCAGCCACCATGCCTATTAAGACCTAAGGTCAAGGTCATTCCGTTACCGCCCCAACCACTAAATACTCAGGGGTCACACTGTTTAAACATTTGGTTAAATATATATGGGGAAATAAAGGTGGAAAATGGTATATTCTGTCTATACGTCTTGGTTATTTGTGTCACATATTTTTATAAAGATAACGGAACAATTTAAATATTAACAAATACGATATTTAATGAACATGTGTAATATAAAAAATACATTTCAAGGTTGACCAACACTCTAAATCTACACAATTACTGCCACCATTGTAATAATTCCTTTTCGCCAAGGATGCGTCATTATTGTATTTCTTGATCCTTCACTTTGAGGAAATAATACTTAAAAGAGCGATATTTTCTTTTGCGAAGAAACCTAATATTAAAGATCTATTTTTTTATTGTGTTATGATATATTGTGTAATAAGGTACTTAAATTCTAATATCAAATGATATTGTTATATCAGTAAATGTTGAAAATATACACATTGTCTTACAGACATTTATATGCGTTTCGCCATTCAGATATCGACACTACATCTGGTGATATCGCTATTGGAGTGAGTGTCCCCTGCGTTTTCCTTGTTATTGCTACAGCCACAGCTGTTTGTGTTTACTTCAGGATGAAAAGGAGGAACATGGAAAGAAAGGAGTCGAGGGATCATGACAATGAAGTCTTGTTTGGAGATCAGTATTTTAAATTAACTAACGTGATACCGGTCGCATCAAGTGAGAATTCTGTAACATCGTGCTAATAATAACTGCTATAATGAAATACTTTTATCAAATGTATATGTATTTAATTAGGACACTAATTTGATTATATAAGGCTGTCCTTTTAATACTAAAAAAACCACAATAATAGTTTAGCATCAAATGGAGCATGATTCCATGTCAACACTGTGCATTCAATATTCCAGCTACTTTACACTTAAACTATTTCAGATCAGATCATTGATGTTGTTTCTTTATTCAAAAACAATGTATTTGACCACCCAGCAGATGTCATTGGACCTGAAACTCAACAAGAACCCAAGATATCGACCAGTCAATCAGGCAGTACACAAGAGATAGCATCCTGCTGAGTCGCCCAAAGTCAATCAGGCAGTACACAAGAGATAGCATCCTGCTGAGTCGCCCAAAGTCATTCAGGCAGTACACAAGAGATAGCATCCTGCTGAGTCGCCCAAAGTCAATCCAATTAAATAATTAAATGTATTCAAATTTACAAAATGCTAACACAAAAAGATGCGATTGGCGCTTGCTTTCTTCCCGGCAAGCGAAGGTATTAGAGACGTTAAAATTTGTACACATCTTTTCCTAAACAAGAAAAACTTCGGCACATCCAATTTTTACCACTCTTTCTTGTTCTCGACATTTGTCACTGATTCCTTAGAAATAAAACGTTTATCTAAGTGAAATAAGTATACCCTATTGAGTGATCCGTCATTACCTGAAATAAAAAATTACGGGATATAATTTCATATGACTTAAATAAATTGAAATGAAGGGCTCAATCCCTCAGCATCATTATGATATTCGGTTTTCATGTTGCAATTCATTTGAAAATGACCCATTGCACATTGGAGTTACAAAACGGCAGCGGACAATTGTTAACGTGGCTGAGCATTTGTAAGAGAAAAAAAAGGCATTTTTTGTGTTTTTGCAGCAGAGAAACAAAGTTGATTGGTATCAGTAAAATTCATCAACTTTCAATCGTCTCGAATACCGCTTATTGTTCTTTTGTGAAGAAGATTGTTGGTATTGAACTATCCCGTTTTCATGACCCGAATTCCATAGCAATATTTAAAACAGTTGTTGGGTGAATAAATGCAGTTGTGTGTTTAAAGGCAGTTATTGGGTGAATAAATGCAGTTATATGTTTAAAGGCAGTTATTGGGTGTATAAATATAGTTGCAATTTGTATAAAGGCAGTCGTTGGTAATACAATCCGAGGAACAAGCTACCCTTCTAAAAGTGCCACTCGGAGCAGTTAGGGGTTAGATCGTTGCGTCGTTTCAGGTACATAAAATAAAAGATGTTGATATATAACTTCTTATCTATTCGAAATTTATGGTTCTAGCACTTTCTATGTGAAACTCTCATAAAAGTCCGTAGTCATTTAATAAAACACCTTTGACTATTTGATGATTTTTATGCTGTTTCAGGCACTTAAATAAAACTACACTTGCTCTGCCACGTGCAGTCTGTAGCCATGATGACCATTTTTTATATATGAAATTTGAAAATTATACTCTGCAGCTCGACTAATATTTTTATTATGGTCATTTTCTGTAAATTCCGGAACTATTTTTTTGATAAATTGATACGATCAAATGTTTTGATATTGATTTTATTTCTAACGATCTGTAAATCTAATCTTATCAATACTATTCCTTTCTGCCCGAGATATATCTCTTTCAAGTTCTCAATATACATTTAGTTATCTTTCTTTGCAGTTTTCATTCATCTCGAAAACAAACTCTTTTATTCTAATTTGTAATTCAAGATCGAGTCCCTTAACTGTCAAATTGTATTAATGATGATTAATAAGTTCATACACACATTTCCACAGTTCAGACAGAGTTACTTGTTATTTTATTCTTTTTTTCATTTTATTTCTAACACAAAAAAGACAAATAAGAAGTCGAAATTCACCTTTAAGTATTTAAACTTACCAAAATGCACTATTATGATACATGATTTTATGTGGTTTTTTTCAGATTAATTTAAAAATTGTAAATGACAATTTTTTTCTTTGGAGGTTGTATCCCAAAGATAAGATGCATATTCTTGTACAGGTCCCATAAATTTAAGGTAGCATAATAGTTTTATAGTATTATTACATCTGTTAAAGTTTCTCTTAATAAGCCCACGTTAAAAAAATTTCTTATATACCTACTTGATATGGGGATTGCATAATAATTTATCATGTATTTCTTTATTTTGTATGAAATTAGCATATGACCTGGACTCTGGATGACAAAAATCCACGCAGCGCCACAGTACATACATAATGTAACATACATATAGTTAATAAAATATGCTTTGTTGCATTTCAAAGGTGTCAATTAGTTTTAAATACAACCTCTTTTGTTTACAGATAATGCTTGTACTTTGAGAAGCCTCCTAGAAGCGTGTTAGAAAGCGCATCACGTTTTCGCAAGCATTATATTATGTCCCGAATAAATAAATAATTTTCTTTACAACAATCTAAAACACCGGTATAAACACGATATGGACTGTTGCAGAGAGTTACATAGTTATTCTAAAAAGTTGGGATGAGACTCACATTTTTCCTTCATGGTGTTACTGTTTAAAAACTAAGCAACGACCTACACCACTGTTCGATTTAGACATCGCGGTCACGGATATCTGACCGACACCGCGCAGCAGTTTAGATTTACCGAGTAGCAAATTTTGTAAAATATTTCCCCACTAAATGGATGGCTGTGCAACTTTGCATGAGTTTTTTTTTACTTTGCATTAGAACCAATGAACCTTAGATGGAGCATTGACCTGAACTTACTTAAATCATACTACGCCCAGCAGCGTAGCATACGCCCCACACTTGCTCATGGAGAGTGCAAAGAAAGTGGAGAAAGAACGGATACAAACTACAGCACAAAGAAATAAAAAAAACGCAAGAGAACGTCGGCTGGGGGGTGGGGAATTGCCAACTCATTGTTGGTTTCAAGACATTTGCAGGCGAAATTCGGTACACCCCTAACTTCTATGAAGTCAGCTATAAAACGATAATCGGTTTAACATCGCCTTTACATAATCGATAATCGGTTTTCAAAAAAAAACACAAGGGAAAAAAACGCAATTAACAACTAAATATGACTAATCCTCGCTAAGGTCGGCCAATCACAATTTATGTTTAAGGGATGGTAGTATTAAATGGGAGGTGAGTAACAATAACCTCAGTGTGCATGTCTTCACGTTTACTCGTTGTTTTTTATTTACTTAATGCTGCTTATTGTGTCTGTACTCTCACCCCCCAACCGTTATTTGCACTGTCTATGATGAGCAAGTTAGCGGCGTATGCTATGCAATAAAGGGGTAAAAGAACGGGCACAAACAGATATTTTTAAAAATAAAAATGAGGCGGACGTGATAACCAGTACACTAAGAATCTCACGTTTTCTGTGAAGGAACAATGCAAGTGAAACGCAAGGACCACACCTCCACTACCTTCGCTTGCCAACCGTTAACTGTGTTTAGTTGACCCCAGCAAGGGTCATTCGTCATGCTTGTTTGCACATACTTGCTTGCGTCGTGGTGTCTCGCATGGTCCCATGAAGAGAATTATAAATATATAGATACAAGAAAATATAAATATACAAATATATACGTTTTTATAAAAATTGTCTTGTCTAAAACTGTGTACAATTAAATATAACATATATGATATATACTCAAAACCTAAATAACAATTTCTTAAGTGGTAAAAATAAAATCTAATGTATCGATTTTGACCATCACTTTTTAAAACTAACGATCGCAGCCATGGTTTTATGTAAATTGATGCCTTCTATAATTTATAATGACTGTGCGGTGACAGATGAAAAAAAAGTGAAGAGTAGGCAAGTCAATACAGCTACCCCACATTCGTGTGTGGGACATGCATACGAGACAGTCATAGGAGGATTGGTCTTTACAGCCACGCCCAGAGTTGCAGTCTTAAAAAAAAGATAAAAGCTATCGTCTCCCTCAGACGAAAAGGTGCCATACATAATCAAAATAATTATCTCTTGGGTCATATAGCAGAGCCTTGATGGCGACGTCCCATTAAAACGTCGTTAATATTATTCTTTGAGCAAAAGTCACGACTTCAAATCTCTGTGATGGCAGAGTTGTGTTTCCTTGTCTTAGGGCATCACTGAGTCCACAAAGCTCCGAATTGGAACCTGACATTATATGGGGTAAAATAAAAGCAGCTGGGCATTGCGCTAGCCACACAATTCCCTCACATGCGTGGCTATAATAATAATAATAATAATAATAACCCCTTTCCAGTCCATGACGGACTATGCGGTAAGTGAAGTAGCGATCACAAGTTTTATTTAGCCATCACTAACGAGCAAGGGATTGTGTGCCCAGCACAATGCCCCTGGGGCATTGCCAGCACGTAGAATAGAACCCATGACTCTGTTCTACCTCGGTTCGGAAGTCCAACGCGCTACCGCTAGACCACCGCTATAGAAACTTGTGAATGCTGCTTCACTTTTCCCATAATACAGCACGGTATGAAAAGTGAACTTTATCACAGGTAACTATTATTTGAGTACCCTTGGCTAATTAAGTTGAAATTAAAATTTAATTTTACATTTGATCTATTAGGTTATGATTTATTTTTTTTGCTCTAAGTAGAATGCATTTTAAAATTCATCTGTTTGTTGAATAAAATATAGTACATTTTAAAGAAAAACACGCGTTTTTAAATTAAATTTTAAGTTATATAATATAATAGGGGTTATAGGGCGCCCACTATTGTGTGGTAAAAAGCCCAAGTAACTTATCCTTGTTTGATAAATACAAAATATTAAACATCCTGAAATGCACAAAAGTATTTTATAATTATAAATCCTCAAATCCTCTTTTTACATGGCTCTCTTTGCAAAATTAAAATATAAGCTAAAATTATGACGTCAGATAATATATTTTTTTTAGAATCTTTTAGAATTTTGCACACCTCCTGATGCGCGTCTTGTTTATATACTTAAATATAAGCTCAAAAGTCATAGCGCTACGGATCCTTCCTTCCTTCCAGTGACTTGGATTATTATGTTGTTTATACTATGAAATATAAAAATTATTAAGTAGAGATTTAGAAAAAAAGGAAATGAAAATAAGATGAATTAGAACGGCTTAAAGTACTCAACAAAACTACCAGAAAAAAGAAAAGGAAAGAAGTAACAAAAGCAATTTACGTCTTGCTGGAATTTTGCCTGATGGTCGACAAACTCTGTATATGACTACCTCAGCTTGACTTAAGGAGCTTCACGTTCACAATTTTTAGCCATGGCTTGAGTGGAGAAATAATGCGATTAAAACCATACTATCTGGGAAACATATCTTAGTTCAATTGCAACTAAATATTTTGATTTACTGTAAGAGATTAGATTATTACCTAATTAACTCTTTATCACTAAATAATCCTTAAAATATTTTTGTTTGTTTGTTTTGTTCTGGGAAGGGGAGTTTGCCCTTTTATATTTTAATGAATGTAAAAGCAGTAAACGAATCATGAAAGTACAACTAAGATAGTGGTTTAAAAATATTTAAAAATATGCAAGACAATTTGTCAGCAAATGGTTTCGCTACTAATGTGTTTTACAAAAGGCCATTAAAATTGTCCATCTTATTCCAGTCTTGCTTTGAATACTTTATTATATCAACAGTGTCCCGAACGTGAGCAGCATACGTTTTTTCTGTGCTCACAATGCGGCTCGCAAACTTTTTATGAATCTATAACTTTTCATCTCAAAAATATAATAGAATTTTTTTTTAAATCTTGACAGAAACATTAGGTTGGAAATCATTAGGGCTTGATCTGAATTTAAAAAAAAATAAAAAAATCTAGCTTGCTGTGTTGAAGTCTGGAATCTGTCAGCGGCAGAACCTACTTTCTGCTTTCCGCATAGAAGGTGGCACTTCAACTGTGGCAGTTTATATGTCGTCGCTTGCAGTATTGCTCGCTCTAAATGACCTGATTCTGACAGAACTTCGCAACACAGTTACTAGCTACCAACCAGATTTAAAGTTACTTGCTAGTTCAAAAGTTTCTCAGCAGGATCAATACAATTAGTATTTATTATAATTATGAGTCTATGAGTAGCTATTTAAATTTGTGTTTGCTAAGTATCTGTAACGCATATATTTCTCCAAAATATGTTTAGTGTTTAACAATTGAAAAATCTATAAGGGGCCGTCCATAAAGTACGTCACGCTCCGAGGGGGGGAGGGGGTCTAAGAAAGTGTGACACTTTGTGACAGGGGGGAGGGGGGTCAGGCCATGTGTGATGTCACACATTTATTATTTTTAGTTTTTTTTCCTAATTTATTTATATTTTTTTAGTAGAATTTAAATATCTTTAAAAATAATTTTCAAAAATTTTGTGAAACATTAGAATTAGTTTTATGTCAAAATAGCATTGAAATGCGTATCTCCTGAATGTGTTGTTCATAAATCTGAATTGGATACAGCAGAACTGATATCGAAGGATCAGGAATGGTTTGACAATCATGTTCGCACCAGCCAATATTTCACTCATATTGTTATTAAATGTCAGGACATGAAATGTTGCGACAAAGCACGAAGCTCATATTTTAACGTTTTACCTTAAAGATTCTTCCCTCCTCCAATCCCAAACAACCAAACAAATGATGGACTCAAAGCTTAAGAAAGAGCAGATGCAGATTCTCATAAATTTCCTTCCTTTTTTATAGCACAAACTCTCAAATTTGATGAAATTATGCCAAGATCAACCGGAGCTTTAAAAGTACAACCATATGATTACCAGCTTATTTGATCGACTTTGCAAAGTATGTCACTCATTTTTTGCCTCACAAACAATGTTGAAGAAACATACAGGACAACACAGAGCTCGGGCTCAGGAGAATGTGCCCACCCAAAATGTTCAAGAATTAACTCAGATAAAACGCATCCGTCCTTTGAGAATCACTTCTAGAAGTCAAAGAGAACCCAATGGCAGTTATTGCCAGGGAAGAAAATGCACATACAGAGGTTGTAGAGTGGCTAGATGAGAACGAGTTGATCTGTCTGCAATTATCCTTCCAGGAAACGATGATTGTGAAAGATTGATGTCAGTCGTAACTTTGGATGAACACAGATGATGTCAGGGAATATTTTTGAATGAAATATAATTCATAGGACCATAATAAACAGATTAAATATAGCACAAGAGTTGGTCACATAATTTGTCAATCTAGTCTTTTTTTTAGTCAAATTGTTTTGTTTCATTTTTATTATGTAATTTTAAAAATCCGGCCCCGGCTTCGGCTCCGGCAGGATTTCACTTCATAAATCCGGCTGGCCGGTAGATCCCTAATTTATATATATATTCATAATAATAATGGCCAAGGAAAATCCGGAATCCATCCATTTTAACAAATCTGATTCCGGCTCCAGCCGGATTTCACTTCCTAAATCCGGTCCACTTCAGCTCCAGCCGGATTTCAAAATTTTGAATCCGGTACATCCCTACTTTTAAGTGGAAATTTTATATTTTAATATAATTTAATAGTGAAGTGTATTTTAAGTATTAAATTAAATATTTTAATTAGGTGTTAATTAAAAAAATTTGGCAATTGGGACGTACTTTACGTCCCGAGATTTGTGACAGGGGGGAGGGGGTCAAAAATGGTCAAAAATAGCGTGACGTACTTTATGGACGGCCCCTAACATGAAATTTGAAAAATGTTTTTAAATGAATCACAAAATAAATTTTTCATTGCAGATAAGATCAGTTAACCAAGAATATAAAACCTGTATTGGCTGATGAACTCACTACCCACCAAGTTAACATAAGCCATGCCCCTCCATGTGAGCAAAGTACTGAAACTATTTGTCTGTATAGTTACTAAATGGCTTTCAATTAAGTAGACATTTATTGTAACCATTTAAAAATAAAATTTGAAATATTCTTTTGGATTTTTTACTGATTTAATATTAATAATAGGCAATCATTTATTTATTACATATACCGTTGTTAGGTAAGGAACTAATTTTTCAAAAATCTAAAAGACTATGATTGACATGTACATTTTAATATATACAAAGACGTTGTTGTAACAATAGAGACACTTTTAGTATTACCGTTACTGTTTACTATTACGCAATATGTGGAATGGGACAACAGTCCTATTATTAGACCTCGTCTCTTTAAAAAAAACATTCTAATTATATACAATTTTGTACAAAGAAGCCATGATGTACATGTAGTTTAAAATTACACAAACACAGAATAAAAAAAGAGGAAAAATAAAACCACAATTTTAACTGTTGATACTTCTTTATTCTTCTAATATCCTGTGTTTTCTTAAGTATATGATAACATCTTACGTTATTGTAAAGTAAAATTTAAATTTTTAAAAAATTAATTTATAAATTTTCATTTATAATATTTATATGGTGTTTATTATAACATATAAATTTAATTTTAAAATTACACACAGCATAAGGTGAGGGTATTAGTCGAAACTTCTACTTGTGTATTAGTCTACTAGTAAAGATTCAAATTATTGTTTTTGTGCTTGTGTATCTTGTTTATTTAAAAGCTTTATCGCAGTACAATTACATTAATATATTATATTGCTATAAATATTTTTTTTGTTGACAATATCATGTAAAACCTTTTCAGTAATAATATAAAAAGGATACAGTTTTTAAAATGTGTTTTAAAATGAATTATTGTATTAAAATGGGTGCCTTGTATTAAATGCATATTTGCTGTTTATAGGCAAAGCAGATCATGCGACGCTTTGTCCATGAAACAGTAACACACAGCTGATCTTGAGTTTCAACATAAAACAATCGAATATTTCACAAAACGGCATTAAATCCTTTGTTAAAAAAACACATACAATGAAAAGGGTCTTGTTATTTAGAACTACTCATGACTGATGCATGCACGTAAAAACTTAAGCGTCTCAGCAGGAAACGAGATGATGAAGATAGGCGTTACAGCTGAATAAGCTCAGTGCATAACGACACAAAACTATAGTTTATGGTATTCACAATATAACTTTTGTTTAGTTGTATTAGTTTCTTCGTGCAAAAATCTATGTGAAGGTAAATTGATAATTATCTGGACATTGTCGTTCTGAATTTTAAAGCGTTTCCCTCCATATTTATGATAATCTTAGGGACACATAAAAAAAAGTAGTCATTTAAAAAAAAAGAAACTTCTTTCTTCAATTTCCTAAATGTGAGCATAAAAAGGCTCAGCTCTGGTTTTAAATGAGCAATAAAATAATTTTAAGACAGTTAGATATAAATGTTGAATATGGTAAAAATTTAAAGTTATATCCCAGCAGTGGCGTAGCGAGAGGGGGCAAGGGGGCAAATGCCACGGGCGGCTCTTTTTTGGGGCGTCAAATTCATTGTTTTTTATGCGTTTCTAAAACTGAACATTTTAAAAACAATAAGATTTTTCTATTTCAAAATAAAATAAAAAACAAATAGAAACTGAGAAAACTAATTAAGGAAGGATTGTAAAACATGTAAACGTTTCTATTGAAAAAACGTCAAACTCCAAATTATTTTTAAACTAGTGTATTAGCCGTCAAAAATGACGGAAGTTTTCAAAATGGATATATTTCAGTTTTTGTAATTGTCCCTTTTGCCTGAAAGCCGCATAGTGAATAATCAGAAAATGTAGAGACCAAGAGAAAAAAAGTAAATCTCATTTCCATATTGAACAATTTCATGCGGACGTTTGAAAATAGCGTTTTTTCTGTTTTTTTTTGTTTTGTTTTTGCAGTATTTTTTTCAAGGCTATTTTTTTAGCGGTGCACTTTCTAAAATCTAGCGTTACGAACGGATATAGCAGAGTATATATTTTGATTATATATAAGAATATTTGTGCTATGAGAAAACCTCCAAGCTTAGGCTTCGCGTTACATAAGTTTGCATGAATAATAATGATATAATCAGGATAATAGTAAATGCATAGTGAATTACACACAGCATAAGGTGATACTGCAGCAAAGAAGTTTGAAGTTCGAAGTATTAACAAACTAGGGGCAAGTACCCGGTTTTCCCGGGTTTAACAACAACAGCAACAACAACAAAAACAACAACATAAACAGCAACAACAACAGCAACAAAAACAAATAAACAAAAACAACAAAACAACAAAAACAAAACAACAAAAAAAACCAACAAAAACAGCAAAAACAACAACAAAACAACAATTACAACAACAACAACAACAACAAAGCAACAACAACAAAACAACAACTACAACAACAACAGCAACAACAACAAAGCAACAACAACATGAAGGACATTGTCGTCGCAGGGCAAGGAATGTGGACAACAACAACAGCAAAAACAACACAGAAGCAACAACATCATCATCAAAAACAACAGCAACAACAACAAAAAAAACAAGAGCAACAACAACAACAACAAAAACAAAACAACAACAAAAACAACAACAACAAATACAACAACAACAGCAACAACAACAAAGCAACAACAACAAAACAACAACTACAACAACAAAAGCAACAACAACAAAGCAACAACAACAAAACAATTATTTTATGGCGATAATCGCCTTCTTGTTAATCTCAAAACCAAAATGTTTATTATTTTGCGTCATTATTTTACGTCTTAATTTTCAATAATTTTATTTTATATAGCTCATATAAGGAAAAATTACATTTTGGGCCCCCGGCCCCCAGTATCTTATATATATGGAACGAAACCTGTTTAATAACCTTTCCGGTATAATTTTGTGTACGTGTACCAAATTTCACGTTATTTGGTTGTCTGGATCTTGAGTTATTAGGGAACAGACAGACAGACAGACAACAAATGCGTCTTATATATATACTAGGGGCAAGTACCCGGCTTCGCCCGGGTTTAAAATAAGGTTTTCTGTAGAAGCGTACACAACTAACTGTTTACTTGCATGCTATAAAATGGTACATTTAACAGTGTATGTGCTGCATGGCTTAATTTCAAGGATGTCACCATCCTCATCTTTCACAATAATAGTTTTGAGATCTTCAAATGAAATAGGTCCCCGAATATGGTGCAGCAGGAGGCGCATGTGAAATGCTTCTCTGTTGTGAGGATGCACAGTGTACACTCTTCCCAAGGCATTGTCTGTCACATATCCCGGGAAGTCTGCAAGAGGTATACCTTTTTTCGGATTTGCCAGACCTTTTGACTGGCATCCCAGCGAAAATGTCTAGGCACTTCAGAATACAGCAATGTTTTTGCAAGAGGATCTGTTTTGCAGAGATCAAAAAACGCTGTTAATGTAGTCTTTGTTGGAGTGTCTGTCAAATGTGCTGTTGGCTGTCCTGGTTTATAGTATACTCCTTGGCCTCCTTCAAGATGTACTGCCAAGTGAACAACTGTTGGATACCTTTGATGGATGGGAAAGTTAAGCAGGCGCCACACTGCCTCACTGCTACTAATGTATCGTCCTTGTTGATAATTAATTGGTAACCCCATCAAGCCTGTTCGGCATTTCATTTGCAACAGTAAACATGGCTGCATCACTTCCCTTGGTAACATAATTGCAAATCTACTTGATGCTTGTGTTTCTATGACGTACATAGGTCATTCCATCCTGTGCATATTCATGCATGTAACGGGGCCCTCCACTGAAGGATGAAGGCAGCACCACTAATTTGCCAATATTTTCAGAAGTCACATTGTTGTCATTCCTTACTGCCTCTAATAGTACACCATAGTCCTCAGCTCTAAGTTTTGTTTGGTTGAGTCTGATGAAACGCAATCTCTCATTCTCAACCTTAGCATACATATCCACTATGTATTGCTGGAAAAGGCGCGGGCATCTGAGGAGTGTATTAAATTCGTTGACTCTTTGCATCATGCGATATGCATAGTAGTCATTGCTTGTGGCCTTGTTTACATCTTTTATGTTCAAATCATAGCCATCTTCTCCTCTAACAAATAGCAGAGGATACTGAAGTGGATCATATGACCTGTGAGTGTCTTGAACCCTTTGAAGTGGCATTTGTGAGCAACTTCTTGAATGCAGCACAATGTCTCTACGATCACCTAGCTCTCCAGCAATCATGATGCCACTTCACTAACAGATGGTGCATTGAATCTGCCTTTGTGTTCCTTTAATGGTGCTTTGCCGGAAATTTTGATTTTGTAGTCCACTTGAGTGTTATCCATAATCTCAGCAGCCATTTTAAATGACCTCACATAGCTGTTATGCTGATGCAGCATTCTTTGCAGTTTGAGGACAATGTTTCTGTCAACAGGACTGTCAAGCAAATCCAGTCGTCTTTGCACTTGCTCATCTTCTCCCAAGAAGTAAATCTGGAGATATTTGCTGTCTACAGCATTGACTGGATGAAGAGGTCCAGCATGGTGGTACACTTGGCCTTGGACCTTGAATGTTGGTGTCCACCCGTTATTCACGACAACATTAGACTTGAAGGAAGTCACGGCAAACATATTATTGAATAGTCTAATAAGTTTCACAAAGTCATTTGATTGTGCAGTTTCACCATTCAACAGAATGCACAATGGTTCTGGTGGCTTTAGAATTGGGGGAAGTTTGACTTTACCACTGGAACAGCACATGCCTGGAGTTTCTTTGCTCAGCTGTTTCAGCTGCTCTGGGAACTCTGTGGCGGACCTGATCTGCCTGGATTTTTTTTTCGTATGTTATCATTGCGGGAGAGTACTCAACAACTTCCCAAAGTTTCATGCTCCTATTTACACGGGAAGTTGGATATTTAATGATTAGTCTGTTTTATATAGCTCATATTAGGAAAATACCTACATTTTGGCCCAAGGCCCCCTAGTGAGTAATAATTTTATATATTTTTTTCGCATGTTACCATCGCGCGAGGGTACTCAAAATCTTCCAAAAGTTTCATTCTTCTACTTACATGGTAATTTGGAGAATTATTGATGAGTCAGTTTGATATATGAAAAAAAACTACATTCAGGCCTCTGACCACCCAATGAGTGATAATTTTTATTAATGTTTCGCCAGTTACCATTTTGGGAGGGTATATAACAACTTCACAAAGTTTCATGCTTCTACCTACACAGGAAATAGGAGATTTAATGATGAGCCTGATTTATATAGCTCATTTAAGAAAAAACTACGTTTGGGCCCCCGCCCACCCCCCTACCCAGTTAGTAATAACTTTATACTTTTTTCGACTGTTACCATTGCGGGAGGGTACTCAACGACTTTCCAAATTTTCATGCTTCTTTCATACTCGGGAATATGAGGAATTGGTGTTGATTCAGTTTTATATAGCCCATATAAGGAAAAACCGGTTTTGGGGCACACGGCCACCCATGAGTGGAAATGTTTACATTATTTTTCACCAATTATCGTCATAATAGTGTATTTGGCAAGTTCCCAAAAGTTTCATGCTTCTACCCTCACGGGAGGTTGGAGAATTAGTTTTGAGTCAGTTTTAAATATAAGGAAAAAAAATACATTTTGGCCCCGCCCCCAGTAAGTGATAATTTATATAATTCATTTTTCTGTTGTATGGGGTTTATTTGTTTCAAAGAAACATTTCGAAACGCAATGTTTGAGCTTAAAATGTGCCCTGCTGGTTTCGTTTAAGTTATGCAAAAAGTATAAACACAGTTGCTTAGCTACAGTGTTTATGCCACCCAGGGATGGACGATATTATTGACTCCTACCCTCGCCGATGAAAGGAAAAAGCTTGATCGGACGACTGGATAAAATACATATAGAATATACAAAAAAGAAACAGTGTAAAGTAAAAAAATATGTAATTTGTAAACAAATTTTATAAAAATATATACGTAATCTTGTTAGAGGCGCAACATTAACAGACATAAAAATAAACCATTTCATAACATTTAGTTCACAACAAAAAACACACACACTCACTGATTCACACATGTGCAGACAAATACTTAAACGCACACCCACAGCGGTATATTAACAATTAAAAATATAAATTAAAATAATAACTGCTCTTTTCACTTTGTTTCCTATTTACAAATTAATATGAACTCAAACTATGACGTCACATCACATTATTTTATGGCAATAAACGCCATCTTGTTAATCTCGACACCAAAATGTTTAATATTTTACGTCTTAATTTTCAATAATTTTTTATTTTATATAGCTCATATAGGGAAAAACTACATTTTGGGCCCCCGGGCCCCAGTATCTTATATGTAAGGAACGAAACCTGTTTAATAACCTTTCCGGTATAATTTTGTGTACGTGTACCAAATTTCACGTTATTTGGTTGTCTGGATCTCGAGTTATAAGGGAACAGACAGACGACGGACAGACAACAAATGCGTCTTATATATATAGAGATATAGAGATATACTAGGGGCATGTACCCGGTTTTCCAGGGTTTAACAACAACAGCAACAACAACAAAAACAACAACAGCAACAAAACAAAAAAACAAACAACAAAAACAAAACAACAACAACTACAACAACAACAGCAACAACAACAAAGCAACAACAACAAAACAGCAACTACAACAAAAACAGCAACAACAACAGCAACAACGACAAAAACAACAACAGAAATAGCAACAGCAACAAAACAACAAAAACAAAACAACAACAAAAACAACAAAATCAACAAAAAAACAACAACAAAACAACTACAACAACAACAGCAACAACAACAAAGCAACAACAACAAAACAACAACTACAACAGCAACAACAACAAAGCAACAAAAACATGAAGGAAATTGTCATCGCAGGGTAAGGGATGTGGACAACAACAACAACAACAACAGCAAAAACAACACAAAAGCAACAACAGCAACAACAACAGCAACAACAACAAAAACAACAACAGCAACAACAACAAAAACAAACCAACAACAAAAACATCAACAAAAAAACAACAATAAAACAACAAATACAACAACAACAGCAACAACAACAAAGCAACAACAACAAAACAACAACTACAACAACAAAAGCAACAACAACAAAGCAACAACAACAAAACAATTATTTTATGGCGATAATCGCCTTCCTGTTAATCTCAAAACCAAAATGTTTATTATTTTGCGTCATTATTTTACGTCTTAATTTTCAATAATTTTATTTTATATAGCTCATATAAGGAAAAATTACATTTTGGGCCCCCGGCCCCCAGTATCTTATATATATGGAACGAAACCTGTTTAATAACCTTTCCGGTATAATTTTGTGTACGTGTACCAAATTTCACGTTATTTGGTTGTCTGGATCTTGAGTTATTAGGGAACAGACAGACAACCAGACAGACAACAAATGCGTCTTATATGTATAAATAATAGGGGCAAGTACCCGGCTTCTCCCGGGTTTAACAACAACAGCAACAACAACAAAAACAACAGCAACAACGACAAAAACAACAACAGAAACAGCAACAGCAACAAAACAACAAAAACAAAACAACAACAAAAACAACAAAATCAACAACAAAACAACAACAAAACAACAACTACAACAACAACAGCAACAACAACAAAGCAACAACAACAAAACAACAACTACAACAGCAACAACAACAAAGCAACAACAATATGAAGGACATTGACGTCGCAGGGCAAGGGATGTGGACAACAACAACAACAGCAAAAACAACACAAAAGCAACAACAGCAACAACAGCAACAATGACAAAAACAACACAAAAGCAACAACAGCAACAACAACAGCAACAACAACAAAAACAACAACAGCAACAACAACAAAAACAAAACAACAACAACTACAACAACAACAGCAACAACAACAAAGCAACAACAACAAAACAACAACAAAAGCAACAACAACAAAGCAACAACAAAAAAATTATTTTATGGCGATAATCGCCTTCTTGTTAATCTCGACACCAAAATGTTTATTAATTTGCGTCATTATTTTACGTCTTAATTTTCAATAATTTTTATTTTATATAGCTCATATAGGGAAAAACTACATTTTGGGCCCCCGGGCCCCAGTATCTTATATATAAGGAACGAAACCTGTTTAATAACCTTTCCGGTATAATTTTGTGTACGTGTACCAAATTTCACGTTATTTGGTTGTCTGGATCTTGAGTTATTAGGGAACAGACAGACGGACAGACAACAAATGCGGCTTATATATATAGAGATATATAAAGATATATAATATATATATATATATAGATAGATATTGCTGAGCAGTCAGCCGGACGTTAACTTGCGGCATTGAATTGTGCGCACCAATTATGAGTGCACCAATAATACAGCACAGTGCCTTAAAAATAAATTATGTGACTGTAATGTGATCCACACCAAGGACATCTGTGATTTGAAGCAGTTTAAGTTTCATTGATGATTATGACTTGTCAGTTTTTTCGCCCAATTGTCCATTAATTATTACCACAACATTACCAAAACATGTAAAAAATAAAATGTAATTTTTACACATGTTAATAGCAAAGAACTATTCCTTTTGCATAAAACGTAGTAAGCAAAGTTTGTCACAGGATAACATAAAAGATTAAATT
The DNA here is from genome assembly GCA_944989445.1 of Ampullaceana balthica. Classification (NCBI taxonomy): domain Eukaryota; kingdom Metazoa; phylum Mollusca; class Gastropoda; family Lymnaeidae; genus Ampullaceana; species Ampullaceana balthica. The sequence goes on from CALYLW010000202.1 coordinate 104,203, forward strand.
ATCAACTGTTAATCATATTTACAATTTAATATAAACGTGTTAGTAATTCACATAAACGTTTTTATTATTGTCAAGTCCGCACCTTTTCAAGATCTTTTATGACTTGTCAGTTTATGCGCCCATTGGTCCATACATTATTACCTTTACATTATCAAAAACATGTAAATAAAAAATTGTAACTATTTACAAATATGAATAACAACGAAATATTTATTTTGCATGAAACCTTTGAAGTAAAGGTAAGCACTGGATAAAAGAAGATATCACATTATCTTCAGGTAATAACTAAAATTTTGGATTGTCGTGCGATGCGTATTATAATGAACATAGTTTTATGTATGTCTCGTATATAAAGGATTTATAGTAAAAAAAACTTTGTTTAGTCTGAATGGGGATTTTAGGAGCATTGAAAAAGAACATTGATCAATAAATGTCACTAAATACACCAGCACCTAAAACCCTGTCATCAAAGTGCTCCAATGACATTATTTTTATGCAGTACTCTCCATAGATGCTTTTCAACAATTTTTATTGTTCGCATAATGTGATGTCATTTAAGTAAAAAATAAATGATTTGTTATCAGGCAATCAATAATTAATTTGTTTATTTTTGTCAGCATTTGTTTTATTATGATTTAAACTTTTTTATATAGTTTTCAGATATTTTGAAAACAATATCAAATAAATCCTAATATATTATTTTCCCATAATATATTTTCAATATGTCATAAAATTTAATATGCACGTTTTAGGAATTCTAATAAACGTTTTCATTATTGTCAAGTCAGCAACCCTTCCAGTTCTATATTGAAAATGTATATTGTTAGTTCCAAATTAGTCTAAGACGCATTAAAATATTACATGTAAATAACAATAAAAAAAAACTATTGTGGGGAGGAGTCCGATTTTTAAATATGTTATTTTTTAAACATACAAATATGAAATCTCAAAGTGTATAAAAGAAAAACAAACGCTAAACTGAAGCATAAGTTGGCAAATTTCATTTGCAGTAATAAATAATGGCTTTGTAGTTCAAAACTCATGGAAACTTGACAACCAAACGACAACCAATTGTAAATTTCATAAACAGAAAAACGAATGTAATATATTAATATAGACAATTAAATTTATAATTAAGTACGTAATATTGACATGGACACATACACAAAAAACTGACATTTAATACAAAAAATAATCATAATATTTATCAAATAAAACATGGCTCTTTTTACTTCGTTCCCTTCACAAATTAATAAAAGCACAAATAATGACGTCACGTCACAATATTTTATGGCTAGAAACACATTTTGTTAATATCGAACGCAACATTTTTACTCCTATATTTTCATTTTTTATCGGGAGTTACCTCGCATAGCGTCACGGACAGACATGACATTGCAAATTATATTGTTTAATTATTTTGATACTTACGTTACTGAACTGAGTAATGAAAAGGCTTAAGTAAGATGAGAACATGACACTGATCTGTTGGTAAATTAATTGATTGTTCAAATTTGAAGCAACTCTTGTTGGAGAAGCGAAAATCTCTGTACCCTATCCAATTCAATCACGGACCAATCAAATGCGCGGAGCGGCACTTTGTTGGGGCTGTGGCGGCGGCAAATTACTCATTGATAATTAACTTGTAAAAACGAAAAACGTTAAATTAAAGTTCAATAAAATAAAATAAAAGCCAACGAAAAGTTAAAAAATAAATTAGGACCCATAAATAAAATACGTGAACGTTTCTAATGCCAAAACTTAAAACTCCATAATGAATTTAAAGCTTTCTGATACTAATGTCGGTAAACAGAAAACAAGGGACTGAAGTAGCAAAAAACATGACGCTGATGTGCTGGTACCTAGACTATAACTGATTTAAATTTGTCAGCCACTCATATTGTAAAAGCGAAAATATTTGTATCCATTAAATTTCAACAACAGCCTATGCAATTTCAACGATATACATGGACCTAATTGAAATAAATATACCGGAGTTTAAGAAAGACTCAAAGATCCAAATTTCAAATCTCGCACAAACATTTCATTAAACCTGATTTCTTTACATGCTGCCCCAACTGAAGAGAACTATCCAACAATTTTGGGTACACTAAAAATGTGGTACAATGTCATGCATTCTTTTCCATCTCCACACACCATTGGAGAAATCTAATTACTGCTATAGGCAAGGCATTTAACAAAATTCAGGATAAAAAATTGTGAGGTTAACAGGGAGCCCTCTTCAGGATACCCTGAAAGCTATCGAAAAATTGACAGAGGCAGTCAAAGGACTAAACACACGAATATTCACAGGTCTTTTGCTAGTCACATTGAAACATTTTATCTTTTCAATATTTTTTTTTACATTTCGAATTATATACTATCTCGAAACATGTACTTTATGAAGACAATTAGACCCGAAATTATAGCGCTAAAAATGCTTTGCAGAGGCTACTTACAGAGAAACTAATGGAATACTTAAAGGATGCTTTGACTTTTTCTTTAAAAAATTGTATTATACCAGAACATTTTAATTAAACCTTCCAGTCAAAGAAGGCTTTGTGGCGTGTTGTCAGACTCATACACTGCATGTTTGCATGAAATATATCTACCAGTCAAAGAATAAGAGAGCAGTTTATTGGCGATGAAAGCAAATATGTAGCCATATTTTGTTACATTTAATAAAAATTGAAAATGAAAATGAAGCTGTTAGATGAAATAGCTGAGGAATTCATGTGATGTTTTGACAGTTACAAAAATTTGGAACGGAAAACAGATATGATTTTCTGACACCAACAAATGTACTGGACTTCGAATGCCAGCCGTGAGAGACGCTTCTCTAAAATTAAGTTAACGAAAAATCGATTACGATCAATAATGAAAAAACCAGGATTGACTAATCTATAGCTATAGTGTCTATTGAGCATTGCATTGCAGAAATATTTATATATCAAAGATTATGCCACGAGAAAAATTAGAAAATTTCAATGTTTTAAAAAAATGAAAGCTCTTGTTTTTATTTTTAATATAAACTAGTATATTGTCATTTTTACTTTCTAATGAAAGTATCTCTTCTTTATAGCATTAATATTTTTTTCCGGGGGGGGGGCGGGAAAGATGGGTTCTGCCCGGGCGGCACATACCCACGCTACGCCGCTGTTTAAAAAATAAAATAAAGATTAAAATGGCACCGGTTGCATGGCTATTTCCCTTCTTATACTCATACATTTAATTAAGATGAATTTGATTTCTAGACTCATTGTAGAAGTTGATAACTCGTCACATCACATAATATAAAAATTAAAAATTGTGGTCGGTTTAAAATGTGTATACATAATTTCACAACGTTAATATAATCGAATGCATTGATAATTATATGGATTTAAAATAAAACTTGTTCTTACCTAATTTTGTTTATGAAATAAATCATTCATCGAAAGGAAAATAGAAAACTGCAACAAACATTGGTTAACTTCTTCCCTCTCTCTCTTTTTGTTTTGGAGATGCCATTGAATTTTAAAATCATGTTTCCTTTCATTGCGAATACGGTTGAAGAAAAAAGATCTAACGATAGCATTTATAACAACCATGGACAACACAAAAACATTGTGCTGATAGGCTGCTCCACAAACAATGGAGCTGTGTCTTTTTAAGCTACGAAGAAAATGAATATTGATTGCCATCACTTGAAATCGTCTCTACAGACATAACAAGTATACTACTAAACATTTTATCTTGAAGCAAGGACCATGGTTAACCTACAAATGATCTTTAAATTGGAGTAGGTTTCTTTTATCAGCTACCACTGACATGCGTGAATTAAAACAAATATTTCTTTAAAGCTAGAGTTGATAATTCAGGGTTAGTTAACAAAAAACATGATCGTGATAGAAAATCTGTTATGTTTTGTATTTTTTCTTGCAATTCACTGCCTGCATCTTCATGCGATGTACAACGCTGCGCTATTTAAGCCAGTCTGGCAGAGTTCGATATATAGTACTTGGATCCCAAACTTCGGAAATGATGGAAATATTAAATATATAACTTATGGAACGTATTTTACCCACACTAACGACGATAATCCGGCCTGGTGGATGGTAGATCTCCAAGGACAGTTTGTGATTGAGCAAATTATATTAACTAACAGGTTAGTCAATAGACCAATTTTATTTCGCCGGTTAATAACGTGATAGTAAACTGAAATATATATTGTATTTCTTAATAAAGTTTTTCTCCAAACAAGCACATACCTACAAGCTATATAGATTTTAGAACCCATTTTAACATAAAATAATTTTAAATTTAAAAAAAAACTCTTTCGTTTATGATGATGACGTCTTCTTGTGAAGCCCTAGTTCTTCATGTTACTCCAACATGCAAACCATGATGAGATTTCGAACTTAGCTTTTAAAATTGTCCTTAGGTTTCTCTTATTTATGTCTTTGACACTGCAAGCTCTAAATAACATGCTTTAAAAGAGCTTACACCTAGAGACTCTTTCGGTGCCATTGACATTCGGAACAGTCAGAAATGACTGTAAAGAAAAGCGCAGCTTCTTGGTAGAAATGTGTCAATGTTTTGATATTATGTATTTCAAAGAAGCCGTTGTCGATCATTCAATAAAAGGATTTCAATCTTTGAAAAAAATATTTGAAGGGGGGATCACATGATTAGTAATATATTAAAGCAAAAATTGTTTATAAATGTAGGGTTGATGATTGAAAGATTCAAAAAACAATAAAATAGAATGTAGTAAATAAAATAACAGTGTCTATAATTAATTAAAAAAATACTTTTTAAAAATAAAAAAGCACGTTTTTATTTTCTTTTTTTAGTCCACTTAAAAAAACGTGTTTTTTTTAAAACTTTTTTTTTAACCTTTTTTATTTTCTTCTTTTTAGTCCACTTATAATAACATGATTTTTTTAAAATCTACTTTTACCTCTATTTATTATACCAAACACTTCATAAGCGCCCGCCAAAGCTTTAAATACCACGGGGATGAGGTCACGCAGCAAGTGGATGTAAAAAAATAGCCGACAGATACAGATAGTATATAGAGATAAACTTAAAAATCCATTAATTTAATTACGGTACATTCGATCGACCTGAAATTTTGACATAAATGAATTGTCATCCAAGATCTATCTGTGGTAAAATTTTGAGATCTCTTAGGACAACCACAAGTGGTTTAATTTTGCGTTGCAAGATTTGACAGATACAAACAGTGTGACTTAAATAAAAGCGTGTAAAAACAGTTATTAGTAGGCAGGACTTTGCAATTTGCAGATGGAAGTAAATTCATCTGACTACTAAAATAACATTGGGAAATATTACCCAAATAATTATTTTGCATTGCTCAATTGTGTTTTTAAGTTGTTGTGTCTATAGTTACGCCAAACACCCCCGCCCCCACACACTCATTTAACAGGCTGTTTGCACGTCTCATTATGTAGCAGTTCTCGCCAGAATGCTCCTAAATCGCCTAAATGCACATCTGGATCAGGGTCTTTTACCAGAAAGCCAATGTGGTTTCCGGAAAGAACGTTGGACCATCGACGTGATCTTTGCAGCAAGGCACTTGCAGGAAATGTTTCAAGAGCAGAATATAGACCTATTTCCATTTACATAGACCTTACGAAAGCCTTTGACACAGTATGCAGAGAGGGCCTATGGAGGATTATGGCCAAGTATGGGTGTCCAAATAAGTATATAGCCATTGTAAGGCAATTCCATGATGGCATGCAGGCTCGAGTCCAGGTCAACGGAGAGGTCTCTAAACCATTCCCTGTAACAAATGGCGTTAAGCAATGCTGTGTTCTGGCCCCAACCTTGTTTACCCTCAATGTTCTTAGCCATGCTTACAGAGGCCTTCAGGAATAGCTTAGTATGCATGGACTTTATGTATCTCACTGATGGTCGTCTTTTCAACCTCAGGAGGCTTAAATCTAAGACAACGGTCAAATCTGACAGCATCCTGGACCTTCTTTTTGCTTATGATTGTGCCCTTAACGTGGGCTCTGAAGCAACAATTGCAACTAAGTGTTGATAAATTTTCCAGTGCGTGCTCTAACTTTGGGCTCATCATCAGCACAAAGAAGACAGAAGTGTTATACCAGCCCGCCCAAGGCAAATCCTATACTGAGCCTAACATATTCATCAACGGCAAGAAAATCAACACAGTGAGCCGCTTTACTTACCTTGGCAGCACACTGTCTCAGAAGGCCAATATTGATGACGAAGTGAACTTGAGAATCTCAAAGGCCAGCGCAGCTTTCGGTAGATTGCATGAAAGTGTCTGGAGCAGAAGGGAATCAGTACCCAAACAAAACTAAAAGTATACAGAGCTGTACTGCTCCCCACCTTATTATATGCATGTGAAACTTGGACTGTATACCAACGCCATGCAAGGTTGTTGAACCACTTCCACACCAAAAGCCTTAGAAAAATTATCAATAAAAATGGCAGGAAAAAGTTCTAGACACCGAAATATTAGCCAGGTCAGGACTCCCCAGCATCCACACTAGCCTCACGCAAAGCCAACTACGCTGGGCGGGGCATGTAGTGCGCATGCCCCACCATCTCCTCCCCAAGATTCTCTTCTTCTATGGTGAGCTTACAGAAGAGCACAGAGCACGCGGAGGTACACGTAAGTGCTACAAGGATGCACTTAAAACTGCTCTGAAGGCCTTCGACATCGGACATGACTCCTGGGAAGCAGGAGCCAGTAACCGAGCCCACTGGTGCTCTATGATATGGAATGGCGTAGCTGTCTGTGAGGCTAATAGACAACAGGCTGCCAATTTAAAACGTCAAGCCAGAAAGGACCATATCCAAAACCCTCCTGAAGGGACAGCATCCATCTCTTGTCCGACATGCGGACGTCTTTTTCGTGCCAGAATAGGGTTAATAAGCCACCAGAGGACACATGTGGCGGCCCAGCAAATATGATGAGGATGGTCATCGTCGACTACGACGGACAAACAACAACAACATGTAGCAGTTTATGCAGTACGCACGCATGTTCAAGGAGAACGGTCTAGAAGTGGTTGTTGACTGATGTCATGCGGTGGAAGATATTCAATATTGACATGTACGAAGACAACTGAGGCTCGCGTTAAAATTTTGAATGGCGTGTTGTTTCATCTTAAATGATTGATTTGTGAATTTTTAAAAAGAATATATTAAATTTATAAGAAAAACTTAAATTATGCCTTGTTTTAAATTATAAAATACTAGCGTATCACCCGTCAAAAATGACTGAAGTTTTCAAAATAAATACATATCAGATTAAAAATAACGTAATACAGAAGTTTCATTTATTTTATTTATTTTTATTTGATTGATTTATTATCATATTAAACAATTTTATGCGAACGTTTGAACACTGTTATTTTTCGCAGTGCCAGCTAGTTACATCCATACATACAGACAACGGGAATTATGTATATTGATTGACTATGTTTAGTTGTTTACCAATGTGTGTAATGATTGTTTAAATGCCAATTAAATGATGAACTGTTTTATATAATACGAAGACGTTAAATAAATATACATAATTTACGTTGTCTTTATGGTTGTAATGTAATGCTGTTAGGTGGCGCTGCGATCAATTTTGTTTTATAAGCAGCGCACCAAATTACTGCACCAAAAATAACACTTTTCGAACGTTCCGCATAAAATTGTTCACTATGATAATAAATGAATCAATGAATCAAATAAAAATAAAATAAATTAACATTTAAAAAAAATCTGATGTGTATTTATTTTGAAAACTTCCGTCATTTTTGACGGTTGATACATTAGTGACAACATAATTGACAATATATTTTGGGCAGCTTGTAAAAAGAAAAATATGTGGCATCTGTTAATTAAACATTTTATTACAGTTTTACAACACACAGTTTTACACTAACTATTTTGCTCTAGACATATTCTAAAACAATTTATTTTAATTAAATTACATACTATAAAATACATATCTTTAATCTATAACCTTGCAATTAGTTATTAATTTTTAAACTAATTTCTAATAATGAAATATTTTAGTATAACACAAACAGATGCATATGGAACATCAGTTCCAACCACTAGTTCCTACTGCTGATGCAGAAATAGGACTAAACGTATAAATGACATTTATATTTTGGATATCAGTGATGGATGTTTGTAAAATTGCAAATAAAATGTTTTGTTTACACAATTTTTAAAAATATTTCTAGGGGTGATTGTTGTGCATATCTACTGCAGAGATTTCAAATTGATGTGTTCGTCACAGACCCAAGGATTTTTAAAAATTTTCTAAACATTTCTGGAGATATCTGCTTCAACAGAACTGATCCTTTGGGTTCCGGAACTTTCACATGGAATTGTACAAAAGGAGTCACCGGACGTTTTTTGCGTTTAATAAGGTGCGTGGCTAGAGGTTCTATAAGATTAAGTAGTATTACAACATAGTCCTCAATATGTAATGTAAATGAAATCAGTTGTATATAGTAATAAATGTGAATTATAAATATTAACACCAAACGAACAGAAGAAAAACTCTTCTATCAATCTTCTAGAAATATGTTATAATCAATAAATAATAAAACAAATACAGTATATTACCAGGTGCTTAGAAAAAAGAAAAACCATTTTCAATAAATATTTGTTTTATTTTGTCAGAACTCCATTTCCCAACATCACTTTCTTGGATAATTTAACTTCAATCGATAACAAATCCATAACTATTATCACACACCAGAATGTAATATTTTTATTTTTTCTTCCCTGTGCATTTGTCAAGAAGCATTAATATATTTATTCAGTTTATTACTATTTTTTTTAAAGTCTTAAATTTGCACGACTTTATGTTAACAGATACGGAAAAGACCCATTGCACTTTGTTGAACTCGAAGTGATGGTGAGTGCTGAAACTCAACACTTCGCTTATTTCACAAATCAGCTGAACTCAGTCCTAAACGTACCAGCCATTGCTACAGTAAATGTGTCAACGCCGAAGGAGTGTGTGATGCAGTGTCTCCTCGTCAGAAGTTCAAGTCGTTGCACTGCGTTTAATTGGTTTGTATCAATCAGCCAGTGTCAGATGTTGAGTGTTGACACAAGACAAAAGAGTTCCATTCTTTCCCAGCTGAAACCATCACCTGAGGCCAAATTTTATATGGAAACAATCTGAATCAGACTTAAACTGAATGGAAAATTATACATTTATTTACTGTTTTATACTAATTTTTGACTTCTTTGAAATATTTAGGCTCTAACATTTTTCAGGAAGAAAACCTCATTACGTATTTTTGTTTATTTGTAGACAAAATTTACTTTCATTAATAATTTTTATCATACGATAGTAATTATATGCTTTCAATTGATTAGTCTGAAATGCTAGTACTTTAGTTTTTTCTTGACCACTGAGGTCGACTGCAATAAGCACAGATTAACAAACAAATATTGAAATCGTTGAAAACTATTTTCTTAAAACTTAAATCTTAATTTGTTTTTTAAAATTATATTTAAAAACAATTTATTTAAATTGGTGAGACTCATTACCCATGAAATTTTTATTTATGGAATTTAGCCATTATAAAATATATTTCTTATAAAAAGAAATTCCTAACACTTACATTTTGCAAAGAATTGTCTTGTTGTTTTATGTAGGTACGCTATGGAAGTGAGATGTGAACGTAAAAATTAAATAAAATTCTATTTTAAACGTAATTTTTTATGTATATATAAAACTCATTTGTAAATATTTTTAAAAATTAATAATTAACACAAATGTATCAATATTCTAAATAAAAGAGCAATGCATTGCAATTACCAGTCGATTGATTGCTTAAAATCATAAAAGATACAATTAATATTTTTTTTAAATTATAATAAAATATATTAATATATTATTTCCTAACTGCTGCATTGATATATAATTTTTTTTAGAAGAAATTTCTTTTTTTAAATATTATATTACCTATTTATAAACGATGGAGTTTTCATTTGTCACAGAATTTAAATTTACACACATCATTCGAAATATTTATTTTTACCTTGTCAGTGCTCCAGCGGATCGTTCACTTTATGAGCATTTATGGCAGCTTCTCCAGCAGAAAATAAATAAAGGTAAAAAAATGATTTTTAAAAACCACGTTTTTACAAGCGGACTAAAAAGAAGAAAATAATTTAAAATTTTAAAGTTCAAGTACTTTCATTTAATATGACTAAAAACGTGGGGCGGGCGCTTATGAGGTTTAACATATGCGGTTCACTCATTCTCTCACTTATAGATCTCTCTTTTGCCTTCTAAATTAGAAATCTTTAATTTTTATACCAAACACCCGCCCCACGTTTTTAGTCATATTAAATCAAAGTACTTTAACTTACAAGTTTTAAATTATTTTCTTCTTTTTAGTCCGCTTATAAAAACGTAGTTTTTAAAAATCATTTTTTTTACCTTAATTTATTTTATTCTTTTTAGACCACTAATAAAAACTTAGTTTTTAACAATATTTTTTTACCTCTATTTATTTTACCAAACACCTCACAAGCGCCCGCCCAACTTTTTAAAAACATTGTGATGTGGTCACGGGGGGAACTCACGAATGTCAACAAAAGCCGACGGTACAGATGCTTTTATATAGACTATAGATAAATTAAAAAGTTAAATAATTTAATAACGGTACATTAGATCGATCTGAAATTTTAATACAATGCATTTTCATCCAAGATCTATCTGTGGTAAAATTTTGAGATCTCTAGGACCATCAGAAATGGTTCAATTTTACGTTTGCAGATTTGAAAAAATCTTGGACAAACCAACAAACAATAGGGTGGCCATTTCTAAAGCCGAAAAACGTCATAGCTCAACGAGTAATGTTCTATTTTTAGATTACATTTTAGCGTAACAATGTTTTGAAGCATAAATACAGTCGAATCACTATGTTCTCAAAATTGTTAGCATAGTAAAATTACGAAACTTTTTTCCTTTTTCAAGTCCAATTTGCTGTCTTAAATTAACGAAGAATTAACAAATAACTGACAAAATACAGCCTTCTCAATATACCTACATTTACATATTGACTCGTATCTTTTATTAAATTTTTATGAAATCTGTCCTTAAAAAAGATAAATATAGCCCCAATATTTCTATTAATAGCTCTCCGCCATATTATGACAAGCCCTATGCCACACCAACGAAAGCGAAATAATAAAAACGTGGTAAAAAAATAGACCGAAGGCATATTTTTTTTTAAAGAATGGACAAAATGAGTTCAAAGTCCCATAGTATTTTTTTAATATGGGCCATCAAGTATTTATGCAACAATTTTGGTCAAGATCCATCCCTTACTCCTGTTACTTTTTATATATCTAAGGAAAATACATTTTCAGTCCCCAAATCAATCATTCTATAATTAGAGTATAACTTCTTAATAAATCGCAAAGTCTATATTTAGACAACTCGCGAGGAACGAAATAATCTCAAATTTCATGCACATTCCTATCAATATCTAATTTGTGGACAATGCCGTGTAAAACCTTTCAGAATTCATTCTAACCGGACACAGTTTTTTAAAATGAATTGTTGTACAAAGAGCCTGTGCACTGTATTAAACTCCAACTTCTCTGTTTATCGGCAAAAGTAGATCATGCCACACGTTTTCAATTCAACAGTAAGACTAAGCTGATCATGCCACACGTTTTCAATTCAACCGTAAGACTAAGCTGATCAAGCCACACGTTTTCAATTCAACCGTAAGGCTAAGCTGATCATGCCACACGTTTTCAATTCAACTGTGAGACTAATCTGATCATGAGTCTCAACATAGAACAATCCCAGTCATTCACAAAACGCAATTGAATCCTTTAAAGATATAAACCATAAAATTAAAAGGGAGATAATTCTTGGAACTACTCGTGAATAATGCACGGACAAAGAAAACTTCGGCGGCTCACATAAAAAATGCCAGACGATGGAATCAGCGTTACGGCTGCATAACCTCCGAGGTTAATGTGACGACGACATATAATGGTGTTTGTTGCGTTCTGGGTTCTGGAATAATTAAGACGAAGTCTCGACTCTATTTCACGGAATACTTCAAGCCTTTATTCAGTCAGCAATATATTTACAGCAACAGATTCAGGTACACGACGTAATCCATTAACAATGTCCACTCACTCGTAAGTGCATACACGGACTCTCTGTCCCTAATACTCGCAGACCACGCTGAACACTCGAGCCACCTGGATGTGTCACCAGCTATCAGAGCCAACGCTCTATCCTAATGGTTAGTCCTAACAAGGACTATGGACCTCTGCCCTCGGTCAGTATTGCCATCTCTCTCACTGACTGTCTCACACTACACTATTTATACACAGCCCGGCTGTCTAACTTTCATACCGAGTGACTACAATTACCACCATTATTGACAAGTGAACTCTTGTCAAGTCACGCCTTGATCCGAGTCACAACAATGTTACCACAAGCTCACAACAATTATTCGCAGTGATTCTCATACCCTTACAGTGTTCACATACAAACTGAACTTAACTAAATAATAGAGTTCAATTTATAATATAAAAATTTAAATTTTATGTAGCTGAACCATGTGCAAATGATTCTCCCTGACTTTCCTGCAAAATTATATTGGAAAGAATATTGGTAGTAATCTAGATAAAGATTTTATTCATTATTTCTGTTTTTTTTTCTCTAAATTTTATATTATCTTTGGGACAAAAAAATATTAGTATAAACATGAGATTTTTAAAAACTAATAAATAATAATATTTTTTTTTAAAAGGAAATTCCTTCCTAAAATACAGAAAGGCAATACAAGGTAACGGCTGCACTTATATATTTTAAATTATCGAAATCTAAATGCTGAATCTGGCAACCCTTTACAGTTAACTCCCAGTATTACAACCTCACATCGCTATGCTATTCTGTTGCTTTTAGCTTTGTCGACAACACATTAATTTCTTCTTAACCATTTTTTGTACAATGCTGCACCGGACAAGTCAGCCCGTAGAGTTCCGTTTTTCAAAGGGCTTCGTAAAATTGGATAGCAAAACAACATTTTAATTCAATTTTGATAATGGACACTACGCACACACAGATTTTTCTTAAAATTGGACATTAATCACCACGGTAAATTAATTATGTTAAACTGTAATCAGGCTGTGTGATAAAATTGGTATCAAATGAAAAAACAAACAATCAAACAAGATCAGTGTAAGATAAAAGAGAAAAAGTCTAGAAATGGTTGTTGACTTAAGTCACATGAGACATTCAATATTTACACACACGAAAACAACAGAAGAAATTTCGCTTAGCATATTTAAACACAAAGTGATGCTTCTGAAGCATAACTTCCAACAGTTTGTTCTGGCTGTTGAGGCTGTAAAAAGACAAAACGTATACATTTCAAATATATTTTCGATCCTAATCATGGTTTATGCTAAAATGACATTAATATTATTTTCATTGCACAATTTTTTGTTATTAAACTATTTAGAGGTGATTGCTGTGCAACGCTACTGCAGAAATTTCAAATTGATTTGTTCGTCACAGACCCAAGGATTTTAAACAATTCCTTTAAAATTGCTAGGGATATCTGCTTCAACATATCAATTGGGGTATGGAACTTTCACATGGAATTGTACAAAAGCAGTCACTGGACGTTTTTTGCGTTTAATGAGGTGTGTCACTAGAATTTGAAATGAGATTGGGTACAATTAAAACAAAGTCAAAATATATAATAAAATTAAATCAATGAATTATTGGATTTTTTTTTAAATTATAGAAATCTATTTATCCCAAACAAATTGGAGATAAACTCTTATTTAAAGCTTCATTAAGTACGTTAACTTTAATAAAGATATAGTATAAGACATATTCAAATGTAGCATACATCCATTTTTAAAATATCTTTGAGACTCAATGTTTTGATGTTTTTTTTTGAATGGCGTTAAAATGCTAAAGTTTTTAATAATATGAGTAGTAATATTTAAACAAATTATTTTTAGCTTTTGTCTATAGCAGTTTTTCGGAAAAATCAGTTTCTTGGACGAGTGTTCAGCAATCGATACCGAATCCATAACGATCAGCAAACATTATAATATATTATTTATTTTACTTTGTCGTGTCTTGACAAAAAATAATAACGTTTATTTATTATATTTCTTGATATTTTAAAAATAGGGGACAGCCGGGTATCCGGAATGCCGGATATCCGGTTCGGATATCGCGATTTTTCCACTATCCGGATTCGGCCAATACTTATGGCAGATCCGGATATTATCCGGATATTAAAGTAGTAACGATTTTATGAATTCCAAATTAAATTAATATTAATGAGTTTATAAAGAAATATATAAAAAGTAAAAAACAATAACTCGAAATCATTACATTTAACAAGAATGGAATATGAGAGTATTCAGCACAGCGGGGTAGGTAAATTATGATAAGCGTTCTCGCTTGTCGCCGAACAAACTTAGGATGTTAATATTCTTGAAAAAGAATTTGGGTATCACAAACACTTAATTTTTCAAAACTTAAAAATTTTAGAAACAAACTACCAACTTAAAAGTAACAAGTAGATCTACTGCTGAGAACTATTTTACAACTTAATTAGTAACTATTTTATTTACTCATGTCATTAAATTATGTTCATTTTTATAGCTGATATATTAATTTTATGTTTTAAAAATATTAATTTTATGTTCAAAAATAATAATTTTAAGTTTAATTTCTATTTATTAGTTTATACTATAAACTTTATAATTAAACAGGAGCCTTGGAAACTGGGACATGCTGAGTGTTGGCATTCGTTTTTAATTTCTTTGTCATTGACTAGGACGTTGGCAGTTGTCAATCATTTACTATTTTCAATTCAGTATTTAAATTTAAACATTTTACTTATAAGTTTTATCATTGTAATAATGTTACATTCTTTGTTGTTTTTTTCAGTTAAACTGCAATTGTGATTTGATTTGCGAACTTAAAAATACAAATGTTGCTTGTCTCACGTGTTATATCTTATTCAGCCATTTAATTTTAAAACTCTTGTCTATTGTGAATATTATAATTATACAAAATAAGTTAAGTAAAAAGTATAGTTATACATTAAATTATTAATATAGAACAAAATAAACAAATTAACAAGCGTTCATTATGAAATCATTCAAAGCCATGCAAAATATAGTGAAACAAGCAATTTCAATACGATAAAAAAATATTAAGTTAAAAAGTTACAAGTATGGATATTACTTTCCTCCGTAAGTCAACAATCTAAGTTAACTAAGAACATATTAAACGCGAATCGTCTGAAAAAACGAACAGTTTTTATTATGGCTCTAGATCACGACTTCTTGTACACCACACTACAGACTCAGTACAACACTGTTCGCTTGGTACACACTACAATGTTCGTTGAACTCGTTCAAGTTCATTCAATCAATTCATTGTAAAATGTTCATCGTTGAATTTGACAGTGTCACAAACCGTCATTTTAAATAGCAGCTACTATCCATTTGTTGGATAATAAATATTTAAATAAATAGTATTAAATTCTAGATATAAAGTAATAAAGTACACCCTCTTAGCTATTACACTTAAATGTGGAGATTTCCGGATCCAGAATCCGGATTCGGCAAATATTACGGTCAAACTATCCAAATATTAAAAAACCCTATCCGGCTGTTCTCTATTTAAAAATAAAAATTAAATCCTTGAATGGAATGTATTCTCCTCATGCAGAAGTAAAGATTTTAAAAGTACACCGAAGCAGTGGAATAATTACGAGAAACACGCTGAAAAACTACAAAACAAAACCAACAACACACTTAGAAAATCAATGCTAGGTTCAGGTAACTAAAATCTTCTGATGAAAGTTGTAGCATGAAACAAGAAAACCAATAGAATTTTTACAGAACTAAAATTAATTTAAAAATTCTTAAATGTGCACTATTTTATATTAACAGATACGGAAAAGACCCATTGCACTTAAATTTGTTGAACTAGAAGAGATGGTGAGTGCTGAAACTCAACGCTTCGCCCATTTCACAAATCAGCTGAACTCAGTCCTTAAAGTACCAGTTATTGCGTCAGTAAATGTGTCAACACTCAAGGAGTGTGCAAAATGCTGTCTGCACGTCAGAAGTCCAAGACGGTGCACCGAGTTTAACTGGTTTGCATCAATCAGCCAGTGTCAGATGTTAAGTGCTGACACAAGACAAAGAGTTCCATACTTTCCCAGCTAAAACAATCACCTGGCGCCATTTTTTATCTGGAAGGAATCTGAATCAGGACTTAAACTGAATGGAAAATAATACATCACTTTTTTCTGTGTAACATTAATTTTTGGGCGAGTTTGAAATATTTAGGCTCTAACATTTTTCAGAACGTAAAATGCCATACTCTTTGCGTAATTGTCTTTTTTGTAGACACATTTTACGTTCAACTATTATTTTTTAAAACACAAATGTCATTATACATATTTCCTGTTGTCTGTATGTATGTATGGATGGATGTAATTGTTTTCGGGCTTACCCATTAAATTCCTTTTCGCCTTTATTATAAAAGTTTAAGCTTATATTTTAATACAAGGCGAGCATCGGAAGGCGGGCAAAAAGGTGTGCAAAATAATTATAAATTAAAGACGCGCTATACAAAAAATATATTATATGACGTCATTGTTTTAGTTTATATTTTAATTTTTGAAAAGGGAACGATGTAAAAATAGGATTTGAGGATTTATAATTATGAAATACTTTGAGTACGTTTCAGCAAATTTAATATTTCGTATTTATCAAACAAGGATAAGTTACTTATGTTATTGATTCCCGTTGTCTGTATGGATGTAGTGCTGCTAGGTGGCGCTGCGATCGATTTTGTTTTATAGTGCTGTTTGAACCATAAAAAGATTCCGCCATTTTTGGCGGGTTATCTCTAGTAATAATATATTTTTAATTGTTTAGTTTAAAAATGTGATAATGTATTTTTTAATGTCTACTAAGTTCGACTACAATTAGCGTAGAATTAACAAAAAATATTGATATTCGTTATAGCAGACTAGTTTACTTAAGCCCTAATTTTAAAAAAAAATCTAGTCAAACTAATTATCCTGGATTTTTCTATTTATGGAATTTGATGATCACTAATTAAATATTTCTTATAAAAATAGAAAATCCTAGAAACATAAGTTTGCAAAGAAACGTTTTGTTTTGTCCTGTAAGATCTTTATTGACATGAATTTTTGTACATAAACAAAAAATGCATTTCTATTTTCTACTCTCCATTTCGTTATTTTGATGTTTTTATAAAACTCGTGTATATCAATCATTAATATACATAATTCCCGTAAAGGATGTAATGCTTCTTGGATGAAATGCTGTTAGGTTCAATAGTGCGCACCAAAAATTACAGCACCAAATAAAACTCTTTTCGAACGTTCCGCATAAAATTGTTCAATATAATAATAAATGAATGAAATACAAATAAATGAAATAAATACAAGTTCCTGTATTACGTTATTTTTTAATCTGTGTAATTATTTTGAAAGCTTACGTCATTTTTCACGGGTGATATGCTAGTTATGTCATAATATTTAAAACAAATGTATCAAAATTATTTTTTTAAAATAATAAAGCCCATTTCAGTGCATATCCCAGTCGATAAAAAATACAATTAATAATTATTTTTGAACAAAACAAAAAAAATAAATGGTAGTCTAAATATATAATTTGCCAGAAATTAGGACATGCACAAGACGACGCGAGTACACAAGCATTACGAATGACCCTCAATAGGGTGTTGCCGTCATAAATCAGTGAACTGATTTTTTTAACAAGAGAAACACACGAAAAATGTGCATTTTGTTGTATCATTGAAAAAACTTAAAATATTATTATCTATGGTTGGTATTAAAAATGCAATTATTTATACACATATTTAACTCGTAATATGAAATAAAAATGTTTACTTCGTGCATCTATTTTTAGAGAGAGCCATATGTTCACTGATAATAAATACAAAGAAGAAGAACTTTTCACCTTCTTGGCCTACATAATAATACTATACACAAACTCATCACTAAAAATATTAGCAAATAAACTCAGTTAAATGCAAATTCAAATGTATTATTCTTTAAAAAATCATAATAATAATAATAATAATAAAACAAAAACGTTCTTGAGGACAATATTTACTCGGATATTCCTGCAAGATATTCCTTTAAACAACTGGAATATTTTAAGAATTATAATATCGGCGGGTTTAATAAGCTTATTCTCAGCTTAATCCCTCAGTCGTATGTATACTCTACTAAGTCCTTGCTGTTGATAGTGTTTGTAAATTGACCAAGTCAACGTTATGTTCGATGCTATTGATGGTGTTTGTAAATTGACCAAGTCAACGTTTGTTCAATGCTATTGATGGTGTTTGTAAATTGACCTAGTCAACGTTATGTTCGATGCTGTTTTCCTGAGTCGGTACTACACAGTATAAAAATGTGCTACAGTTTTTCGCTTTGGTTTATACAATCAACCATTTTTTCTTGCCGGGAAAAAGGTGAAATACAATAAATAGAATAAATTTTAATTATTGCTTCTATTTAAGCAGATGGCATCTGTCGTGATAGGTGCATCATTCTACTTGCCACTAAGTTCATTCGATCACTACCTTAGACAGAAATGTCACTAGCCCACTGATAGGAATATACTTTATATGGGTCATCCGTGACAGGGTCTGTTCCGTATTGTACGTGTTTATGCAGACCTCAAAAAATGCTTCTATTTATTGTAATTTTTATAACTTCTGATGTGTTCATTGCCATTGCATGTGGGTCAATTTACATAGTTTTAATTTAAACACTTGCAGATTTTGATATTTATTTACATGTAAAAATAACTAATTTTAAAAAAAAATATTATTATTTTTTTTTAATTTAAAATTCTGTATCAGAGTGAAGGTTTTGGTAAAGCAACGTAATAAGACAATGTTATAAAACACTTGTTTAAGTCTGACCCTCCCCTTACCATGAACAAGTATAATGGAACCTAATAAGGATACTGTCCCTTGGCAACACACGAAAATACAATTTTAAAATATCTGAATCTATCGATTAAACTTTACATACATCAAAACAAACTTCGCACCAATCTATTTGAATGAACCGCCATATTTATCAATACAACTACAAATATTTCAATTACAATGAGTATATTACATATATATATGTATATATATAAATAAAAGTATGTATGTTTGTCTTTTATAGCTGACTAAACCATTCATTCGTTACCATGAAACTTACGGGCATTGTTGAGTATGTTTATGGAATGTTTAGTTATGAAAAATGTTGAATATAGACACTCATGGTGGGCCGGGGGCTCAAAATGTCTTTTTTTCTTATATGAGCTATATAAAATTTAGTTTAAGCGTTAGCTACTTGGAAAATGAATGGATCTTGACCAAACTTGATACATACAAACTTGATAGCCCATATTAAATTACCATGGGGCATTGAACTCCTAATGTCCATTCCTTCGTGACCGGGGGCCCAATATCTTTTTTCCGCAAGCATTTAAGTTGTTATTCCCATTATGATTTTACACGGTCATGAAAAATATTGACAATATATATCTGTCATGATACAGATTGGAATAAACAGGTATTTTAAGGTTAATTTGTTGTATCGATTGGACCTAAGGGGCCCTTATTGTCGTTTTTGCTTACATAAGCTATATAAAAATAGTTTAAGCGTTAACAACTGGGTAAAGGGGTGTATCTTGACCAAACTTGGTGTATAATAACTTGATAGTCAATATTAAAATACTATAAAGTATATAAGGATATATACCTCATATTAAAAAAGTCAGTTTGGTTTCCATGCCACTAATGACACGTAATTGTAACAGAAAGTTTACCAGCTTCCTTTTCAAAAGTGTACCCAAAGATTTCGTTACCATGAAAGGTGTGCTAAGGTTTAAAAGACAATCAGAGATACATTCACTTTTAAAAATATATTTACAGATGAAACTGTAAATTTAAAAAAAGTATCTTAACAATGTCCTTGAATTTCATTTCTTCAGAAATCGTCGCAACGTACGTAAGCGTATGCTAGTTATAAATATAATAGAAGTCTTAAAGTTATGTGAAGTACCGCCACAGATCATTTGATTATTTTAAGTTATCGCAAAAGGCAGCTGGAATAAATGAAAAATCAAAACCAAGAAAAAATGTTCAACTTTTAATCGATTACCCGAAAAAATAAAATTGTATATTAACGTTATCAACAAAGAGTAGATATAATGGATTTTACATGCTTCAAATGAGTCAGCATTACCCCCAAAATTTACCTTTTTTCCTCAAATGGGCTAATTTACCCCTGTTTTCCGACCACTCATGCTAAAGGTTGACTAGCAAGATTGACTTATATATGACGTCTTACACAACAGAGCCGCACACACGCCTGTGTCACATACAGGACCATTTTTTAATAATATGCCACAGTGGGCGCTGTGACTAGGACCCAAGACTTGTCAAGGAGCCTACATAATTTTTAGGGGAAATGAAAGCCGGAAAAATAAATAATTTAAATATAATTGGGGTATATCATCTGAAGATTACAGCAGAAAATGTAGATACCAAGTTTTTTTACCTTAAGTACTCTAAGCATGCCCGATCATGATGAGCTATATGTCGGTATATTAACTTTTTAAATCTTTTTCATGAGCACAATCACATATGGCGACCTCAAAAGTTAATTCCGGTATCAATTCCTTTTATAATTTAAAGTAATGCCAAGAAGAATAGATGTGTTTATTCCATCTACTGTATTACTGTATTCGAACCCCTCCTTGTGAGGTCAACTTAGTGGGAGGCATCTTCGACTTTCTGTCCTGGATGCCCAGGTGGCCGCTTCAGAAGTGACCGCTCCGAGGAGGGGGCAGCTGTCACGTCCTTTTCTGGGGGAGGGGACCAGATAGCTGGGAGGGTCTTCCAGGAAGACCCATGAAGAGCATTAGGCTCGGGGCTTCTGATTTTCTTCCACATGTAGGATCATTCCATCTATGGCCAAAAAATGATAATTTATACGTTTAGGAAATTATAGTTCAGGTTTAGAATATATATATATATATATATAACAAAACTTGTGCTTAATTAAATTGCTTTGAAAAGAGAAATATATATAAATATATATTCTATGATATTTACCAAAGCAATGTGACTTTTATAGAAATAGGAAACACTTTTCAAAGAATTAGTAATAACGTAAATTATTTTGAAGTCGTAAAATTATTGGAAAGAGCTTTAAGACCATTTTATTGCTTTGTTGATATTTAAATTTAAAGAAGGCCGTCGTATATAAGAGTGGCTGGAGAAGACCCTTAAAACGCCAATGTCTTCATAGACGTGCAAACCCTGACCCCCACAGGCTCCACCACCTCAAACACTGACCGAATTTCGGTAACTGGCCAAGTCATTGTAACATGATATTTTAAATCTGAGTTGTGATCACTTTCATAATAGAAGGTGGTGTAGGAGAGTAAAAGTCCCTTATGTCATATGGGTTGGGCATGAATGGATACGTTGACAATAAATTTCAACATTTCCAATGCAAGATATAACCGATAAAAAAATTAGTCTGGTTTTTTATTGAATATATATAAATATTAAATATTTAAATATGAACTGGTACATTAAAATGATTTTTTTTCTTAAAGTGCTTCTTTCATATACATACATTACATTACATTTACATATCTTTGGAAACAGCAGCATCCTATTTGGAACTATAATTTAAACCTTAAAATGTGTTTAACATTAAAAAAATAATAATAACTTTTCAAATATAAGCACATTTTTTTTTAAAAATTAACACATCAATTTTAAATTTTACAGAATGAAGGTTAAAAGAAATTTGAATTTTCTTTAGCCTAATTAAGTTATAAAAAAGAGATCTACAACAAATATTTACAAAGATTATTTATAGAATAATCAGTCTTTAAGAATATAATATTTTGGCAACCAATGGCGTTATAGTTTAGAAATGTTTAGACCAAGAAATATAATCAAGCAATAGATTAAAACATAATATTTGCGTGACTAGGCAAAAAATAATATTAATTTTTTTAAAAAATATTTTTGTTGATGGTTGTTAGGAAAACATTTTATTTTATTCATAAAAACTTTTGGCAATGACTTTTACATAGACATACCAAATAGAGAAAAAGATGAAAATACCAAGAACTTTAAGATTATATTTAAAATTTTAATCCAATAAAGACTTTTTAAGTTAGCATCCATATTTTTTTTTAGAAATAGTCGTTATGAATAGTCACATTTTTAAAGTAATTATATTGTTTCCTTCACGCTCATTTTTTTCAAATACTTAGCAAAATTTCAGCTCCAGATTACTTTGGATATTTTATATTATGGCTCTCCTTGTTGTGTGGCTAACAAAGATACATTTATGATATAATACGTCATTTTATAAACAGCTACAATTTCATTATAAATTATAAATTTATTTCTTTGTACAAATAAGTTAAATAACACTCTGTGTCCAATCATATAAATTAAAAGTACAGGTTAATAAGTTTACATTTTAGGATGTTTTTCTTTTAAAATTTCAATAATGTGAAATGAAATAAATTATTACACATTATTTTAGTTAACTTTTGACGAAACCTTTTGTTTCAGCCAATTTTGTAACGACATAAATATATTTTAGACGATTTGATAATATACTATATAGTTTAGCCGATTTCTGACGACACAATATATTTTAGCTAATTTGTGACCACACTATATATTTTAGTTAATTTTTGACGACGCTATATATTTTTTAAAGAAATGTATCAATTGACCACTAAATAAATGAAATAAAAAAAATATTATTATCGTATGGAAAAATCTCTACTAATATTGACTGCCCAACCAAACAAGTTTTCATTAAAAATGCTCTACTCTAAGAAATAAGATATCTTAACTATTTTGGCAAGTCAAAGGCGTTAGTGGATTGAAGATTCCTTATTTGGCATTGAACAAACTGTAATAATTAAGACATTAATTGATAACATTGGGGAACAAGCTAGACCTCACTGAGTTTTTTTTATGTGGGCTGGTAAGAACCAAGCCAAACTTTATTTAGACAACATGAGAGCCTTCAGTTTGACAACAGTGCTGGAACCTTTAGTTACACAACATGAGAGCCTTCAGTTTGACAACAGTGCTGGAACCTGTAATTACACAACATGAGAGCCTTTAGTTTGACAACAGTGCTGGAACCTTTAGTTACACAACATGAGAGCCTTCAGTTTGACAACAGTGCTGGAACCTTTAGTTAAAAAACATGAGAGCCTGCAGTTTAAAACAATGCCGGAACCATTAGTTAGACATCATATAAAATAATAGTTAGACAACAATGTAATCTTTGTTTCAAACATTGTGTTGGAAAGAATTAGACCCATACATACAAACAATAAAACATAAATAACTTTTTTGGATTTTAAACAAAAACATAATTTAAAGGTATAAAACTCTCAAATAGTATAGGTTGTTTGTATTTTAAATGTAACTCTTTTTTAAATTTATAAAAAGCAGGCGTCCTTTTCTTCTTGGCAAAAAGATCGTATGAGACACTTTGAAATGTAATGTACGATATTCATTTGTCATTTTAGATTTTTAAGATATTAGCGCTGTTAAAGTATTTACAATAGTGATCCAATTTGTTCACTTTTCCTAACGTATTAAATTAAAAGAACAAAACAGGATATTTACACAACTGATCCAAGCCTTTTTTTGTACCGTGGGTCCTGGCTGTGGTATACCAGGTTTTGTTTAAGATCACATTTCTCTCTTTCACTGACCATCTGCTGCCTGTCTGTGTCCGAGTTTCTTGTAGTTAGTTAGAAATACAGAGAGAAATGCACAACTAAAATTATGATATCTATGATTTCTCGCAAAGGTTATACTTAACGTTTCTTGTGCTGCTCGTGTTTAAGTTACACAATAAGCGCCCACCTGTTCAATGTTAACTTTATTTCTCTCTGATCAAAAAGGGCCTTGAGGTCAGACGGAAACATAAGCGCGGTCACGTCAAATAAACCCAGCAGACGTCCATGCTTAGGTATGTCACGTGATCTCAGAAAGCTCAGTTCGAGGGATTGTATGAGCTATGAAGGAAAATGAACGGAAAAATGGATTTTTTAAAAAAAGGATTTAAAAATAAAACAACGCTTTTATACCAACGGATTAAAAAGGACAAAATACAATTTCTCATGTCTACAAAAATAATAGTGTGGGCACCAAGCATGGAAAATCATTGGTATGTGAACAAGTTATGAAATACCATGTGCACTCATAATTTTGAGATAAATCTTTCAATTTCTGTCAACACCAAAACAATGCGTCAAGCATAAACAGTGTGTCTCCGAAGCACGATGTTTAAGAGTACAATGTTTCTTGTGCGACTAATCCTTATTTTAAAATCCTTTATATTAACTCGTGGTGTCTGGTTGCTTGCTTGCTTGATTGTCTGTCGCCAAGCTTGATTGTCTGTCGTCAAAAATTTGGATCGATTTTTAACCCACTTCCTCGTAAGCTAGCAAGCTGAAATTTAGCAGGCGGTTTGGTGGCGATGATAAAAACTATGTATCAAAATTTCAGATCGATCGCATGTGCTGTAATTAAATTATTGAACTTTTATGTTATTTTATTTATTCCTATGTATCATGTAATTTTTTGAGATAGAGTGTCGCGGTGCGTATTATATTGAACAACCTTTCTGTTGCGCAATAAGGTTCGTATTTTATTGACAACACTTTTTATAAGCATATTCGTGATCGGTGCGCACTATGTTAAACATGTTTTACGACACAACCGCAATTTTGTATTTTTGGATGGTCTTGGGCTGCGTATTATAATGAACATTCTTTTAGTTACGTCTAGTACATAAATGATGTATAGTGAAAAACTTGTTACGTTTTTTAAAATTTTAATCCTTTAACTCGTGGTGTCTGGTTGTTTGAACCCTTGATTGCTTGATTGTCGGTCGCCAAAACTTTGGATCGATTTTTAACCCACTTCCTCGTAAGCTAGCGAGCTGAAATTTAGCAGGCAGATTCGTGGCGATGATAAAAACTATGTATCAATATGTCAGATCGATCACATGTACCGTAATTGAATTATTGATTTTTTAGATTATTTTATTTATTCCTATGTATCATGTTATTTTTTTAGATATATGCGTATTTTATTGACAACTTTTTTTATAAACATATTCCTGATCGGTGCGCATTATATTAAACATGTTTTACGACACAACTGCAATTTTGTATTTTTGGATGGTCTTGCGCTGCTTATTATAATGAACATTCTTTTCGTTATATCTCGTACATAAAGGATTTATAGTCAAAAACTTGTTTATTTACGGGTTTTAAAATATTAAATCCTTTATATTAACTCGTGGTGTCTGGTTGCTTGCTTGCACCCTTGCTTATCGCCAAAACTTTGGATGGATTTTTAAACCCACTTCCTCTTAAGCTAGCGAGCTGACATTTTGCAGGCAGTTTAGTACCGATGATAAAAACAATGTAACAAAATTTCAGATCGATCACATGTACCGTAATTGAATTATTGATTTTTTAGATTATTTTATATATCTCTATGTATCATTTTATTTTTTGAGATAGAGCGTCTCGGTGCGTGTTATATTGAACGTCCTTTCTGTCGCGCAATAAGGTGCGTATTTTATTGGCAACACTTTTTATAAACATATTCCTGATCGGTGCGCATTATATTAAACATGTTTTACGACATAACTACAATTTTGTATTTTTGTATTGTCTTGCGCTGCGTATTACAATGAACATTCTTTTAGTTACGTCTCCTACATAAAGGATTTACAGTGAAAAACTTGGTTTTTTACGTTTTTTTTATTGCATTGTTTCCTTTTCCCAAATGTATTATAATAAAAAACAATGACGTCACATCATATATTATTTTACGGCGCGAAACACCACACGCTCTGTTAATCTCAGAACCAAAATCTTTATGTTTTTTCGTCTATATTTTCAACTTTAAAAAAAATCAAGAGTTACCTGGCATAGCGGCTTCACACGGACGCGCTTAGGCGCAATATATATAGAGAATAGGGATATGCATTACTAGCTTATCCTTCGTGCATTGTAACGATCTCTTAAGAGAGTAAAATTAATTAAGAAAATTCCTTGTAATTTTAAAAATAAATTTGCCAGAAACTTTAGCGATAATTAATCCAAAGAATTTATTAAGTGTTATGTTTATCGGTGGAATAAAATAATACTTACCAATCTTATATAATTAAAAATGACAATAAATAAAGATCATGAGTTTCTATATCCGCCTCTTATAACTGAGCAACACTTAGATACCCCACCCATTTTTAAATGATCCGTGTATTTTCTAATGTTTTCTTAGTTCATCTCATTTCTTCACTACGCATCCTTATTTCCCAGTAACCTTCCCAGCACACCTAACGTCATACTTAGCTGAGTCGAAAGTTTTCAAAGGATGGTGACAAATTTACTCACATTAACAAACTCCATTCGTTGTTTATTCCACATATCACACATCATCTAATCGTGACATGTGTGTTAAAATGTCTACATTCTCCACTCTACTTGTTATTAACACAGTTGTTATAAAATGTCTACATTCTCCACTCTACTTGTTATTAACACAGTTGTTATAAAATGTCTACATTCTCCACTCTACTTGTTATTAACACAGTTGTTATAAAATGTCTACAGCCACCACTCTACTTGTTATTAACACAGTTGTTATAAGATGTCTACAGTCTCCACTCTACTTGTTATTAACACAGTTGTTATAAGATGTCTACAGTCTCCACTCTACTTGTTATTAACACAGTTGTTATAAGATGTCTACAGTCTCCACTCTACTTGTTATTAACACAGTTGTTATAAGATGTCTACAGTCTCCACTCTACTTGTTATTAACACAGTTGTTATAAGATGTCTACAGTCTCCACTCTACTTGTTATTAACACAGTTGTTATAAGATGTCTACAGTCTCCACTCTACTTGTTATTAACACAGTTGTTATAAGATGTCTACAGTCTCCACTCTACTTGTTATTAACACAGTTGTTATAAGATGTCTACAGTCTCCACTCTACTTGTTATTAACACAGTTGTTATAAAGATGTCTACAGTCTCCACTCTACTTGTTATTAACACAGTTGTTATAAGATGTCTACATTCTCCACTCTACTTGTTATTAACACAGTTGTTATAAAATGTCTACATTCTCCACTCTACTTGTTATTAACACAGTTGTTATAAGATGTCTACAGTCTCCACTCTACTTGTTATTAACACAGTTGTTATAAAATGTCTACAGTCTCCACTCTACTTGTTATTAACACAGTTGTTATAAAATGTCTACAGTCTCCACTCTACTTGTTATTAACACAGTTGTTATAAGATGTCTACAGTCTCCACTCTACTTGTTATTAACACAGTTGTTATAAGATGTCTACAGTCTCCACTCTACTTGTTATTAACACAGTTGTTATAAAATGTCTACAGTCTCCACTCTACTTGTTATTAACACAGTTGTTATAAAATGTCTACAGTCTCCACTCTACTTGTTATTAACACAGTTGTTATAAATGTCTACAGTCTCCACTCTACTTGTTATTAACACAGTTGTTATAAAGATGTCTACAGTCTCCACTCTACTTGTTATTAACACAGTTGTATCTAGTGACGTGGAATACATAAGCACGTCTTCTTCTATTGATTTGTTAATATGATAAATTTCATTTTAAACAAAGGTATATCAAATCGTTTGCTTTTTGGATTCATTGTAAAAAGTTGAGTTGGAGAAACCTAGCCATTCATTGACATTGCATATCCCTAATTAAAGGGATCGAAGGTTAGTGACTTAACTTTATTATATCTCATTGGGTGGGATAGGTGGTCGTGCTATTCCAATATTTATGCATACATACATCTAATACTTTATGTGTTAATTTGATACTTTTCATAATTGTTTATATAATATACAATAATAAAATATATGTTTTTCATTGGAATTTATTATTTTTAAATATAAGTTTACTCACTGTTATTTAAAATATTTAAGTAACACAAGTTATTAATACTAGGTCTAACACAATAATATATTACATTTATTACGAGGACTTTAATAAAAAAAAACAATATTTCATTTGTCCACCTACGCTTTCTCAAGAATAAGGCGTAATTATAAATATGTAGGAACCGGTGCTTTATGGTGCAGTGCTGCTGACAGGCAACACAATTTTATTGCAGACTATATATTCTAATAATCATTCCTTTAACTTAATAGTTTTTCTGTTCTTTACATATCAAAATAATGCATTAATTTTGTTTGAGATGTATTTATATTGTTTATATATATTTGGATCATGACTACGGAGCAATGTATCTTTTTTAGTTGACAAATACTTCTTGTTTATATACCTACCTACCTACCTACCTACCTACATGCCAATCTGCCTGACTGCCTCCCTGTCTATCTACCTACTATCTACCTACCTACCTACCTACCTACCTACCTACCTACCTGTCTATCTATCTTTCTAATGTCTTTCTATATACTTGCTGGGATACAGAGCTATAAATATTATCAATTTATCATTATTATTATTATTATTTATTTACTTATATATTAGCTCTCTATTATATATCCCATTGCGTACCCTACCCAGTTGATCACGTTGCCTAATATCATCCCGTTCTTTGTCTAGAAACTATCCCCACATTGAATACATTCTCTATTTGCATAACATACAACAGGATGATTCCGTTGCAAGCGGTATCCCATTTGTTATGTTATCTTTGTCCCTGGTATGATTCCATACTTCGTTGGGATTACATTTTGGTTCTATCCTTAACCTCCAATATTTCCATACTTTGGTGGCTCGCTTACCCTATTAAAATCTCATTGCTTCCCTCGCAGCTAGCGTTACCCATGTGGGGAATATTCATAATTAATATATTAAATTAAGCAGGGTAACTTTGAGCCTAAATATATTGATATACTTTAATCCACTAATTCATTTTATTACCCGTTAGGTAAAATAGTATTTGACAATGCCATGTAAGAGACTTTATTTATATTTTAAAGACAAAACTTTTAAGCCCCGTGGATTAGATTGTGTACGACACAACATGAGTTTTCTGTTGATTAGATAGTGTACGACACAACATGTGTTGTTTGAATTCAGTAACTTCAAACAGTTCATACGAATTTCTAAAGTAATCTCATTTTATGAATAATAGCCGAATTATTAATTTCATCTACTTCTTCATGATTTCATCATTATCATGCTATTCACTCTTTAAGTTATATGTTAGTTTTTACTAAAATACTTTTTCAGCTCTTTTAACAGGTTTCATTTTCTTTGCTGTCTTTCTCAGTCCATTATTGACTGAGTCATACACATGCAGCGGATCGTAATAAAATAGAAAGTGACTACAAATAATCACGAAAAATAACGCTGAAAAGATATCGCCAATAGCAGCTCGGTATCTAATATTGAAATCTTATATACAATTTCTTATTAACATATTTGAAATAAAACTTATAATGTGCAGTCTCCATGACATTAACAGATCTGCTATAAAATGACTAGTATGGTGTAAACATGCTATTAACAGTTTTGCTATAGAAAAATGTAGTCTGCAGACTATATGTTATTAAGAGATTCACTATAAATTGTCTAGTCTGTATTCCACATGCTATTAACAGATTCACAATAAAATGTCTAGTATGTATTCCAGATGCTATTAACAGATTTGCTATAAAATTTCTATTAGAAGTCTTCAGAGGTTTAAGGGTTCTGTGAAGTTTGGATCCGGATATTTGAACTCCGGACAGTTCAACCCTGCCGATTCAACCACAACTTTTCGACCCAACGACGTTTTGACCCCGGTCAGTTCAACTTTGAACGTTTTGACTATGGACAATAAAGCATCTAGCCACGTGTACAACAAAGGTAAATGTATAATAAAAAAACAGGGTATTAGTAGGCCTGACAGGACGTAACACAACAGTGAACGTTTCGGCAAAGAGTCTTCCTCAACGGACAAATAGTACACAAATGAAAAGAATAAAACGAAATAATAATTTTAAAAAACACTTAGCTGCGGTGAAATCCAAGTCGTCCAGTAGAGATGGACAACAATTAGCCATACCTTTGTACAACAAAGTTATGGCTAATTATACTATTCTATTCCTAGTATCTAATTTATTTAAAGAAAACTCTAAAATTATATTTGCAAAAAATAGGAAATGATTTTATAGAAATTAAATAAGGGTTTATCGTGGTAGGAGAATCTATCTACACAATTCATTGATATTGTATCCCTATTTGTAGGGACCGAGATCAAGTAGCGTGCCACTTGGATAAAAAATGTACAACCTACTGAGATGCAGTTATCCTTGTTGAAGACATACAGTTCTGCGTGTATTTTAAAGTAGATATACACATGTAATAGTTCTCTATTTTGAAATGTATAACATTTTAAAATGTATTTGGTATCTCGAATTTTATATTTCTCTACATGCTTTTAATATTTATTCAAAGAAACCTTCCAGTAACACAATTTATTATTTGAAATGTCTTTCAATTGTCAAAGAAAACCTTAAAGTTAAAAGAAAAATTGCTATTATTAATTTTCCCATCTAATTTATTCAAATAATATTTGATGTTAAACACATCATCACTTGTGCTTTTTGGTGCGAAGCTGAAGGGAAATATAATTTTGACGCATGTTCCATAAATTTGCACATTGTATTTTAATAAAACTAATGTGCAGACACAATTCTGGTATTAGCATTATTTGGAAATCGATACAGTTGAAAGTAAAGATTTAAAATACAAAATTATAATTTTGAACAGTATATTCAAAACTGACAAGAATAACACCATTAGTTAAATCCTTAAACTGTGAAACACTAGAGGATATGGCAAAGTCGTAATAATACATCAGATAATTAAATCTTACCTGGAAATACAACACAGACATTACCTAATACAATCATGTGATAGACATAAGGCATACAAAATTCTTAGTTTATATTTAAAAACAAACATATTAACATTCCCGTTTTCCAATCCGGAATTCGGACGTGAATTGGGTTTTTGTTTTTTTTCCATTTCTCTTACCATAAATTTTTCCCTATAAAACAAGTGAACTACTTCATATTTCTTATATATCACCTTTTTTAGAGAAAATAATGCCATAAAAACATTATTGAGAATAGGTCGAGACTTAAACTTAATCAAACTGATTAAATAGTGACATTTGTATGAAAACTGAATATAGTTCAGTTTGTAGTGCGTTTATATTTTGATTAGCTTTTTTTTTAGAATATAAAATAAACAATATAAAGATTCAATTTTATAATATTTAACGAATGAGAAAGACACAATTTTAAATAAAAGAAAAAATTTTGTTTTTTAAAGCCCTTATATTAACGTCACTGTCTTGTCTGTCGTAATTTCTTGGCCACAATTGTGGAAAAACAAATGTACAAAAATGACCTACTTCACATGATCCTTTCAAGCTGAAATTTTCCGCTATTAGACTTGTGTCAGATAACAATGAATGGTATCAAAATTTCAGATCGATTAAATGTATCGTAATTAAATTAATGAATTGTTAGTCTTTCTATTTGTGTGTCGATCTAGCCGACTGCCATAGTTGACATCCACTGTCACTGGAGGTATAAAACAATTTAAATGAAGTGAAATCTTCTTTATAAAAAAATAAAATAATACATTTAATTTAAATCTACGTATTTATATTTTATACATTAAAATAAAAGAAGAAATACAATGTATTTGCAAATTGAATTGATGATTTATGAAGCTGGAATATTTCGTGTAAATGGATGGCCCACATGACCTAGTTGTCTATAAATAGATTTACCAATTCAATGAAATTCCTTGTGTCACTGCTGTACACGAGTTTAATAACAGCAAGTCAGTGCTGGCCAAACATGTTGCTATTAGATTTATCAAGTAAACATCATCCCAAAACAATAGCCCTAACGATGTGAAGATAAATTCATATGAAAGATAATATCTCAACAATATTTTAATGAAGGCATAAATTAGGGCACTAATTAATACTAATTATAACTATGCATAAAACTAATTAGTAAGGAATGGCAGCTGGGGTCGATGAGAGAAACTTAAATTGTTCATTGCTACTAACTTTTGTTTCTGAAAGATAAATAAATAATTGGTTTTCTACTTGAAATTTGAGCGATTTGATTAGAGATACAACCTCAGTACTTGTTGAGTTACATTCATTTATCCTTTTAGAGATACAACCTCAGTACTTGTTGAGTTACATTCAGTTATCTTATTAGAGATACAATCGCAGTACTTGTTGAGTTACATTCAGTTATCCTATTAGAGATACAACATCAGTAATTGTTGAGTTACATTCATTTATCCTATTAGAGATACAACCTCAGTGACCTCAGTACTTGTTGAGTTACATTCAGTTATCTTATTAGAGATACATCCTCAGTACTTGTTGAGTTACATTCAGTTATCTTATTAGAGATACAATCTCAGTACTTGTTGAGTTACATTCAGTTATCCTATTAGAGTACAACCTCAGTTAATTGTTGAGTTACATTTAGTTATCCTATTAGAGTACAACCTCAGTACTTGTTGAGTTACATTCAGTTATCCTATTAGAGTACAACCAAGGAACTTGTTGAGTTACATTCAGTTATCCTATTAGAGATATAACCTCAGTAATTGTTGAGTTACATTCAGTTATCCTATTATTTTCTTGACATCCATTTTTCTCACTAACATATGCAGTCCACATTAGGTCATACATGACTGAGTCAAAGTCATGCTCGTGATTATTACAAATTCACTGAAATAATCAAACTCAGTTCTTTTTGTGTATTCCAAGCACCAAACGACAATCAGCCGTAATTGTTATCCAGTTGTTATAAAATGTCTATATTCTAAATAATCCTTTTTATTAAAACATTTCTATAAACTTAAACTGTTTTAAAATTTAAAAAAAGCCAGCTATGCAATTTAGTCATATTACATCGTAGTACTTATTTTAAATTTTTAAAATTTATTTTCTTCTTTTTATTCAGTTTATAAAAACGTGTTTTTTTTTAAATCTTTATTTCACTTCTATTTATTTTATTCTTTTTAGTCTAAGTGTATGCTATGGTGAGTTTTGAAGTATTGATTATGTTAAAATATAATTCGCATTGCGCGACAAACATTTACAAACTGGAAATGACTGATCTCCCCTTGATGTTAAACATGGTTGATGTGGTCGGGGTGGGTGTGAACTCGGCACGTGAATGTAATATAAACAAGAGCAGACGGATAATACATATGCTTATATATAGATAAACTAAAATGTTCAATAATTTAATAACAGTACATGCCATCGATCTGAAATTTTGATACAATGCATTGTCTTCGACGATCTATCGGTGGTAAAAATTTGAGATCTCTAGGACCATCAGAAGTGGTTCAATTTTACGTTGGCAGATTTGAAAAATTGTGGACAGACAAACAGGAACGAAAGCAAGTTAATAAATAGATGTAAAAAAAAAGATTTTTAAAAACCACGTTTTTATAAGCGGACTAAAAAGAAGAAAATAATTTAAAACTTATACGTTCAAGTACTTTGATTTAACATGACTAAAAACGTGGGGCGGGCGCTTATGAGGTTTTACATATGCAGTTCACTCATTCTCTCACTTATAGATCTCCATTTAACTTTTATATCAAACACCCGCCAATACAAAATACCAGATAGAGGGTTCGGGTCTTTTGCAAATATGCTAAGGAGGTCCCAATGATGTGCAACGGCTTAAAAAATAGAGACAATGTTTACAGGATTTCCTTTAAAAATCCGAAAAACCCGAAAAATATCAGTATTTTGCCAAACGATAGATAGAAAAATTTAAAACAATGTTGATTACGGAATTTTTGAAAAATGCATTTTCGTTCGAATCCCGTAATTTCAGCAGCAATTTTGTAAAGGCATTGGTTTGTTTCGTTTCAAAATTATTGATTTGAAGTGACTTTTAATTTAATCTAGAATGATTGCAAATGCGGTTTTACTGCTTCGTGAAAGCTTATGTTAGATCAGGCGTCTTTGAACAGGGGTAAATTACCTCATTTGGGGTAACGAGGGAATTTTTGGGGGTAACGGTAACGGAGACCAATAAAGGACATTTTATAAAATCCGTTAAAATCCGAAAGATTTTTATCTTATAATTTTTTAAAATATAATTTTGATCGAAATCTTTAATGAATATTTAAAAAAGGCCCGATTTAATTAATAATAAATACGATATTAGTACGTCAAATATTAATGATTAACAGCAGATATCGCAAGCTCGATGCAATCTGAGTTTAACAATTATTTCCGTTTTCTGTTGATATATAAATCTAGTTTCGATATAACTTACATAATATATAGCATACAACCTAAATTAGATTTAAAAAACCCTAGATATTATATCTCTGATCAACTTGTGGCACCACAAAGGTCAATCCCGGTCTGCTTTTTAATTTAAAAAAACACCCCGAAAGATTGAAAAAATTGCAATAATGTGTAATAGTTTAAATGTTTGTCTAGTTATAATTTTTAAAAAACGTAACAGATGGCATCAAGTTGTAAAAAAAGAAGATATCCGGAGGATTTCCTCATGTTTAGATTTACCCAAGTAAAAGACAAAGGAATAATGAAACCACAGTGCCTTGTCTGCTTGAAATTACTTACTCAAGAATCTCTAAAAAAATAAGTAAATTGCATAACAAATCACACCCGCATCTGTCTTCTTAACCGTGGGAATACTTTGTCAATTTGAAAATGTCTGCAAAAAGACAAAGAGTGGAAAGCAACTTAAATGATACCATCGATCAACGCTCAGCAGCAAAAGCTTCGTTTAAAGTGGCCTGGTGGAATGCTCGAAACAAGAAATCACAGACTATCGGTGAGGTATTGGTTAAACCTCAGACGATCGGTGAGGTATTGGTTAAACCACAGACTATAGGTGAGGTATTGGTTAAACCACGGACTATCGGTGATGTATTGGTTAAACCACAGACAATAGGTGAGGTATTGGTTAAACCACGGACTATCGGTTAGGTATTGGTTAAACCACAGACTATCGGTGAGGTATTGGTTAAACCACATACTATCGGTGATGTATTGGTTAAACAACAGACTATCGGTGAGGTATTAGTTAAACCTCAGACGATCGGTGATGCATTGGTTAAACCACGGATTATCGGCGAGGTATAGGTTGAACCAGCAGTTTTGAAAATGGCAGAGATCATGCTTGGTCAGAAAGAAGCTATGAAAACTAAATTCAATACCTTTGTCAGCAAAATTTTTCAAAGACAGAATTTCTACGTTGGCCGAAAATGTCCGGGAACAAGTATTTTCTGCTATAAATGCGAGTAAATGATTTGCTATTTAGCTTGACTAGACCAGTGATATCAGTAGTAATGCGCATCGTTTTTTATATATTCGACACAAAAAAATTACAAACAATTGAAGATGAAATATTGTTTGGTGCTCCGCTCGAACTGCAATGTCAAGGAATTGATTTATTCCATTAAGTTAATGAATACTTTAAAAAACTTGATTTAAAAAAGGAAATATGTATTGTGTCTGTTGATGGAGCCCCAGCTATGTTCAGTCAAGTAAGTGGTTTTTCGGCTTTTGCAAGAGAGAGGAAACCCAAAATTGAAGTTAACCTCTGTATGATCCATCGTCAAGCTCTGCTTGTGAAACATTTGGAATCTGAATTTGAGGCAGTCATGCATGACATTATCCAGATTGTAAATTTCATTAAATGACATGCACTGCCAAAACAACTGTTTCGTGATTTATGTAAAGATGCTGAGGCTGAATATACAGCCCTACTTTATCAAAACGAGGTAAGGTGGCTTTCACACGGAAATGAACAAAATGTGGGCTCAGAAGGCGGAACTTCAAATATTTCTGGCTGGTCAAAAGCATGCACTGGCGGATAAGTTTACGAACTATTGTTGGGTTGCATATCTCGCATATTTAGCTGATATTTTTGAGCATGTGAATGCGTTGAACAAAGAATTGCAGGGAAAAAATATCAATATAATTACCGCCAGAGAAATGATTGCAGCATTTGGATTAAAGCTTTCCTATCGGAATCAAAAAGAAGAAGGAAACATGTTAGCGGCCTTTTCAAAGTTGGCCTTGTACTTGTAACATTGTGTAAACATAACTTTTGACGACATCAAGGATATAGTTATCAGTCATCTTATCAAGTTCAAGAGTGGTTCACTATTTACTTTCCAGTTATTGATTCGCATAAATTCATTTGTGTTTTAGATCCATTTCGATGTGATATTGAGGATGTACCAGATGAACTTCAAGGGTTGGCAGAAGCACTTCTTGAACTTCAGTCTAATAATGAGGCACGTATTGAATTTGCGATCAAAGCAGATCTGACACAGTTTTGGATGTCACATCCTGCAAAGGCTTTCAACACGGTACATGAGGAGGCCGTCAAGACGTTGCTGTATTTTGCATCAACGCACCTTTTTTAACAACGATTTTCCGTTCTAGTGAATATAAAAACAAAGCTGCGAAATCGATTTGACAGCATCCAACTTGCCCTGACACCA
Source organism: Ampullaceana balthica (assembly GCA_944989445.1). Classification (NCBI taxonomy): domain Eukaryota; kingdom Metazoa; phylum Mollusca; class Gastropoda; family Lymnaeidae; genus Ampullaceana; species Ampullaceana balthica. Next base: position 140,936 of record CALYLW010000202.1, read on the forward strand.
AAAAGCCCATATTTTGATGGAATTGTGTCAAAAATGAAACAACATATTTTTTTTTCAAAAAAACTGAACTGCATTGAGATTTAAAGAAAAAAATCTCTGTGTTTTAGCATAAAAATTGATGGCATTAATGTATATAAAATATATAATTTATGTTATTTTTTAAATTAAAATTGTGTTCATCCGACCTTATCGCGTTACGTGAGATTTATCATTATGCCTAGAATGGCCCGTTAAAACAATAATATATATTAGATTGCTAATTTTAATAATTGCTTCATACGCAAAGTCCTTTTCGGGTTATATTTATACATTCGCCAAGCTTCTAAAACTCAAAAGATGCGATTTCGGCTTTGGCTTATCCATAGGCCCTCTCCCGAAAAGCCCGCGTGGTGTGGGCAGGACATCGCACCTTCGGGGGTAACGGCAACATAACATTTTATATTTTGGGGTAACGGGCAAAAGTTTGCCGACCCCAGCTGTAAAGCCACAAAACAAGTAAAATGTAATGCTGCCAGGAATTTATTTACAGGGTTAATAAGACAATGATGGAGTTTTATTGATACATCGATGTTTATTTGCGGAGTTTGTTACATGGGGGGATGCACAGTGGTCAAGCCTTATCTGTGCTTGCTGAAGTGCCAAGAGTCACTGGGTCATTAGCACCAGAAGAGCTGCAGCTTGAACTGAATAGCAGATTAAAAAATTGATACTGCAATATAACTTGACTTTTACCAGTCTTTATCAGCTGAAAAATGCCCATGAAAAATATTTTATCTATTTTTTGGTGACCCGTCAAAACGGTCCCGGACAATACGGCCCCGACATTACGGCCCCGGTCAAAACGGCCCCAAACAAATTGTTAACATTCTTTAATAAAAACTTTCATTTTTTAAAGCTTTTGTCAAATTTTTCACAATTAAAAAAGGTGATAAAATTGTAAATTATTTCTTATGGTGTTATTATATTGTTTCTTGTCAACAAACAACCGTGATTGTTACCATTTCACATAAAGGCTATTATATTGACTCTTGTGATGTCATTATTATTGTTTGTTGTGAGCTAAATCTGACACTGAATAGGTGCTTTAAAAAAGCGAGTATAATATTTGATTTTACATTTGTAATATTTTTACATTTTACTATTAGTCCATCTATAATCCAGGGCCGTTTTGTCGGGGCCGTTATGTCGAAGCCCAATTGTCGGGGCCGTTTTGTCCTGGCCGTTTTGTCTGTGAACCCTTTTTTCGGATTTACATAATATATTTTCTTGCAATGAAGATGAACAAAACTAAATACAGATTTTCTTTGACAGACATAACCTTTGATTCAGTGATAACAATCTCAACAAGAAACTTCATTTACATTTTTTTAAAGTGGTCTAGCGGTAGCGCGCTGGAATGCCGAACCGAGACAGAAGAGAGTCACGGGTTCTATTCTCGGTGCTGGCAAGTCTCCCGGGGCATTGTGCTGGCCACACAATCCCTTGCTTGTTAGTGGTGGCTAAATAAAAACTTATGAACACTACTTCAAATGCCCTATGGTCCGTCATGGACAGGAAAGGGGGTTATTTTGTTTAATTTTTAAAAACAGATTATATAATTAAAATTTTAGACGCTAAAAATCTCCATAAAATGATATTATCAAATAAATACATTTAAACTACCACTTTTGTTTCAGTTTTATATATTTTATTTATAAAACAATTTATAAATTGATATTTAATGTGTACCTAGTTTATTTCTTAGCCACCACTCGGCTACATACATGTCCTTTGCTATTCCCTGCCACTCGGCTACGTATATGTCTAACCTATTCCATGCCACATGGAATATCTTTATGACTCTCTATACATTTGTAGATGGGCAGATTATTAATGTTGATATTAAATAGAATAATTAGATTGTCTGAATACACATAACACTTGTTTTTGACGTCATCTGAGGGCGAGAGCCATAAACAAATAGCTAGATTTATCTCTCGGTATCCTCTAGCTTTGTCTTAAAATAGATAATACATATTTCGTTTTTGTATAATAAAGTAAACCTCATTTTTATTATAAAACATGTTTTTAATACAAATTTTACATAGTTAACTGTCTCTTTTACTAAAAGTATATTCTGCTAGATAATAGAACCTCAAAATAAATTGAATTGAAAATTTTTGACTTCTTGTGATAAAGCAATAGAAGGGAGTCATATCATTTAAGTTGAACGGTGGTTGTATTTCAATTTTTACTATTCTATTTATATTATTTATTGATCGAAGCAAAAGGTGTTTGATATTAGAATAAACTCTACATTTTATTATTGACAAATAAAGAATAACAATAACATCATTAGAAATGTTAACATAATTAATTGATACATGCTAAATAACAATACTTAACGTTTAAACTTTTAATAAAACCTACAACCACTCATTCACATTGTTTGATATAAACGATCATCAATTGACAACGTGAACATATTTTAAGACAAAAAACATATAAAAATCCTAAAATACGAAAACAAGAGTGTAAATGTCATTTATATCAAACACTTCGAGCACTAGAATCCAAATAAAAGTAAACACAATTTAGAGGATATTTCACTATAACAAACAGCGAACTACACCAAATTTATAACAAAATATTTACATAAATCACTAAAAAAAACAAGAAAAACAACAAAGTTTGTGATTACAACATTAAATAATAAAGATATAAAACACAGAAAGACAAGACTGATAAACGACAGAGATGGTACAACACACAATAAAACACCCCAGATGTAATAAACATTTTTAAAATACTGCACGTGACGTTTTGTTTAAGAACAAACCAATAGGTACACACAAGTAAAACAATCAATACAAACACTTCCAATATGTATACATAAAATCTAAAAAGAACATAAAATGTACACTTTATTTTAATAACAATCATGTTCAATATTAATATACATTTTACAACAACAACAAAAAAAGCTCGCATCAACACATAATAATATCTTACATCAAACTTCTAGCAAAAAGACAGACAGAAGACAGTATGAAAATACCAGACCAATATCTTTACTTAACACAGATGATAAATTATCTGTAAAAGTTTAGCTAATAAATGCTCATTGAAGCAAACATAGCAGCTAAACAGTAGTTTCAATTAATAGGAAATCATTTATTAAAATAATTGTAAAGTATACACACCATGGATATACTCAAACACGTCTATTGCTACAAGACGTGGAACAACTATGACAATATAACAAAGCAATGGACTTTTGGAGTAAAATAGTTCAAAGTGTTAACAGTCACTCCGTTTGAAATCTATAATATAACACAAAATATAAATATTAAATTTTTAGTTTTAAAACTATATTTTTTATTCCAGTATTCCCATATTTTGAATTTTGTTTTTAAATACAGCTGCGGAAATTAACGATTAATGTCTCGATAAATCGTTAAAAAATGTTACCCATTAAATTATTTTTAACGATTAATCGACCCATCACTTACAAATTATTGGAAGTCAAAAAGTAAGGCGAAAAAAATATGACAATAGCGGCCGATAAATAATACATTTCCTTATGATTACACGAACATTTTGGATTAATATATCGACTGACGGGAATGTTAAAAATGTTGATAAATTTTGCCTACCACAGTTCTAACACTTTGCCTACTTATCAAACCAAATGAAAAGAGTATTAAGCTAATGGCAGTAATGGAGTCTAACTCATACACAGAAAATGACGACAGCTCTTTTGATGAATTACCGCGTTACAAAATGGAGATGAAAGTTCCTGAATCCATAAACCCTCTATAATGGTGGAAACTTAATGAACACCGATATCCGATAATGTCATTTATTGCCAAGACCGTTTTGTGCATACCATTTACCTCAGTTCCATGTGAATGATTGTTCAGCTCGACTGGGTATATTGTCAATTAGACCCGTTCATCACTTGAACCAAATAATGTCAACACACTTGCAGGTTTTTTTCCAAAAAATGTCATGATGTGGAATCTCCACCCTTCCTCAATATCACATATGTCGCTATGTTTCAGTCATTTGTTTTCACTGTTTCAGCCGCTTGAAAAAAATTTCCTTGAACTTTGTTGGAAGCACAGCTTAAAGCAAATTTTGTCGAAATATTTAGACACTTAAACCGATTTTTGTATTTTGAGCAACCTTGCGACTTTCTTATATTCTATTGTTTCCACCTCCATGTGATCCACTTTGCATGCTATAAACAGATTTGCTATAAAATGTCTAGTCAACAGTCTACATGTTTTTGTCACAAAGTTGTTTTTTTTAAAGTGTAGGTACTTCATTTTCATTTTATTAAGATATTAAATGAATAGAAAAAAAGTTTTAAAATAGAAATAAATTAAGTTTGTATTTGTTAAAGAAAGATGCTAATTATGAAATTTTGCTTAAAGTTATTATTTTCAAGGATAAATGTATATTATTATACAACTAGGTTGTGCTGCGGCGCCCTCTATTTTAGGGCGCCTACAGCGCCCACCCTTTTCATAAGCCCAACTAACTTGTCCTTGTATGATAAATACGTAATATTAAACTTTCTTTAACGTTCACAAAGTATTTTATAATAGGGGTTTTAGCGCGCCTACGGCGCCCACTTTTATTTGTCAATAGCCCAAGTAACTTATCCTTGTTTGATAAATACGAAATATTAAACTTCCTGGAATGTACACAAAGTATTTAATAAGTAACCATCATCAAATCCTCTTTTTACATGGTTTCAATTTCCAAAATAAAAATATGAGCTAAAACAATGACGTCATATAATATTTTTTACAGCGCGTTTTTAATTTGTTGTTAATTTGCACACCTTTTGATGCACACTTTGTTTTAAATATAAGATCAATCCATGACGTGATTTTACAATTTTTTACAGTGCTAGTCACCACACGATTTGTTAACTGCTATAGACTGTTGTACATCGTTCCTCAGCATCCCACATCCAATGAGTGAATGAGTGACTTGGACTATTATATTATATTATGGACAATGAGATCAGCTTTTTGAAATAAACACTAATCGATGTAGGAGCTTCATGCTGTTTTCATTGACATTGTATCCCTAATTATAGGGACCGAGTTCAAGTGGCGTGCCACTAGGATAAATTGTTAGATTTGGTTGAGCCATTGGTGTGCTGCCGAAAGTGTAGGTTGGCATATATAAAGTCTTTATATAAATTTAGGAGTTTTATTAAAAGTGAAATGAGCAGATTATTAAAAAGTGTTTCTTTCCTCAAATGTTTTCTTTATATAAACTCTTATAAACTTCACGCAAGGAAACATTTAAGTAGCACACAAATCTCATAGAAGTGTAAATTATAGTTTAATACATTTATAAACTAATATTGCTATCATTTATCTTCTGATCTAAGTTTTCAAGTAAAAGTTCACATGAAATAGAACAGCACTGGTGCCTTGTGGTGCGACGCTAACGTTTACATTTACGTGTCTCGCTGAGCTTGGTCCAGCGATCGGTGACAAGACCTTTCCCCTCTCCTTTAAGCAACCCCGGGTTAAAAGCAACGGGGAGTTAATATAGATTCAGTCTGTAAATATTTGTCTCCTTTGAATATAATCAATACTTTTAGTTATGTCTCATATATAAGCGATTTATAGTCAAAAACTTTGTTTTTACGGGTTCGTTTTGTTTTACGGTTTTTTTTTAATTAACAAATATTTTTTTTACCCATATTTTTTAAAAATATCTTTACATTTACAATTTTTAATGAAAGCTCATTTATTAAATAGAATACAATTCCTTAACAAATGTATTCTTTCCCTTTGCAGTTACTATATTTAGTAATAAAAAACATTCTCACCAAAATGTAAGTAACTAGACTGCCGACTGAGAGAATTAAATAAATTTTTGGAATATTGTAATGTAACCAGAGATTAGGGCTGTCAATATTGTTTTAAAAAGCTGCCCAGTCATCCATCAAAATATATCTGGGACTTAGTAGTTCATTGTGGGACCTAGAACACTGCTATCTACAACAATTAGACAGAGAGTGAAAGTAAAAATCTTCCTCCTATTAAATACGTCGTGTTTGCGCCCCGCTCCTTACACAGAGGGTGTTGCGGTCTTCGGCGTTCGTAGCCGCACTCAGTGAGGTTCAGGAGCACTATACCAACCTTACTCATTACACCAGGCCTCTCACTAAGTTTGAACCGTTGTTTCTTGTAATCCATGATGGCTCTAATGATTTCTATCTTCAGGGTTACCTGCCAGTGCACTGTCAGCTTCTGGAGTTCCTTAGTTCCAAACTAGGTATCTGAGCCACTTAGACCAGCCCATTTTAGGACACGCATAAAATTTCACCCCATAACAAACAGCACTGTTTATTTTCCTCCGGATAATTCTCTTTTCTTTTATAACAGATAAGGGGAATATCCGCTAACATGGGTGCCCGCAGGGGGGCTACGGGTGCGCTTGCCTCCCCCTGGATTGATGGATTAAAAAAAAATTACAATAATAGACAACAAATTTATTAAAGTAAAGAGAAAATAAACAGAAAGTAACTAAACTGATGCTGATTTCGTTTTACTGCGTAATTTTTTATTTTATATTTTCTATATTGTAGAGAATTAGGGCAGTTAAAGGGTCTTTAAATAAAACATCACCGAGGTGATTCCGATAACTATTTCAGGGATATTTTTGAGAAAATAGTACAACTCGCACAGATAGTGGATATTGAACTGATTATCCCAAGACAGTATGAATGACAAAAGCATTGAAGTAATCCAGAAACCACAAGTGTTGAGGAGTACTTCAGACAGTTTACATTCCATACTTGGATTCTCTAATTAGCTCAATTGAGAGTCGATTTTGTGAAGCCAACAGTGCACAATTTAACTTAACGTTGCTACACCCTTCAAAATTGTACAAACTGAATCGTCAACAGTTTAAGGATACAATGTCTATTATTAATCATGTATACACCATCGATAATTTTGAAAGTGAAGCCTTGAGTTGGTTTGATTTTTGGAAAACGCGAGAATACAAAAGTAGCCAAGATTTCCTCGACTTGTTACCGTTTACAAAGTTTTATCCGGCTGTCAGGTATGCCTTACTAGTTTTGCTAACATTACCAGCAACAACATGTACGGTGGAGCGATCCTTCAGCACATTACGTCGTGTAAAAACATGGCTTAGATCTACAATGTCAGATGAACGTCTGTCTGGGTTGTGCATGTTAAGCGCACACAGAGACAAAGTGAACGGCAACAAAAAAGACTTGTACATATGTTTGGCAGGGATAAAAGACGACTCCAGTTGTTGTTTAAAGAATAAATTTTACTTTAAATGTATGTTTTGTTATTTACTTGAATACATTGTGTAAATAACAACTTTGATACTAATGTATGCCCTTCATTACTACAGTGTCCATCCAGTCCGTTCGTTTACTATTCATATACGTTACAGTAAATTAAAACTACATTAAAACATTACTAAAAATATGTTGCCCCCCCCCCAGAAAAATTTCTGCGGGTGCCCATGTCCGCTAACTATATTTACATTTTTACATACGTTGGTTTCTTGTAATTCTAGGCGCCAATCCTATAATTGTCTCCGCCAAAGTCGGCTCCATGCAATTTTTTCTAAGCAGATTTCTTGTAATGAATTATGACATCTATTGGCTGAAGAAGCTACTAAGCCTAAATCTTCAGTCGTGGGTACTAATCAAATAGTCTTTACGTTTGATCATTTTTATTGAACTTTATGATTATTTTCGGCCCAATACACCGGACAGTTTAAAAAAAGTGTTGCAGATTTTACATATTAAAAAAAACAATTCTCTTTTTAAAAAGGGAATTCAAATGTTTTAAAAAATGATATTTATAAATTTCTAATTTTGACCACTTGAAAATAAGTTCAATGTTCTTCACTAAGTCAAGAGTTTTTGATACAAAAAGAAAAGTGCCCTGATTTACTGTATTTCAACTTCGTTAATTATCTGTGTCACTTTTCACTTAATCTTATGGTAAGTAAGCTTTACATATTTGTCTTTAGTGTTGTCGATTGTAAGTCAAGATTGTATATATACTAGCAAATTACTGACACGCTGCAGAGGAAAATTTCGGTTAGTGCAAGAACCCGCGTACCGAATTTATGGAAGATGGGACCATAAGCACAAAGATCGTTTGATTGGTTCAATATGGCGACTAACATTGTTGTCATACCAACAAAATAAGTACGTTCGTCGATTTCGATTAGAGCAGTGAAGCTGCCTACAAAGCTTCATGAAGATGGGGTTATAAATAATACTATAAATCATTTATATAGGAGACATAACTAAAAGAATGTTCATTATAATACGCACGACAATACAAAAATCCAAAATTTTAGTTAAGTCTCGTAAAACATGTTTATTATAATGCACACTGACCAGGAATATATTTTTAAAAAGTATTGTAAAAATAATACAGACCTTATTGCGCCACAAAAAGGTTTTTCAATATAATATGCACCACGACACTCTAGCACAAAAATTAATATGTTACATAGAGATAAATAAATATAATCTAAAAATTCATTAATTTATTTACAGTAGATGCGATTTATCTGAAATTTTGATAAATCATTTTTATCATCGGCACGAGTCTGTCTGCAAAATTTCAGCTCGCTAACTAACAAGGAAGTGGGTTGAAAATTGATCCAAAGTTTTTCGCAAGCAAACAATCAAGGGCTCAAACAGACAACACAAGTTATTATAAAGGATTTTTTTTTAATTAACAAGGCGAAATTTTTCGACCTACAATATGAGTAAAATTTTGAAATGAAACCTGCTTAACTTTTGGACATTATTTGCCCTATTGTTTATAAATATGTGTTATCAAAATCTTATCTACCAATTTTGATAGAGGATTATACATTGTATCCAGAACCCTACGCGGGAGTGTACTCAACAACTTTCGAAAGTTTCTTGGCGATTTATAAATTTATACATTTATATAAAGAACAAAAAGGAAATTAATGGCCCCCGCCCCAATCGATGCAACATGGACATTTCAAAAGGCCTGCTGATTTAAATCGGGATCATGATAGATATACATGTTTGTCAATATTTGTCAAGGTTGTGCAAAATCGAATGGGAATGAAATGACATTAAGGCCTAAACGGTGCAAGATGTAAAGTTTATAGGCCTGAAAAGTGCCATCTGGATCATGATAGATGTATTTGTCAATATTTGAAAAATATTTTTTAAAGTTAAATGGGAAATAAAGTTTTAAAAGTTAACAAGCAAAAATAGATCTTTGGCACCTGACATAGAAGGAATGGACTTTAGTAGTTAAATACCTTATAGAATTTTAACACGAGGCATGAAATTTTTATATACCAAGTTTGGTCAAGATTCATCCATTTACCCTGTAGCCGCAGCTTAAAATACCTTTTATGGAACTCATGTTAAAAATTGACATTTATCGCCCTCGGCACTTAATGAGTTGTATATTAAAACTTTTATGTCAGAAATTTTGGTGGTAACGTACTCAACAACTTTCTAAAATTGCATGGCGATTGGAGGAATAAAATAATATTTATAAAGCTTACATAAGAAAAATGACATTAAAGGCCCAGCGGGTGTAATTTGTGTAGGGAATAAATTTTAAAACACTTGTTAATTTTAATCTGGATCATGATATATATACTTGTTTGTCAAATTGTTTAAAGTCGTGTAAAATCAAATTGGTAACAAAATGACATTAGGGAACCCCGGACAAAGTGTGCAAGATGTAAAACTCAAAAGGCCTGAAAATTTCAATCTGGATCATAATGGAGATATGTGTCAATATCTTATAGCTTTAAAAGTTACAAAAAGAAAAGATTTAGGTCCCCCTGCTTAGAAGTAATGGATTTTAGGAGTTTAGTACCTTATAGCATTTTAATAGGGGCCATCACATATTATGTACCTTGTTTGGTCAAGATCCATCCATTTACTCAGTAGCAACTGCTTGAAATAACTTTTATATAATTTATGTTAAGAAAATGACATGAGGGGCCCCTGGTGCCTAATAAGTGGTATTTTAAGAACGCTTTTTAACAGAAACTTTTGTGGAAACGTATTCAAAAACTTCCTAAGGTTTCATGTCGATCGGATTTATACGATAACGAGCAACAAAGCCTGTCCAAGAACGTTCCGCCACCGTTCGGTGGCATGTTGTAACTCCCCTCGAACTCCAACAGCCAGCTCGACCGGCATATATGTGCATCACTTCAAAAATATAGTTAAAATAAATAACTCGTAAAAACAGAGCTTTTTACTATAAATCCCAACGCGCATAACTCAAAATAAAGTCTTGGAAGAAATATGCATAAAAAATAACTCGTTTTGAATGTCTGCGTAAACGTGTTCACTATGATTGGCTGTAGGAGTCATATGTGTTTCAGGGACCAATCGCTATCGATGACCGGACACAACACAGCCTTTTATTATATAGGAATATATTTATCCAGCTAATATAAGAAAAAATGACGTCAAGGGCACCCGGGCCAAAATATGTAAGATATAAAGTTTTAAAAAACTATTAATTTCAATCTGGATCATAATGGATATATTTCTCAACATTAGTCAAATCGTGTATAACTCGACGGGGTATAAAGAATTAAATGATTTCGAAAAAAAAAGATTTTGGGCTCCCAGCCCAAAACGAATCAACATTGTGAGTTTATTGCCCCATAGAATTTTCATATAGGTGATCAAATTTGTATGTACAAAGCTTGGTCAACATCCATCAATTTAAACAGTAACCAAAGTTAAAACTATATACAGCTTATATTGTGGGGGGACTACATTTCGGGATGGCCCGTGCGCCCCCCCCCCATGAGTGATCATTTAAAAAAAAATTGTTTGCCATTTATCATATTGAAATTGTACTCAACAACTCTCCAAAAATTCATACTTGTAACTACCCTGGAAGTTGGAGAATTAGTGATGAGTCAGTGTATCAGGGCTATGCCTTTAATTAGCATGTGTAAATATACATATATATATATATATCATCGCACATAATAAACATTAAACTACACATGGATAAAAGGATTTTACAAATAACCTAAACAATCATGTACATTAAACTTTAAACATATCTTTGAAAGTCCATGTATAAATATGAAACGTAACATTTATGCAGGCACTTTCGGTGACGAAATATGTTGCCATATCCAACAGTGTAATCGAAGTATTTTCAGAGCAGCGCAACCATGTTAATATTTTTGCTTTTACTATGTATATTCTTTTAGAACAGCAGTTGCTTTAGCACAAACATGAGTTATTATTTGTCTTTTATAATTATCAGGTTTGAGTAGATAACACGTGCACAGAAATATTAGTTGAATTTATTCTATGTATTAATATTTATTTGCGCAACACAGTATTCGTCCTTGGTGCAATTCATGCATTTTCTGGTCCATATCGGTTTTATAATTTATTATAAATTTCATTTACTAATCTTTGCAAAGCTGATTTTATATTCCACAATTGATGAAAATTTGCTTTCTCAGTAGTGGATATAATAAATATTATCACAAAATAAGTAATAAATGAGTTTCAACATAAAACAATCCCAGTCTTTCACAAACGAAATTGAATCCTTTAAAAATATAAACCACTAAATAAGAGAGAGATATTTCCTGGAACTACTCATAAATAATGCATGGACAAAGTAAATGTCCCCAGCTCACATAAAAAAGCCAGACGATGGAATAAGCGTTACAGCTGAATACGCTTTTTGGCTTAATGAGGCAACGAACGCATGAGATATTCACACTGAATATAATTTTGTTTAACTCTATTATTTATCATAAACAATTAGACATTTTGTGTTGCGCAATTATACAAATAATGTTTCTCCCTGTCTTTCCCGTAACAATTTATTTGAAAGAATATAGATGTTATTTTGGATGATGGTTGTATTCATTATTAGGGCATTTTTTTCTCTAAATTTTCTTTGAAACATAAAAATATAACTAAAATATTGGATTTTTAAAAATTGATACATAAAATATTCTTTAAAAAAGCGAAATTTCTTTCTTAAAGTTTCGGAATTGGGGCAGAAAAGGAGGAGCTCAGTTTTTAAATTTGCACTTTAATATTTTTAATTTAGCGAAATCCTAATGCTCAATCTGGCAAGTCTTTACAGTTATCTCCTAATTTAACAACCTCACATAGCAATGTTACCCTGTTGCTTATAGCTTTGTCGCTTAAAGATTAATTTCTTCTTTTCCATTTGTTGCCCAATGCTACCCTCGACAAGCTAGTCGGTAGAGTTCAGTTTTTAAAGGGCTTCCTCAAATTGGATGGCATTAAAAGATGTTTATTCAATTTCGAGGATGCGAACTAGGCACACGCAGACTTTACTTTAAAATTAGACATTAATCACCACAGAAAAGTATGATAAAATGTTATCAGGTTGTGTGACCAAAGGGGATATCAGATGTATAAGAAAGAAAAACATCCTTTTCTTTCTTCGTTGAATTGTTTAACCATATCTTATCTTTAAATATAATCTTTATAAATCAAAACAAAACTTTAGGCTTTATAAAAAGAAACGTTTAAAGATGAAATAAGAATATGAAACTAACATTCTACCTCACTTTGGTGAGACCTGTACTAGAATAAGTATCTTCTGTATGGGAACCATCCACCAAAAAAACATTTATTTTGTGGAGAATTAAGGGCGGTTAGGTTATTTTGCATTCACAGCATGACCGCCGGGAGCTGAGCGCGTGCAGGTGGCATGGCGGGCCTTTAGATGTGAGATCAAGGGATGCCTGGGGCCAGAGGCGCCAAATGTAGTTCTGGTGTGAATTGCCACTGTCTTTAACTGGTGAGATCAAGGGATGCCTGGGGCCAGAGGCACCACATGTAGTTCTGGTGTGAATGGCCACTGTCAGTAACTGGTGAGATCAAGGGATGCCTGGGGCCAGAGGCGCCAAATGTAGTTCTGGTGTGAATGGCCACTGTCATTAACTGGTGAGATCAAGGGATGCCTGGGGCCAGAGGCGCCAAATGTAGTTCTGGTGTGAATTGCCACTGTCAGTAACTAGTGAGATCAAGAGATGCCTGGGGCCAGAGGCGCCAAATGTAGTTCTTGTGTGAATTGCCACTGTCAGTAACTGGTGAGATCAAGGGATGCCTGGGGCCAGAGGCGCCAAATGTAGTTCAGGTGTGAAATGCCACTGTCAGTAACTGGTGAGATGAAGGGATGCCTGGGGCCAGAGGCGCCAAATTAAGTTCAGGTGTGAAATGCCACTGTCAGTAACTGGTGAGATGAAGGGACACCGACAACTGACCATGAGTCGTTAGATCACAGGTCAGCCGCGCGAAAATGTTTGGGAATGGTTTGTGTTTCATCAGAGATGATTATGTCAAACCTCCTCCATCCTCGCACAAGTCTTAATCTAGAGGAGTGGTACAAGATGATTGACAAATTAGAGAATGACGTACCGGACATGCGATGAATGGGGCCGGAGACTTGAGGGCTATTGGAGAGGATGCACTCGGAGCACAAATGATAAGACTCCTGGGGAGACAGACCACTAGGGACGAATTGGTTCGTAGTTTGGACAGTCGTGTTTGAACTGGTAGATTGTGAGTGGACTTAGGACAGTTTGTAGTAAGAGAAAGTGAAGTAGATAAGTGTATGTGGAAGAAAACCAGTGAACCAATAAAATGAAATAATTAGTGTTCATGCTGTCTTGAAGTTTGGTGTTTGAGTACGAGAGCGGAAGAACAATAATTACGCTCCCATAGAACAACAGGGTTCTATGTGACCTTTTTGTCGAACGGAGATATCCGCGTTTGAAAATTTGATGTTTGGGTAAAACAAACTATACGTGCTTTTGTTAAAGTTGTTATTGCATTCTGTTTGTATTATCAATACAAGGTATTACCATTTAATGTAATTTTTTGGTGTTAATTTATATTTTATATGAATTTTTAAAATTTTCAATAGAACCTTTAAAGTCTGAAAATGCATTTTCAATTAATTATAACAAGGTTCTATTCTTTTTTACACTAAAATTGTATTCATTTATTTAAAGAAAAAGTATGTATTCTTGATTAAGAGCTCTAATACTGATAAAAACAACAAACATAACAACAAAGGATTATATTTAATTAAAGACAGACAATATTTGTGTATATTTTTCAATGTTTTTTTTTATTTATTTATTGGACTTACATCAAAACTGTAACTTGTTTTTATAAAAATAAATGATTTTACACACAGCAAAAACTGTTCGTTGACTTTCTACATTATGACATGTAACTGTAAGAGAAAAATGATATCATTTGTATGGTAAACAACAAGGCATATGATTGGCTCATTATATTAAACTAATTTTCAAAGCCTTTTTTCAGTGGTTATTTACAGTAGATAAGACCTTGTTAAAAAAATAATGCATATTAGAACTTGTAATTTTCACTTGAAAGGCATATCTCTTGTTAGAACATTGTAATTCTGTAATTCGTGAAAATTTGGCTCATTATACAGCTTGCTGATTTTGTGTTACGATAGATTGAAATATGGACAATCTCCCAGGGGCAATAACTCATTTTTTTCAAAAAGTCGACTTAGAACCTTGTTATTCTGGCGGGGCGCTAAGTGTGACTAGGAATTAAGAAACGAGCGAAGCAAATTATAGTTCAACCAGTAACGAGGTCCTTACAACCGGTACGGGATCGGTTCCATACAATATACAACTGCAAAAAAAGCTTCCAGATTCATTACTGGAGAATATTTAAAACTGACAAGAATAACACCATAAGTTTCATTATTTAAACTTGAAACACTATAGATTTGTACAACAAAGAGTAAGGTAGTAGTAGTACATAAGGCAATTTTAACAATTTTACTTACAAATACAACACAAAGATAATTTAATACAACCCTCAAATAGACATAGGGATGAAAACACTTTTCTTATTCCGTATGCAAGAAAAAACAAATGCAAATTCTTGTTTCTCCCGTCTGGAATTCAGAAGGCATGGGTTGCCTGGAGAAACCTGGAAAACGAATACATTATCAAAATTAATTTTTTTAATAAGAATGCAGTACTAGACACAAATCATGGATAAGCATAGGATGCAATAATCTTTTGCATAGAAGTAGCGTATGTAACAGATAAGATAATATTTGGTATATTAGGTATATGCAGTTATTCCGTTTAATCGTCAAAACGGTTGATACGAGACCTTTTGGTGTTGAGATTTTTTAATAGAAATATTTTTTTTTAATTTAACATAAAAATGGAAACGTTTGCGTAACAACCTCCCCCCCCCCTTTTTATTGAACCCATTTATATCAAAGACCAGGTTGATTTCTAAACTTACGTTAGAAGATTAGAAATCTTTCAATAATTATTGTAATATTAAATTTTACCACTTCTGTCTGTTTAAAATGTGTATAATTCGGATCAAAGCATCATATATATATTTACCCTCAATTATATATGAATGTGGCCTAACGCCAAGGGACATCATTCTGTTTTTTTTTAAAATTGAAAATATAGACTTAAAAATCATAATCATTTTTGGTTTTCAGATTAACGTTAACCAAACAACGCACGAACCTTTGACGTCAGCATTTGTGTTGTAAACAGTGCTGACTGACTCAAAGAGATATTTTTGGTGCAGTAATTTGGTGCGCTGCTTTCTAAAATTAGTTTAAAAATCGTGTTGTGGTTAGCACCGTAAAAGTAATATTATATAAATACTTTGTGTGCATTTCAGAAATATTTTGGATTTATCATACAAGGATAAGTTACTTGAGCTTTTCACCCAAAAAAGTTGGCACCATAGGCGCCGTACAACCCCTATTATAAAATACTTTGTGTACATTTAAGGAAGTTTAATATTATGTAATCATCATACAAGGACAAGTTAGTTGGGCTTTTGAAAAAGGTGGGCGCCGCAGCACAACCTAGTCATATACATATTTACTCTCAATTATGTATGACTGACTCACTCACTGTTGCCTAACGCTAATTGAAAATATAGACTTGAAAATCATAATCCTTTTGGTCTCCAGATTAACATTAAATAAACAACGCACGAACCTATTACGTCAACATTTGTGTTGTTAACAGTGCTGACTGACTCAAAGAGTTATTTTTTGGTGCAGTAATTTGGTGCGCTGCTTTCTAAAATTACTATAAAAATCGTGTGGTGATTAGCACTGTAAAAAATATTATATACATACTTTGTGTACATTTCAGGACTATTTCGTAATTATAAGGATAAGTTATTTGGGCTTTTGACACAAAAAAAGCTGTTATAAAATACTTTGTGTACATTTTAAAAAGTTTAATATTACGTATTTATCATACAAGGACAAGTTAGTTGAGCTTTTGAAAAGGGCTTAAAAAAGGGGCGTCTCAGGCGCCACGGCGTCGCAGCAACAAACTAGTAACATATAATCGAATAACTAGATAATTATTGGGTTTAAAATGTAATTGGTTCCTACTGGGCTGTTAATGATTAATTTAAATTTAATCGTTAACTTTAGAAAAATTGACGATTAATTAATCGCTAATTTCGATTAAAGTAAAAAAATTAAAATGTATGATGTCATAAGTAACACTTATTAAACGTTCTTGTTGAAAATCTAAACAACACGGAATGTCTCCTTCGTATGTCATCTTTTAACCAACTACGCAAAAAGAAAAGTGTGTTGACATTATTTGGTTCAAGTGATGAGCGGGTCTAATTGACAATATAACCAACCGAGCTGAACAAACATTCACATGAAACTGAGGTAACTGGTATGCACAAAACGGTCTCGGCAAGGAATGACATTATTGGATATCAGTGTTCATTAAGTTTTCACCATTGTAGCGGGTTAATGGATTCAGGAACTTTCATCTCAATTTTGTAAAGCAGTAATTCATCAGAAGATCTGTCGTCATTTTCTGTCTCTGAGCTAGATTCCACTACTGTCATTAGCTTAATACGCTTTTCATTCGGTTTGATAAGTAGGTGAAGTGTTAGAACCATGGAGGGCAAACTTTATAAACATTTTGAACATTCCCGTTAGTCAATAGTTTAAAACTAAAATGTTCGTGTAAAAATCGTTAGGAAATTAATTATAATCAGCCGTTTTTTTTATTATACACTTTAATAACTTTTTGACTTCCAGTAATTTGTAAGTGATGGGTCGATTAATGGTTAAAAATATTTTAATCCTTAACATTTTCAACGATAAATCGAGAAATTAATCGTTAATTTCCGCAACCCTAGTTCTTACCTATTGTCATGAAATAAGATTATTATTCGAAAGAAAAACAGAACTTCAATGCGATACACATCGTTGTATTTAGTTGAAAATTATTTTAATTTTAAATTCCTAGTTTTATTATGCTTCGTCCAATGGGAAAACAAACCTAAAATTTACAACAACAACAACAAACAAATATTTTTTTTTAAAATATCTCCTTTTTGTAACGCCATTGATATTCAAATTTAAGTTTCCTTCCATTATTAATACAGCGCCAGGAAAAAGATGTAACGATAACATTCATCATCCCCCGACAGAAATATGAACATTTGTGCTGAAAGGTTGCTCAACAAACAATGGAGCTACGTCTTTTCAAGTTACTGAGAAAATGAACATTGATTGTCCTCTACTGCAATTATAAATTCAGTCATGGGCACTTTGTCTCAAAAAAGATTGTATCTTGAAGCAAGTATCATGGTTAACATAATAAATAGGATCTTTAAATTGGAATACGTTTTATGATTAGCTACCGTTGACATTTTTGACTTCAAATAAAGTAGGCTTTAAAGTCAGTAAAATCTAAAGCGGATGCTTCAGGGTTAGATAAGAATAAACATGATGCAATCACGTTATATGTTATGTTTTGTATGTCTTCTTGCAATGAACTGCCTACATCTCCATGCGATGTACAACGCTGCACTATTTAAGCCGGTCTGGCAGAGTTCGGTGATTAAAAGTTGGATCCCAAACAATGGGAATGATGGAAATATTAATAATGTAAATTGTGATACCTATTTTACACACACTGACAATGATGATCCGGCTTGGTGGATGGTAGACCTCCAAGGACAGTTTGTGATTGAGCAAATTATTTTCACTAACAGGTTAGTAATTTCCTTTCTTCATAAAATAAAATATTAGTCAATAAACCATTTTTTTTTATTTACTCACTAGAAATATACTCCCACTTCGCAGCAGGAGTGTACGGCCTCAAAAGTTTAATTCCATAGTTAAAAATATGCCAATACTTATTTGTTAATTATCAACATATATGCGACGACTTTAGTTTGACCTTCTTCTTATAATACATCTAAATTTTGTGCTGAGCTTAATCTTGAGAATGAAACTTTCTGTTGGTCAGAAATATACATATACACAATAGAATCCCGAATTTATCGTACTTTATATTTAGTTAAATTCGATCGAATGTACCGTAATTAAATTATTGCATTTTTAGTTTATTTTTATATAGCATCTGTATCCAATTGCCATTGTTGACAGCACGTGCCAGTTCAATCCAGCTATCGATGACCACTCCCCGTGTTTACATCAGGGAGAATTTCAGACAGTTTCAGTCTGTAAACACGCGATTCGTTTAAAGAAATAAAATGTTCGATATACTTTATGATTTTACACTTAAACTAAAAAGAATAACATAAATAAAGATTAAAAAAAGATTTTCAAAAACAACGTTTTTATAAGTGGACTTAAAATAAGAAAATAATTAAAAAGTTATATGTTCAATTAGTTTGATTTAATATGACTAAAAACGTGGGGCGGGTGTTTGGTATAAAAATTAAAGATTTATAATTGAGAGGGGAAAAAAAAGATCTATAACTGAGAGAATGAGTGAACTGCATATGTAAAACCTCATAAGAGCCCGCCCTACGTTTTTAGTCATATTAAATCAAAGTACTTGAACTTATAACTTTAAAATTATTTTCGTCTTTTTAGTCCACTTATAAAAACGTTGTCTTAAAAATCTTTTTACCTCTATTTATTTGTTATAGATTTGAAAATAGAAAATCCATTTTTAGATGAAATAATTGTAAAAAACTGTTTTATTTATGATGATGGTTTCTTGCACAGTGCCATTGAATATGCTAGTCCAAAATGCACACCATAAAGAGATTTCCAAAACTTAAACTTAAAAAAACGTCTTCTCCTTATTGTGTCTTTGACATTGCATTATCTCAATAACTTGGACGATATTGATTCAAATGAGTACACTCAAAGGGACTACTTTCTGTACCATCGACTTTGGGAACTTTCAGAAACTACTACTTTCTTCCTCTTATTGCTCCTTTTGGCTTTGGATTACACCGCAGCTAAGTTTAAATTCCATTTTATCATTTTTATTAGTTTTTGTTTTTTGTTCGTTGAGGAAGGCTCTTTGCCGAAACGTTCGTTGTTTTGTGACGTCTTGTCAGGCTCACACATACCCTGTTTGAACACATATATCTACTGATCTCCAAGCCTGAATGGAGTCTCAACTTTTTTTTTCATTTTTAGACAAAACTAGGCAGGTAGATTAAAACCAGAAAAGTCAATCAATTTTGTGTGGACTGTACGAATGGATGTCGAATTAGAGCCAGCTAATTACTTACAAAGCGGGAATTATTTCTACAATAATTAATTTGCATTCTTGAAATGCGTTTTTTTAGTTCTTGAGTCTAGAATGAAGCCCGACACCCCACTCAAGTAGGCTGTTTGCTTGCAAGTCTACTTATTTAGCAGTATGTATTATTCGCTTGTAAGAATAAGAGAAAAAGAGAAAGTCTGGAAATTTTTGTTGACTTAAATCATATGAGACATTAAATACTAGATATTCGAACACAACAGAAGACATTTCCCGTAGCATATTATGTTCTGGCTGGCGAGGCTCTAAAACGACAAAACCTATACAAATTCAACTATAGTTTTGGATCCTAATTATGGCTTTTGGTAAAATGACATAAATATTTTTCACTGACACAATTTGATTTTATTAAAAAATTTAGAGGTGATTGTTGTGCAAATCTAGTACAGAAATTTCAAATTGATGTGTTCGTCACAGACCCAAGGATTTTGAACAATTTCCTGAACATTTCTGGGGATATCTGCTTCAACAGAACAGATCCTTTGGGTTATGGAACTTTCACGTGGAATTGTACAAAAGCAGTCACGGGACGTTTTTTGCGTTTAATAAGGTGTGTGAGTAGAATTTGAAATGAGATTGGATACAATTAAAACAAAGTGAATATGTCTAATACAATTAAATCAATGAAGTATAGGAATTTTTTTATTATAGAAATATATTTATCCCATACAAATAAGAAATAAACTCGTATTTTAACTTTCATGAATTATTTTAACTTTTATAAAAAAAATACAGTAGAAGAAATATTCCAATGTGGCATCCTTCCATTAGAATTTTTAAAAGATCTGTGAGATTCAATGTTTTAAGAGATTTATGAATGGCGTTAAAATTGTAAGGGTTTAAATAATTTGCGTAGAAATGTTTGCTTTTTTAAACTAATTATTGTTATGCTTTTATCTATAATACTTTTTTCAGAAAATCACTTTGAGTATTCAGAAATCTATAACGAATCCATAACGATTAGCAAATATTATCATTAATTATTTTTCAAGACGTTGTGGTATTTTGAAAAAAAATATTAAAAAATAACTTTGGTTTATTATATTTCTTGATGTGCTCGATATTTTAATATTAAAATTAAATCAATGAATTGAATGTATTCTCCTGATGCAGAATTAAGATTTTAAAAATACGAGGAAGCAGTGGAATAAAGCTACAAAACAATACCAACCACACATTTAGATAAGCAAGGCTGGATACAATTAACCAAACTCTGAACATGAAAGTTGTAGCATGAAACAAGATTGAATGTTTAAACAAATAAAACTTAACCAAATGATTTTAATTTGAACGATTTTATATTAACAGATACGGAAAAAACCCCTTGCACTTTGTTGAACTAGAAGTGATGGTGAGTGATGAAACTCAACGCCTCGCATATTTCACAAATCAACTAAACTCAGTCCTTACTATCCCGGCTATTGCGTCAGTAAATGTATCAACCCAAAAGGAATGTGCAAAGTGCTGTCTGCACGTCAGAAGTTCAAGACGGTGCACTGCGTTTAACTGGTTTGCATCAATCAGCCAGTGTCAGATGTTAAGTGTTGACACAAGACAAAAGAGTTACATCCTTTCCCAGCTGAAACCATCACCTGAGGTCATTTTTTATATGGAAACAATCTGAATCAGACTTAAACTGATTTAAAAATAATACATCACGTTTTTCCATATTAAATTAATTTTTTGGCGATTTTGAAATATTTAGGCTCTAACTTTTTTCAGAATGTAAAAATTCAGTCTCATTACTTAAATATCTTATTTTTAGAAAATTTTAGGATCAGCAATTACTTATAGTGTACAATTAGAAAATCATACTTTCAATTGTTTAGTCTAAAAAGGTAGTAATGTAATTTTATTTTTTCAAATGTCCACTAGGGTCTACTTCAATTTGCATAGATTTTTAAAAAATAGGTAGTGTATATTCGCTCGCCTGGTTTGCGTAAGAAATCATGTTTCTAAAATTGAAGAGCAACAAGTATGTCGAAGTAGTTCGAATGCACAGAAGAGCGCCGCCACTAGCATGAAATTTTATGATTATTTTTGCCATACTTTAATTCTCGCATACTTAACCGAACATTTTATTCAACTTTAAGAACATATAGACTTTAACTTTAAGGTAAAAAAAAATATATTTTTTTTTAATGGTTAAAGACACACAAATCCGTAATTATAAACGCACTTAAACTATCCACAAAAAACAACTTATTTATACATTTTTAAATTTTTTTTTAAAATTCTAAAATAAAGAATGGCGGACACTTTTCAATCATGTTCGTTTTTTTTCAAAATTCAATCTACGTTCTCTCAGTCCTAATCTCATATTTGACCACCAAACAACCTGTGTAAAGTGTTCAAACCAGACATTTACTGTCCCAACAAAAAATCTTAAACCCCTAAGTGTATTGGACTCAGATAACAGCTCTCTAGTCTAAATTCTAAATCTATTTGAATGCTTGTCTTTTTTGTTAATTTTTGTCTAAATAAATACTAATAATACAAGGGAAAAGTATGTAAGTAACAAATAATATAAATTATTAATAAATTGGAAAAAAAATCTATTTCGACATACTTGTTGCTCTTCAATTTTAGAAACATGATTTCTTACGCAAACCAGAAGAGCGAATATTCACTAACAAAAAAATATTGAGATCCGTTATAGGCGACTATTTGATTGATGTCCTAATTTTTAAAAAAAACTGGTCAAACTAATTATACTGGATAATTCTATTAGAATTTCACCCTGATTATTTGTAGTTCTTATAAAAATAGAAAATAAAATAAGTTTCCAAAGAATTGTTTTGTTGTTTGCTGTAAGATCTTTATGGACATCATTTTTTTACATAAATAAAACAAATAATAAAAACTCGAATGAGTATTTAAACGCAATTTCCAAAAAGAATTTGTTTTTTTATTCAAGGGAAATCACTCTAGAGTTCATTAAAAAGTCTATTCAAATTAGTAATTCTGAAACTAAACACACTATGACGTCATATCCCCTCACGCTACATCACACTAAGAATGTGTCAATATAATGCGCACCACGCAACAATCTAACATAATCATTCACAATGCCGGGAAACCCCATTAACTATTTATCTAGATTAAATTAAAAATCATTTCAAATCAATAATTTTGAATTTAAACAAAACGATTGCTTTCAAAAATTGCTTCTAAAACTACGGGAATTCGCTGAAAAGTTATTTTTCAAAAAGTTCCGTCTTCAACATTGTTCTAAATATTATTAGCTATCGTTTGACGTTTATTTCAACACGATAGATGTTATGGTTGGCGAGAAATTGACAAAATACTGATATGTTTTCGAGTTTTTTGGATTTTTCAGGTAATCCAGTAAAACTTTTCGGTATTTTTTTTGGCCGTTGCACATCCTTGGGACCTCCTTAGCATATTTGCAAAAGACCCGAACGCTCTATCTGGTATGGTTCAGGAGGATTTTCATGTGCAAGCTCTACAGACATTTCAAATATATAAACGCATTTAATCCCATGGGAAATTCCTTTAAAAATACATTTCTATTTTTAACATTGCCTTTTTCTTTAAATCTTTATACATTTAAGACGCATTTGTTGTCTGTCGTCTGGATGTTCCCTATTAACTCAAGATGCAGACAACCAAATAACGTGAAATTTGGTACACGTACACAAAATTATAACGGAAAAGGTTATTAAACAGGTTTCGTTCCATATATATAAAATACTGGGGGCCGGGGGCCCAAAATGTAGTTTTTCCTCATATGAGCTCTATAAAAAATAAAAGATTATCATATTTCCCGTGTAGGTAGAAGCATAAAACTTTCTGTAGTTGTTACGTATCATTTGGCGATGGTAACAGGTAAAACATTATATAAATTATCACTTACTGGGGCCCAGGGGCCCTACTGTCGTTTTTTTCTTATATTTAAAACTGACTCAACACTAACTCTACAATTTCCCGTGAAGGTAGAAGCATGAAACTATGGGAACTTGCTGAATACACTCTTATGACGATAATTGTCGAATAATAATTTAAAAATGTTCAATCATGGGTGGCCGGGAACACAAACCGTTTTTTTTTCTTATATGGGTTATATAAAACTGAATCAACACTAATTCCTAATCTTTCTTCGTAGGTAGAAACATGAACTTTGGAAAGTTGTTGAGTACCCTCGCACGATGGTAGCAGTCGAAAAAAAATTATCACTAACTGGGTGGCCGGGGCCCAAATGTTATACATATAACGCACGCACGCACGCACGCACACACACACACATACACACACACACATACACACACGCACATACACACATACATAAATACATTGACTATTAATCATCACGGTTAACGTCTTTGTTTAGAAAAAAAAATTATTTAAAAATAAAAATTTTAAAGTGTATTTTTAAAAAAATCCCTCAATTGACTGACGGGCATCCCGTAAGAAAGAGGTCGGCGAACAGAGGTAAATAACCTCATCCGAGGTCAAAAGGGGAATTCGTGGGGGTAATGCAGACTTATTTGGGGCATATAACATCCACTACAATCTACTATATATATTAAAATACGTCATGTGTACATTTACGCTTGGAACATATGCCCATTATTGAACCGGTTCCTTCCAGAAAATGCATTTTTTTAAATTTGACAACTATGTAGATTTCTTACCTACGTACTATACGAAGACACCTAAATCTACCATACTTTCATTTATATTGACACTAGTGACAATAATCTTAATCCACATTACTTGTCTGTATGTATGAAGTATCCTTTCTGTGATATTTAAAAATAATGTCTTAAAAACTGAGCTAAGAAGAAAAGTTGTTTTGTGCTCCTCTCGAATTGCGATGTCAAGAATTTGATGCAGTCCTCAATGAATACTTGACTAATTTTAAATGGGCTTATTTACCATTATATCTAGACCAGTGCTTCTCAAACTTTTTATTATGGTGGACCGGCAGGAATTTTTTTCCATTGCACCAGGGACCGGTGCACTATTTTCCCTGCACATCTGCGGACCGGCAGCGGATGGCCCACGGCCCGGCACCGGTCCGCGGACCACCACTTTGAGAAGCACTGATCTAGAAGACTAGAATGGCCAGGGGCGTTTGACCAAAAACCAATCGAACAATTATATCAAACTGAAAACGTTTTTAATTCTATCAAATAGATTCCCTCCCCCTCCCCTTTTAAAGAAAAAAAGGATATTCCGTGTCGTTTTGACTTAAAATATCTACACATAATCCTATTCAGATCATTTTTAGACACTCGTCATGCTTGTAAAACTCACCAGTAGCATTTTTTATTTGCTGACGACGCTCCCCCAAATCCCCGAGTCATGTAAGGAGGACCTAGAGTCTGGGGGTTGGGGGGGGTAACGCACACATGAATTTACATAGGCCATCAGACGCTGGTTGGCGTAAGCTATCAAGACACGAAAATTAAATATAATTATAATCCTAAAGTTTGAGAATCCACAAGATAACATATGAAATTGTTACACTACGTCGTTTGATGTTGACATCAAAGCATTTGTGATGTAATCGCAGCTCCATTTGGTTATCTCATGACAGGAGTCGTCAAACTTTGAGAAGCACATTGAGAAGCACTGATTTAAAAAAAGTCATTAAATAAATTGTAAGCGACCAAATATTTCAGTGGAAGTTTTATTTAAAGTTACCCTTTAGATGTGACGTCACATTTCTTCAACCCCCCTCCCTCCCCTTCGTCACGCATCGTCACAAAAGTGTGACCCCCCTCCCTCCTCTAGGATCGTGACGTCATTTATGGACGGCCCCTTAGTGGATTATATGATGGTTTTTATAAATTAATAAACATGAATAAATACCGTATATACTCGTTCGCAAGCCGACCTTCTTTGGACAAAATCTATGGGGAAACGTTGTGTCGGCTTACGAGTGAGTCATTAACGTATTTCTGCATGGATATTGAATATCGATGTTATTAATGTAGATCATCGAGGTCCTTTTCTACATTCTACAAGATTCGACTGCTCTACCAGAAGTTATAATATATTATGAAACATCTGCACTTAACTTATTTAATCATTTTATTTATTTTTGTAAACATTTTAATAACTTGTTTTACTATTTTTTTTCAACAAAGAATTTTAATGTACGCGCTTTCGTCTTTGTTTACCAAAGAATTTTCTTTTTAAATCCTTTATATTAACTCGTGGTGTCTGCGGCCGACCTTGCTTGCTTGTCGCCAAAACTTTTGATCGATTTTTAACCCACTTGCTCGCAAGATAGCGAGCTGAAATTTTGCAGGCAGTTTCGTACCGATGATAAAAACAATGTATCAAAATTTCAGATCGATCGCATGTGCCGTAATTAAATTATTGATTTTTTAGATTCTTTTATTTATTCCTATGTATCATGCTATTTTTTTAGATAGAGCGTCGCGGTGCGTATTATATTGAACAACCTTTCTGTCGCGCAATAAGGTGCGTATTTTATTGACAGCTCTTTTTATAAACATATTCCTGATCGGTGCGCATTATATTAAACATGTTTTACGACACAAGTGCAATTTTGTATTTCTGGATGGTCTGGCGCTGCGTATTATAATGAACATTCTTTTAATTACTTCTCGTACATAAAGGATTTATAGTCAAAAACTTTTTTTTACGGGTTTTTCTTATTTTAAATACCGGTAACTCTTGTCTAACACAGAGCACAAAAGCAAAGACACGCAGTAAAAAGTAAGCAATCATAAAGACCGATTTAGCTTGCAGTTAAAAAAAAATGTGTACCATTTTGTTTAAGCGGTCCTATTATTTTTAGAGGGTCGGTTTGCGAGTGGGTTATACACTTTTAATACTTTTCTCTTCCAAAAGTGTGTGTGGGGGGGGGGTCAGCTTATGAACGAACGGGCTATAGAACGAGTATATACGGTAATTGTAATTGAAACGAAGTAAAGGTGGGGAACATGTTAACCATTGCGTGACATATTTATGTAAGCAGTAATAAAAGAGGCCACATAAGATGATATACCTATAAATACACATTTATAAAAATACACGACACATTTTTAAAGGCAACAAGAACGCTACTGAGGTTGCAGTCCCCCCCCCCTCAAATGAGACAAAATATATTCCAAATTTACACCCAAAAAAATTACCAAACAAAGAAATGGTTATACATAAGTTAGTATGTAGGCATATTTATACATTTACTTTCATAATAGAAAAATCGTGTATTAGGGTATCAAAATTTAATTTATTTGTAATATCTTGTTCTATGGACTATATTGCAAGATTGTGTTGTCTTAAATCGCTCATTGTGGAACGAAGATAGTTTTTATCAACTTAAGTTTGGAGAAGCTCCTTTCACAATTAGCGACACTGATAGTAATTCTTGAAAAAATTCATAGCAAAATTACAATGTTGGGTACAGAATTTCTCCAATCTATACTGTTGAATAAATTTTAATAGTTCAAGGGGGTCTTTTCCCCCTTTTTTCTTACATAATGCCAATTCTTGTAGTCTACATACAGCCATAAAAACCTGGATCCATTTTATTTCAATATTGAATCGTTCTTTATCAATGTCAATAAAGTAATTTATTTGACGTTCAAATGCTTCATTTAGTAGGTTACATGGTGTTATATACGAATATTTTCTTGCAAGACATGCAACTGATCAAAGTGTTCTTTTATAATTCCGCCCATGGATAAAAACATTTCTCGTTGTCCTTGTTCTGAAGATAGAACCAGGTCTTCTTAATTTCCCCCACTCATTTTTTTATCCTCAGTTGATATCTTTAACTCTTCACATATTGTTTGGCTGATATAACAGTTTTTCTATTAGCACATCTCTTTTTTCCATGCAATGACGGGTTCCCATAAACTGAGATAACATAATAGAAAAGAAAAAGATTGCATTGGATTGAGTAAGATTCCAGCATCTGATCTCCTTTTACTACTTACTTCTTCAGATGTCAATTTGTCCAAGACGCTTGGAATTGTAAAGTACAACATGTATGTCTTTTTAAAAATTATGTATGCCTAATGTGGTGTTTATTAACAGAGAAATTTGAATATTTTCATATTCTTGTCATAAATCTTAATAATTTTCCATTAAATAGCCGAATTCAAATTACTTAAAGATTATTTTAATTGGATAGACTTAACATTTTGAATGAAAAATCGTATTTTTATGAAAAACACAAATTATTTGTGCTACTCTAATGCAATAAAAACAAAATAAATTTTTAATAACTTACCTTACAATACTTTTCTGTAAACTGAAACAGTTATATAGATTACTACTTGCAAGTTAAACACAATATTTGAACCACCATGCCTTGTCGGTACTTTTATTGCCATCATCCTGCGAATGTCGTAATTCCACGCAAAAACTGTCATGGCGACATTAATGGCACATATTCGGCTCAGCGGTGATAAGTTTTTTTGGTATCTATACTAATAAAAGTTAAAGCCCTTACCGACTCATCACTGATTCCCCATTTTCCCGTGTAGCATAAAACTTTAGGAAGTTGTTGAGCAGCCTCTCGCGACGAAAATTAGTGATGAGTAAGTTTTATAAATAACAAAAAACAACTTCGGGCCCCGGCCCTCCGTGGAGTGATAATTTAAATTTGTTTCGCCTGTTACCATTGCGGGATTGTACTCAACAACTTCCCAAAGTTTCATGCTCCAACCTAAACGGTAAATTTTAGAATTAGTGATGAGTCTGTTTTAAATTGCTCATATAAGAAAAAAGCTACATTTGTGCCCCCGGCCCACATGAGTGGGAACTTTATAATTCTTTTTCACCAGTTATCGTCTTGAGAGTGTACTGAACTAATTCCCAAAGTTTCATGCTTCTACCTACACGGGAAGTTGGAGAATTAGTGATGAGTCAGTCAGACAATCAGTCAATCAGGCTTTGCCATTTATTAGTAAAGTTGGATGTACGCATGTGTGTGTGTGTGTATGTATGTATGTATGTATGTATGTATGTATGTATGTATGTATGTATGTATGTATGTATGTATGTATGTATGTATGTATGTATGTATGTATGTATGTATGTATGTATGTATGTATGTATGTATGTATGTATGTATGTATGTATGTATGTATGTATGTATGTATGTATGTATGTATGTATGTATGTATGTATGTATGTATGTATGTATGTATGTATGTATGTATGTATGTATGTATGTATGTGTGTGTGTGTGTGTGTATGTATGTATGTATGTATGTATGTATGTATGTATGTATGTATGTATGTATGTATTTATGTATGTATGTATTAATGTATGTATGTATGTATGTATTTATGTATGTATGTATGTATGTATGTATGTATGTATATATGTATTTATGTATGTATATATGTATGTGTGTGTGTATGTGCGTGCGTGCTTGCGTGCGACCGTGCATGCGTGCTTGTGTATGTGTGTATGTATGTATGAATGTATGTATGTATGTTTATATGTATGTATGTATGTATGTATTTATGTATTTATTTATGTATGTATGTATGTATTTATGTATATATGTATGTATGTATGTATGTATGTATGTATGTATGTATGTATATATGTATGTATGTATGTATGTATGTATGTATGTATGTATGTATGTATGTATGTATGTATGTATGTATGTATGTATGTATGTATGTATGTATGTATGTATGTATGTATGTATGTATGTATGTATGTATGTATGTATGTATGTATGTATGTATGTATGTGTGTATGTAAAAATACTATAATCAATTACCCTATTCTCCTATATGTGATTACTAAAAAGTGTTATAAATCAATTTTGATATTTTAAAAATATGTCCTGTTATCGCGTTGTTCAGATTATTCTCAAAGTAACGTACTTATTTTTTATATTTTTTTAAATTTATAAATTTCTTTGTCTCTTTAGTTCACCCATGGCTTTCGGAAAGTTTTTAAATCTTCCATGTTCAATGGTCTTCTACGCAGCGTTTGGTGTTGGACTGGGTAAGGCGATAACTACCGTATTCAGAAATAAAATAGATTTCGTCAAGCAAAATGATTCATTTAGGTTTAAAATACTATTGAGCTGAATTATAGTTATAAATTAGTGCAGGGGAGTGTATTATAATCACTGTTGGAATGGTAGATCTCAACATTAATGTATTTCTCAGAGGGAACACGCGAACTGAAATTAGGAAGAGGAATAAATTAACTACATTTTTCTTTAAGATTATCACAATGCGGAGGCCTATTTATTTGGGTGAAACGTAAATTCGATTTCAATTTAAAGAGAAAAATGAATAACTCTGGCTCTAGTTTATGTTACAACAATCCGAAACATTTCTTTCACAATTTTTATTTGGTGTCAGTATCATTGTATTCTTTATAATTTTCAGGGAGAAATCTATTAATTTTTAAAGTGCTGTATTCACACAGATTTCTTCCTAATTTTGGTCATAGAAAGTATATGTAGCCATTACTCACTGTGTATATATATACCTTTAATATTTTTAATCGTTTAAAAATAAGTTTGCTTTTATAATAAATAATATTAAAATTTAAATCGTTGTCTTAACAGCAGCATTTTAAAATCATCTCATGCGCAATTCTTTAGACCATAAATATTTAGCAGGGATAAATATGTATTTTTTAATTCTAATTCTAATACCTACGTAGTGTTACCTTTCACTTTAAACACCATATTCTTCTATTTTCCTTCTAAGGCTTTAAACAGTGGCCACTATCTCTACAAGGGATGAGCTATTTTATGTGTATGTAAATTATTATTTCTGCCCTATTAAAATGATTTGTTTTTCTTCAAATAGTGCAATTGAAATCTGTATAAAATCAATCTAATTATAACGCAGTTATTGCACATTAAAAAATGATATCCTATAAATTATAAAATTATTTTTTGTAGACTTGTTCCAAGGCTAGACTTGATATCATCTTTGCACTGGATTCCTCCACTACTGTCAGAAAGAAAACTTTTGAGCTGATGAAAGACTTTGTGAAGGATTTCCTGCATGTCGTCAATATTGATAATGGTAACGTTAGAGTGGGTGTCGTCGTCTACAGTACATCAGCTCACACACAGTTCCAACTGAACAAACACAACACAAAAGTCGCGGCGTTTGACGCCGTTGAAAAAATCCCTAACATCCCTGGCAGTACGAACACCGCTGATGCACTGAGAACAATGAGAACTGTGATGTTTAAGCCAGAGAATGGAGATCGTCATGGAGTTTATAATTACGGCGTTTTCATAACTGACAACATTGATTTAGGAAGGTTTGTACCAGAAGCTGAGGATGTCAAGATGAATGGAGCTAATCTTTATGTTATCGGTGATGGTTTGACCAAAAGAAAGCGTTTAATGATCTTTCAGATGTCTCAGAATACAGAATAGCTGTGCCGAAATTTACTGACTTAAAGAGTTTGGAAAAGGAGCTTTTTTCTGATTGGTGCAAGTTATTTATTGATTTTTTCCCTATATTTTTAAATACTGAACCTGACTTACCTTTAAGAAGAAAACAATTATTGTGCTTTTAATAATAGAAAAGTTATTGAAATATTGTTTCAATATTTTGTTCTTAAATTTTTACCTAGGCTTATATTTATTGATAGATTTTTTTAATGCCAAGAAACAATACATTATAGGCTTTTTTTGGTCAGGCCTCTGGAAATGAGATGTTTTTTAGGGTTAAGCTCGGATCATCAGATGGATTACCAACTCCTTCTATATAAACTATCCGCATATTTTTTCACCATCGTTGTGTGCTTCGTTTTTCTAAATTTTAACCACTTGGTCCTCTAAACAAAACGTTCATTTCATGGAACCAGCTAATGCTTAGGGATGTCTATGTGAATTTTTTTAAACCTCTCTCATGTTATTTAGTCACCCGTCCATGTTTTCTACTGTTGGAGATTTTATTGTTTATTTTCCATTACGTTTATTTACTTTTTTGAGACTAAAATTTTCTTTCGTCGTCGTTGCAAGACATGTCCAATTATATGACACTACTATTTAACTATTTTATAAATATTTACTGTGTAAGTTTCTACAAAAACAATTATTGTTTTATTAGGGATTTGGCGTTGAAGTTAATTTTATTGAATGTTAATCCTGAATAATAGCATCACGATCTTTAGAAAGATTATATCAAAGTTTTTTTGGAATCTGAAAAAAAACCAACTTAGACTTGTTAGACAGAGTGATATTTAAATAAATGTTTATCCCTAATCATATATATATATTTACGCTCAATTATCGCTGACTGTGGCCTAACGCTAAAGCATAATCCTTTTGGTTTCCAGATTAACATTAACCAAACAACGAACGAACCTATGACGTCAGCATTTGTGTTGTGAACAGTGCTGACTGACTCAAAGAGTTATTTTTTGGTGCAGTAATTTGGTACATTAAAAATCGTGTGGTGATTAGCACTGTAAAATAATTATATACATACTTTGTGTACATTTCAGGAATACTTCGTATGTATCTACTTCTTATCTTATCTATACAGACGCTCCTTCTATGCAGAAGGTAATTGCGTCCACAGACCATGACAGAGGATCTGTTGGCAAGTGATGCAGCGTTCACAGGCCACGGCTTTCTGGGTTCCACACATTACCCAGCCGCCTAACTAATGTTAGGTACCCATTTGGAGCTGGATGACTCAGGGACGCCCTAGGCCCCGGAATCAAATCCTTTCCTTCATATGGTTTCGAACCCGTGACCATCGGTACGCCAGTCGCGCGCTGCCACTTGACCACCGCGTTCCCCGACGGATAAGTTACTTGGGCTTTTGCAAAAAAAAACAACACGATTATAACATACTTTGTGTACATTTAAGAAATTTTAATATTACGTATTTATCATACAAGGACAAGTTAGTTGTGCCTTTGAAAAAGGTGGCCGCCGTATGCTCCCTTAAAAAAGGGTGCACCGCTGGCGCCATGGCGCCTCAGCAGAAACTAGTTTACGTATGTTTTACGATATCTTGAAAACAACCATACTATAAAAATATACATTATACAAATAATTATATTGTTGGTTGTAATCATCGTTTTAAAATATTACTTTATTTCCATTACTTAAAAACATAATAATACATAAATATTTTTTTTTAAATTTGATTTACAAGGGAAATTGATATAACGGTAATTAAAAATTAAGCGTCCACACAGAGATTAGTAAACTTTAAAAAAACAATAAGAAGAATGAACATGTCAGCTAAAACTTCGTCAGAAAACAAGCAAAACCCAAAGTAATTTTAGGTTTTATTATAAACTTAGCTACGATTGTCTTTAATCTTAAATATTATTTAGTAATTGACTTCATCCTCCTTTTTTTACAGGCTCGCATCGCTCTCAAACTGAACCTCTACATCCAACATCTACTCCTAAATCTAAACTCAGTAAGTGTAAAAAGTAATACAACAAACCCGTAAAAACAAAGTTTTTGACTATAAATCCCTTATATATGAGACATAACTAAAAGTATTGATTATGTTCAAACGCGAAAAAAATTTACAGACTGAATCTGTCTTAAATTCTCTTTTCTTTATAACACCTGGGGGCGGGTGGGAGAGGGGAAAGGTCTGGTCACTGATCGCTGGACCGAGCTCAGCGTGACACGTAAAAAGTAAACAAAAGCACACCGGAACACCTGGTTAAAACACGAGATGTGTTAACCGATGGCTGGCGTGAAGTCAAGTGTCCCGTAAAATGTAAACAATAGTGACTTCTACATATAGTTTATATAGATAAACTAAAAATTAATTAATTTAATAACTGTACGTTCCATCGATCTGAATTTTTGATACAATGCATTGTTAGGTAACACGAGCCTATGTGTCAAATTTCAGCTCGATGGCATTACGGTAAGTGGGTCATTTTTTATTTTTGTTTTTCCGCCCTCCCGGCGACGAACGACAGACAGAGACGGCGGTGAAGTTAATTTAAGGGATTTAAAAAGGATACATTTTATGGTGCTAAGATGCAAACAAAACATTTACAAATTGGTAGAACATTACTTAGTCAGTATTTTTAAACCTTTATTGAGATTTGGAGTCAAGAAAATTACCAAAAATGTATTTTCAAAACGAACTATCTGACCCAACATTGACAAGGCTTAAACTTTGAAAATGTTTGAAAAAAGCATAGAAATAAATAGTGTTTTTAAAAATTGATTAATAATGTAGTATGACTACATTCAGGTTATGTAGATATGAAGTAGGCTAATTGAAGTCTGTACGAATGAGAATGAGAAGGACCCAATGAAATAACGAAAGTAGTAACACAATCATTCCTCAGGGAAATAGTATTTTCAAAGTAGACATTCAACAAGAAAGAGAAGAACAAAGTTAAAATAATATTTTCCCAGATACACACACACAAAAAATATCTTATCTCCAACTTACTCAACTATTCATGAGAATGTTTACCCATTTTTATTTTTGGTACCATTAATAAATTACGTTTTTAAAAACATGTTTGTGTAAGGCTGTGGTTTTTTTTTAGTTATCTGCATTTTTTAAAAGTAAATTATAAAATAATATAATTTAAAAAATTTAAGTTCATGTAAATAACCTGATTTCCACGAATTACATAATCCTAAAAGTCCTCATATGTATTTAATATGAAATATTCCCGCAGCCTATACAACACCGTTACTGGCGAAAAACCCTATCAGCCCTCTGGAAATCAGCACTGGTACCATTACATCAAAATCGTCTCTGCGAACCACTTCAGAAATCAGCACTGGTACCATTACATCAAAATCGTCTCTGCGAACCACTTCACCAAGAAAGGAAACCTTGGTGACTACAAGAAGCCCTCAATGTAAGATCTGAGGCCAAGAGGATGGCTCTGTGAATATTTAATTCACATCTTACATTTTGTACTCTATTTGTATTTAAATAAGTGTAACAAGAAACAAAACGATGACCATTTGAAAGCTTTTAATTCACTGTACCACACTAGTGACACGAAGTTACCCAGCGAGTTAATGAAGAATATTAGATGCGTATGTTACATGTTAAGATTGCCATGTTATCCCATGAAATAGAGTAGCTTTATTAGGTCTGTTTAACTCTTAAAATAGAAAGGGTTTAATAAACGTTTAAGCAGAACACCCTATTCTGAAGCGAAACGTTTTTGAATACGTTAGTTACTAACACGAAGGTAACAAAAAGCAGCTATGAACGTGTACTGGGAGCGACTTCTCTTGAGAAAGTCGAAGATGTTAATAAAAATTGTGAAATAGTTCACGAACTGATCTGCAAGATTAAAGTTGTCGTGTAGGTTACGTTGCACTCATCCTTCTCCTTATTGCAGGGCCACCAAATGAGAAACTTATTAGACCGTGTATATAGTGGATAGTGTGGACAGTAAAATGAGATGGTAGAAATTTGTGGGCTTCGACGCTGTGAAAATAAGCACTTTGTTGAAGCAATAACATATGACGTCGTCATATAGAAAGCATCTGGGTTAATTTACAGTAGATTCTGAATCAAGTTAATGTGCATGGCTAAACATAAAGCAGAATCCCTGGTTATTATTGAATAACAAGTAGCAAAGATGTAGCAGGCAGTTGTCTCTGTTACTTTTCTAAAGCTCTTTTTCAGACCGAATCGGTGATACACGGATTTCATGATTTCATATGGACTATACGCTAAAATACCAAAGATAAACATATACTATTTGTGTAAATTCAACCCCCAATATCAGAGTATTTGAACAGAGCTTTGTCCTATCAACTTATTCTTTGATAGGTTAGACTCCGTTAGACCACGTCAAGGATTTGAACTTCCGGTATTGCTATCTAGCCATTGAACAAGAAGTCAATATTTTGATTGCTTAACCCGCGCTGGACATATCCCGTTTGTAGAACAGTACATAGAGCAGTTGGCCAAGATTTTAACCAAAGATTTCAAATAATAATATCAAACTTTTTAGAAAAAAATATGTTAGATTCGCCACATAGTGAATTACTTATGGCGTCTTTTTAAAGAAATGTTTTCTCCCATTTTGTATGGTAAAACAAATGAAAGTGTGGGGCGTGAAGAAAATACTAAGGTCATGAACCAGTCAAATGTAAAATTCAACATATAAAGTAAACATATATTTGGTAACATCGGATGTGTGATAAATAAGAAGTAAATGTGGAAACAAAAATACAAAACGCTTTAGGCTCATTAAAATTGAAATAGTAAATACGTTATCGATGAACAATAAGAAAATATCTCCGAAACTAGACGAAGAGTAGCCTAATATAAAATGTTTCTTTTGAGTGGGTTCATGTTGGAATATCTGCGAAATAAAGAGAAGTAATTTAAATTTTTATAAAAGTTGGATGGTAGATGTACAAAATATCTTTAATAGCCATTGATAGAAATCTCAATAACTATTTATCTCAGGCCAGTCTATTGCTACCAACAACTAAGTTACTGAATATGTGCTACCAGGCAGCCACCATGCCTATTAAGACCTAAGGTCGAGGTCAGTCCGTTACCGCCCCAACCACTAAATACTCAGGGTAACACTGTATAATAAAACAACCCCGTAAAAACAAAGTTTTTGACTATAAACCCTTTATATATGAGACATAATTAAAAGTATTGATCATGTTTAAATGCGACAAACATTTACAGACTGTATATGCCTTAACTCCTGGATTATAACCGGGGGGGGGGTGTTGGGAGAGGTCTGGTCACCGATCGCTGGACCGAACTCAACGTGACACGTAAAATGTAAACAAAAGCACGCCGGTACGTGGACGGGTGGCGTCAACGCGTGAACTGAACTGTCACGTGAAAAAAAAATAACAAACTGTGAAATTGAATTACATACGTTGTACAGAGATAAACTAAAAATTCATTAATTTAATTACGGTACGTTCGATCGATCTGAAATTTTGATGATACGATGCATTGTTAGGTGACACGGGTCCATGTGCCAAATTTGTGTCATTTTTTACTTTTGTTTTTTCCGCCCGCCCAAGACAGAGAGACAGAGAGACAAGATTTCGAAGTTAATATAAGGGATTTAATAAAAACAAACCCGTAAAAACAAAGTGTTTGACTATAAATCCCTTATATATTAGACATAACTAAAAGTATTGATTATGTTCAAACGCGACAAACATTTATAGACTGAATCTGTCTAAACGCCCTTTTGCTTTATAACTCGTTTGGGTGAGGGGAAGGGCTGGTCACCGATCGCTGGACAGAGCTCAGCGTGACACGTAAATTGTAAACAAAAGCAGGCTGGTACACCTGGTTAAAACACGAGATGTGTACACCGATGGCTGGCGTGAAGTCAAATGACCCGTAAAATGTAAACAATAGCGACTTCTACATATAGCTGTATATAGATAAACTAAAAATGCATTAATTAAATTATGGTACGTTCGATCGATCTGAAATTGTGATACGATGCATATTTAGGTGACACGAGTCCATGTGCCAAATTTAAGCTCGATGGCATTACGGGAAGTGGGTCATTTTTGACTTTTGTTTTTCCGCCCGACGAACGAAGAGATGACGACAGACAGAAAGAAAGAGAGATAAGATTGTGAAGCTAATATAAGGGATTTAAAAAGGATATTTAATGAACATGTGTAATATTAAAAATACTTTTCAAGGTTGACCAACACTCTTTATCTACACAATTACTGCCACCTTTGTAATAATTCCTTTTCGCCAAAGATGCGTCACTATTTTATTTCTTGATGCTTCTCGTTTTGGAAAAAATAGTAATAATACTTAAAAGAGCGAAATTTTCTTTGCGAAGAAACCTAATATTAAAGATATATTTGTTATTGTGTTATGATATATTGTGTAATAAGGTATTTAAATTCAAATATCAAATGCTATTGATAAATAAGTAAATGTTTAAAATATACACATTGTCTCACAGACATTTATATGCGTTTCGCCATTCAGATATCGACACTACATCTGGTGATATCGCTATAGGGGTGAGTGTCCCCTGCGTTTTCCTTGTTATTGCTACAGCCACAGCTGTTTGTGTTTACTTCATGACGAAAAGGAGGAACATGGAAAGAAAGGAGTCGAGGGATCATGATAATGAAGTCTTGTTTGGAGATCAGGATTTTAAATCAATTAACGCGATACCGGTCTCATCAAGTGAGAAATCTGTAACATCGTGCTAATAATAACGGCTATAATGAAATACATTTATAAAGTGTATGTGTATTTAATTAGGAAACTAATTTAATTTTATAATGCTGTCATTATAAGACTAAAACAACCACAATAATAGTTAATCATTAAATTGAGCATGATTCCATGTCAACACTATGCATTCAATATTCCAGCTACTTTACACTTAAAATATTTCAGATCAGACCATTGACGTCGTTTCATCATTCAAAAACAATGTATTTGACCACCCAACAGATGTCATTGGTCCTGAAACTCAACAGGAACCCAAGATATCGACCAGTCAATCAGGCAGTACACAAGAGATAGCATCCTGCTGAGTCGCCCCAAATCAATCAATTAAATTATTAAATTTATTCAAATTTACAAAATGCTAACATAAAAAGATGCAATTGGCGCTTACTTTCTTCCCCGCAAGCGAAGTTATAATAGATGTTAAAATTTGTACACATCTTTTCCTAGATGAAAAACGTCGGCACATCCAATTTTTACCACTCTTCATTGTTCTCGACATTTGTCACTGATTCGTTAAGAATAAAAAGATAGAAACGTTTATCTAAGTGAAATAAGTATCTTCTATTTGTGTCCTTCATTACCTGAAATAAAAAATTACGGGATATAATTTCATATGACTTAAATAAATTCAAATGAAGGGCTCAATCACTCAGCATCATTATGATATTCGGTTTTCATGTTGCGATTCATTTGTAAATGACCCATTGCACATTGGAGTTACAAAACGGCAGCGGACAATTGTTAACGTGGCTGAGCATTTGTAAGAGAAAAAATGGCATTTTTGTGTTTTTGCAGCAAAGAAACAAAGTTGATTGGTATCAGTAAAATTCATCAACTTTCAATAGTCTTGAATACCGCTTATTGTTCTTTTGTGAAGAAGATTGTTGGTATTGAACTATCCCGTTTTCATGATCCGAATTCCATAGCAACATTTAAAACTAGTCTAATAATAATAATAATAAATTGATAATTTATATAGCGCTGTATCCAAGTAAGGAACTGGGCTCACAGCGCTTTACATGAAGATAATAACATACATATACGTATTAAATAAACATTCATATCATAACAAACAAATAAACTACAGTACATTATAGATCAGCTTCGTTAATCATTAACAAGAAATGTTGTTTCATTAATTTTGAAAATAAATTTTGAAAAGATGTGTCTTAAGTGCAGTCTTGAAGGACTTGATTGTTTGAATACTACGGATGTGTAATGGTAGAGAATTCCATTGTTTGGCTGCACAAAAAGAGAACAACCTTTCGCAAAATGTTTTAGTGCGTGTCTTAGGAACAGAGAGAATGCGTGTGTCTGCAGAAGAGCGTAGCTGACGAGTGGGTGAGTGTTAAGAACTGATGTCTATATACTACTGTTAAATATTAAGTTACTATAATAGTGAAGATACATACGCTTAAATTATCCCCACTGTTAAATATTGGGGTATATATTCTATAGACATCAATACTTGTATATATGACTCTGTTGTCTAAAAGTAATATTAATTATGGCTCTAGCCCCCAGTATTAAGTATTAGTATAGAACTACGCTATAATACCTAATACATATAAATAAACACACAAAACAACTTTGTACACAACAGAGAGAATATTTAA
Source organism: Ampullaceana balthica (assembly GCA_944989445.1). Classification (NCBI taxonomy): domain Eukaryota; kingdom Metazoa; phylum Mollusca; class Gastropoda; family Lymnaeidae; genus Ampullaceana; species Ampullaceana balthica. The sequence continues at coordinate 180,385 of CALYLW010000202.1, forward strand.
TACATTTAAATAATCATACCAAATAGAATAGCAATAAACAATATATGGTTAACACTAACGATTAACATAGACAAATAACTAAAACATTAGACGAAGAATAAAACGGATCTTATATGAATGTGACCCAACTTCCCTCTGGTCAGTGGGTGTGGTCAATTATATGATTGACGGGCCTGTCTCGCGTCACTGCTTTTACCTGCTCCGCATTCAGGCACGTCTCCCAATTAGGTCGTGTGATCTCTTTCCCGGAGGTCAGTCCGGAGGTCAAGCCCTTGCTATGTGAACTGAGTGACCGCTTGGTCTGTCCACAGCGATGATCGTCCTCAACAATGGTTCTCACGTTGAGACGGGGTCAAGTTTTCCCCTTCCTGGCAACACCAGCACGTCTTCTGCCTGGTCTGCTCCTCTACTTTGTTGGCTTGACTAATGGTATTCTCTAACATACTAGCTGAAAACAATAATGGCGAACAAACCGTAACTAACTATCCATAATCAATATTAATATATCAAACAATATATATAAAAGAATGATAAGCATTTAACCATAACATATTCATATACAAAATACATTTGAAACTATTCTAACTCCAACTAATCAAACCTGAAAACAGACTTCTCAGCTAGGCTCATAACTACCCACTGTCTTATCACGTTAGAACTTAATTCTAACCGTGGTCTGTGTTCTTCTAAGAGAGAGAGAGCGCAGTAAGGTTTCTCTCTAGTATATATTGGACCGCTCAACCACACCTGCCCTAAATTCCCATTGGTTGAACTTTTCGTCCCATGGATGGTACATGTGACAATCTTAATTCTTATTGGTTAAGCCCTATGTTCCAATGACTTTTGGGTGACCCCCGACACAAATACAAAACAGCATCCCTACTAAAATTGGCCTAGCCGAAGTATCGATTTCGACCTGAAAAATTTAGTTGGCCTCTCACCCGCATTCCTACATCTTTTCTTTGTCCCTCAAGGTTAGCGTCCTACCAAATGTCTGAACCCCTATCTCCCAACGGTTCTAAAATAAAACGATTCTCAAACCTATATTTAGATACTCAACAGTGAGTAGACGGACAAAATTTCAGTAAGATAGGAAGGGCATGAGTCCGAAAAGAAGTTGCAATGTTCTCTAAATTTTTAATATTACCGTATTTTTTTGCGATTAAACCAAAGCAAATTTTGGGCTTTGCGCTTGTAATAAATATGAAGTGGTGTGTACGTGCACGCCATGCGGGGTAATTGCACATTAAAATTGATTTAAAGGAAAGATACTGAAAATATTAGTGTCGCGATTAACAGATCTTGATAAAAAATATATCACGAACTTACGTCTTTCGGCTCTGCTTTGTCTTTTAAAGGTGCAGGCTACCGTATTTTAGGAAAAAAACAAAAATTTGGCTCCAGCGTCTCAAAATAAATAATCCCCCATTAAGAGTCTCTACCCCCTCCCCGAGGTGGATTTATTTTAAGATAAACTCTCCGAGGTAGAACGTGTTTTCCTCTAGATCAGGGGTCTCCAAACTTTTCAGCCGGAGGGCCGGATTAACTGTCAAAAAGCGGTTGGGGGGCCAAATAAGAAAGAAGCAAAACATAGATGTTGTTTTTAAGTATATATTTAATATTATTATATTGATAATATTAATATTATTTAATGTTATATTAAATATTATTTAATAATACATTGATGCACTGCACATGAATACATGTAGTAGTGGGAATGGTGAAATTGTTTCAGGGATGCCAAAGTATTAGATATTTCTGGCTTTAGATTTGATGTCCCTAACATCAACAGTGACCTGAGATTATCATCAGACAAGTTAGTTCTCAAATTGTTCTTCACGTATTTCATCCTTCGAAATGTCTTTTCGCACAAGTATGTTGTTCCAAAGATTGAAAGGTACCTTGATGCAAAAGCTTTGACATTATGAAAGTCTTCCTTGGGCAAAAACTGGTAAAAACTCAAAAGCCCTTCTTTGAACTTGTCCCTAAGGAAGTCATTTGTTTGCAAATCAATCACCTCAAGCTGCAGTTCATCTGAGCAACTGGACACATCTGCTTCAAATGGATTTTGAAATAGCCTAACTTCTTCTGACTTTGAACCCAAGTCAGAAAACCGCTCCTGAAACTGCAGCTGGAGGTCTTTGATGATCTCGCATGCAAATAATGTGGGGAATCCAGCTGTTGCTTCAGCCATGAAGACCTTGCACTGCTGAAAGTGTGTCAAGTTGTTGGCCTGTACTTGTTCCAAAAACAAGACAAGTTTAGCTCTGAAGGCCTTTAGGTGATTGTATAGATCAGAAACTAGATTTGTCTCTCCTTGTAGTTTTATGTTCAGAAATTTTAAATGACCAGTAATGTCTGCAGAAAAGGCCAATTTCCATACACACTCTTCATCAGACAGTAATGGCTGTGGTTTTCCTTTACTTTCTAGGAAGTCATGTATTTCCTTTCTTAATTCAAATACTCTACTCAGAACTTTCTCACAACTTAGCCATCTTACTGCTGTATAATATGGTAAATCTTGCGATTCTGTGTATGTATCTTTCAACATGTCTCTGAACTGTCTGTGGTTGAGCCCATGTGACCTTATTAAATTCACCATCTTCACCACAGGATTCAGTACACTGCTAATGTCCACATATTTAGCACACAAAGCTTGCTGGTAAATAATAAAGTGCAGGAACATTGGTTGTGGAATTTGTTTCTCATTACATTATCTGCTTCACTTGTCCAACCAAGCCTTCCTTTATGCCACTCATGTTCTTTCCTCCATCAACAGTCAAGCAAGTCAAGTTAGTCCAGTCTAAGTTATAATCAACAAATGTTTTTCCCAATTCATTGAATATATCCTCTCCGGTAGCTGTGCCATATATGCAATGTAGAGAAGCCAGCTCTTGTGTTATGTTCATGTCTTCATCCACACCTATAATGAACACAAGCAGTTGAGAGGTGGAACAGCTGTCCAGCGATTCATCCATTGCAATTGAAAAATGGCGAAACCGGCTTGCATTTTTCGCTAATTGAGTCACAATGTTTTCACCCAAGTCTGCAACACGACGAGCAATGGTATTTGCACCCATAGCTATATTTTTAAATTCTTTGGACATTTCTGGGCAAAGTTCTTCAGCTACCTCCAACAAACATTCCTTCACTACTTCATCATTGTCAGGGGTATGAGAATCACTGTGAGTGAATGGTTGTTGACAGGTATGAACTCCTGTCACGGGAATAATGTCTAGTGATGTCTGAGTGAACTTCTGGTCACACGGGGTGTGACGCCAGGGTAAGTTGAGACCAGTTTGGGGGGTTTTATAAGGGACGAGTTGAGTCGAACAAGAAGAAGAGATTGGAGAGTTGTGCAGGCGGAACGGTCTGTGTTAGACCAGGGAGTTATAGTAACACGGAGGGGACTCGGACCGAGTCGCACTTAGAGACTTTGTTTATATACGTGTAGCTGTAAGAGGACTTGAGCATGGGCCCAGGATGGTCGGGTCGCACCGAGGGCATGCTCGAATATTAAGCCATTTGTAGATAGATGTATTTGATGTCTAGGCGGGACCGCCAGTTATACAATTGTACATAGCAGAATAAACAGTGATTTGTACCCGAAATCTTGTGTCATCTCTTGTGTGTATGCAGCGGAGAGCAAGCAATAATCCACCAACATCTGAGACCCTAACATGGGGGCCCGTGCCAACTAAAAGTCTCAGGATTGCCAAGCACCGCCAACAACACCTGGAGAGAAACGACGAAAACACATCAGTGCTGTGTTACAGAACCTACTGTACGAGCTAGTACTAGGGACGGGTACATACCGTGCAAGTCGCAGGAGAGTCAAGCGTAGTGCTTAGGGCTTACGCCTCGAACCAGAACCAGTTAATAGTTACGACTAAACTTAACACCGTAACCACATCAGCAAAACAACGACGTCGGAACCAGCACAGCATTAACGTCTGAACCAGCAACGAACACGGGTAGTCAGGGCGTCGACAGACGGGGCAAACTGCGAGAGAAGACGATTACAAACTGTACCGGGAGGTCAAGTTGCAGAACCAACCATCCCACCCCAGCTACAGTGGGACCCTGAGGAGCCGAGACGACCCACAGCACCACAGTTCAAATCGGGACAAGATCGAGAAAGATATTCAAGGTTGAGAGAAACATTACTCAGTGACAGGGAAACGGCAAAAAGTGTGACTTTGTGAACTTCTTACGAATGGATATTTATTGTGTAAGGGGACTTTCATTGTATATGGATATTATGTCTGAAATATAACCCACAGTAAGTACGTACTTAATTACTTATAAAATAGTTTTAAATTGGGAAAGTGTGCTATAGTAAGATTGATCTGTTAGATAATATATATAGACATAGCATACCTGTCATATATAAACGAACAATATGGAAACGAGAAGTAAAAAAACACAAGATATCGATAAAATAATGGCGGACTTTAGGGAAACAGGGATTAAGTTACAATTAGAGGGGCAGGAGTTAAACAAATACGTACTAGACAAGTGGAGACAATGGGAAGAAGACGAACGAGAAAATAAGAAAAGACGGGAAGAAGACGAACGAGAAAATAAGAGAAGACAGGAAGAAGACGAACGAGAAAATAAGAAAAGACAGGAAGAAAACGAACGAGAAGATAAGAGAAGACAGGAAGCTGCGGACATTAGGAAGCATGAAATAGAAATAGAGAAAATTAGATTAGAAACCGAGAAATACAAAAACAATGAAGGGGTACCGGGGGGCAAAACTGATAAAAATAGAAACTATCATTTACTGAAAAATCTACTAAAATATGAAAAAAGTAACGAGCTTGACGAGTACATTGACAACTTTGAACACATAGCCCAGCAAAATAAGGTGCCTAAGGAAGAGTGGCTGGCCGAACTGCAGGTCCGAGTAACGGGGGACCTTCAGGCATTCCTACTAACAGAGGATGTCAGAAAAAAATACCATGACTATGACGCCGTCAAGGCACTGATATTGACCCATGCAGGGTATAGTTCCGAAAAATATAGAGGGAAGTGGAACAACCTTAGGCCGCAGGGGGATAACTTCAGGGAATACCACTCATTATTAGCAAGGAGTCTAGACAACTGGGTGGCCAGTACAGGGACGGACAGGTCGTACGAGGGGCTACGAGACCTGGTGTGTAGAAATAAATTACTCACAAACATGAACCCCGAGATACTTAAAACTGTTTTATTAAACAAACCAACAAATTGAGAAAGTGTGTTGACCCAGATAGACACAATCAAAGCTACAGGGCAAGACATAGTGGCAAAGAGTAGCAGAACAAGTTTTCAAGCCGGGGGGGTAGAAAAGTGGGGAGTTCAGAACAGAACCAGAAGGAGGTCAGCAGAGGGGAGACTAAATAGAGAACAAGGGGGATGTTTTGTATGTGGTCGAGAGGGGCACTGGAAAAATAACTGCCCTCGAAAACAGGGAAATAGAGAGTGGACACAGGCGGGAAATGAAATATACAGGGGTAGGCGAGAGTACGCGAGAGACCCTCCACAGAGATACAATATGAGGTGACTAGGAATGCAGAATGGTGAACGGGGAAAAATGGGGGTAGGACGCAATAATAAAAATAAGTTGAGGCCACAAAGAAGAAATTTACACTGCATAAACATCGCAGAAGACATCGAAAGAAAATCGACAGGTGTATTATACTTAGAAAGAGGAAAATTAGGGGGTAAAGAAGTATCCGTACTCCGAGACACAGGCTGTACCATCATCGGGTGCAGGAAAAGTTTAGTTAATAGACATCAGATAACAAATACAATTTATAAACTACGACTGATAGATGGAGCGATTATAGAGTACCCGACAGCGTATATCGAAATCGATACTCAGTATGTAAAAGGGGTAGTGCTAGCGGCACTATTCGACGACCCAGTGGCAGACCTCATAATAGGAAATGTGGGGGAAGATAGAGAGGCGGTCCACCACCATGGGAATGTCATAACAAGAGCACAAAGGAAGCGAGACAACGAAAATGCACTAAATACAGAAAGAGCCAATAACAAAATGTCAATAATACCGGAAAATAAAAACGTGAAGTGGGAACAAGAAAAGGACACAGAACTAGGAAAGTACTGGGAGAAAGCTAAGAATAAAGAAGTAGAGCAAACAAAGCAAGGACAAATTACATTTCATGTGAGAAATGGTTATTTATATAGGAAATTTACAAACAATACGAGCAATAAGATCGAGGACAAACTAGTAATTCCGTTTGAGAGTCGGGGGATTATCCTCCAGAATGCACACGAATCAGCACTAGCGGGACATAGGTCAGTCAGGAAAACAAAGCATATCATAACGTCAGAGTTTTTTTGGCCAAAAATGAACAAAGACATCATGGAATATGTTAAGACATGTCCAATATGCCAGAAGGCTCGACCGCCGGGGAAGATTAAACCGATAGAACTCGGGTACATGCAAATAATTGGAGCACCATTTAAGAAAGTTGCGATAGACATAGTGGGACCTCTACCAATGACCAATAACAGGAATAGGTACATCCTGACGCTAATTGATATGGCTACCAGGTGGCCGGAGGCAGTACCATTAAAGAAAGTCACTGCAGAGGACATATGTGAAGCTTTATACTCAATCTTCACTAGAATGGGATTCCCTGAGGAAATCTTGTCGGACAACGGACCTCAATTCTCGTCTGAATTGTACGTGCAGGTGTGCAAAATGCTTAACATCAAGATCAGCCACTCATCCATTTATCATCCCCAGTCCAATGGAATGGTGGAAAGATTAAATGGAACACTAAAGACGATGCTACGGAAAGTAGTTACAGAAGGGTTAGATAACTGGGATACTGTATTACAGTCGGTGCTATTCGCATATAGGGAAGTTCCCAATGAAACCACATTAATCTCACCTTATGAGTTAATGTTCGGCAGGAAGGTGAGAGGGCTGATGGCAATATTGAGAACGATATTTACACATGAAAGCACAGCAGATGAGATAAAAAGTACGTATGAGTATATTATTGAATTAAGAAATAAATTAAAAACAGGGCTGGAAAAGGCGCGAGCGAACACAGTAGCACAGACGGTCAAGAATAAGACGTACTATGACCGATATACAGTAAAGAGAGACATTCAGGTAGGAGACAAAGTATTACTCCTAAATCCGAAAAGAGGAAAAAAATTGGCATTATATTCAGAGGGCCCTTATGAAGTGACCAAAGTACTTTCAAAATACAATGTGGAGATAAAAAAGGGAAATCGGAAAAAAATTTACCACCTCAACAGAGTAACCAGGTTTATGGAGAGAAATCGTCAGAGCATCGGGGATGATAACAATGAGAACATTACGCACGGTGGGGCAGCAGTAGTAATAACTGAGGACAACGGAGAGGGGGAAGAATTTGTTGTACCCACAATAGAGGTAAAAGACAAGCACTCTGAGCTAGATATTAATAATGACTTAGAGAGAGCACAAAAAGACGAAATAAAAAAGATGGTAGAAGAATTCATAGAGGTGATTTCCGACATCCCAGGAAAAACAACAGTAGGCGAACATACAATCAAACTCGTGAACAAGAAACCAATAACCTTAAAGCCGTACACAATCCCGTCACACATGTCAGGGAAATTAAAAGAAGAGATCAATCTAATGTTAAAGTTGGGGATCATAGAAGAATCAAAATCACCCTATTCTTCGCCGTTAGTCCTGATAAAAAAGAAAGATGGCTGAGTACGCACGTGCGTTGACTACAGAAAACTGAATAAGATAACGAGAACCGTAGCTGAAGTCATCCCAAACCCAGAGGATATACTGAACAACATGACACATTCAAGATATTTCAGTAAGTTAGATTTAACCAAGGGCTACTGGCAAATACCCCTGCAAAAAGATAGTCAGGAATATACAGCGTTCCAAGGGCCCGATGCCCTATATCAATTTAAATACATGCCCTTCGGACTATCAACTGCCCCGGCAACATTTAACAGAATAATGAGGAAACTCTTCGGTCACTTAGATAAGGTAGAGACGTACTTTGATGACATATGTGTGCATACAGAGGACTGGGAAACACATATTAAGACACTTAGGCAAGTTTTTGAAACCCTGAAAGAAGCGGGATTTACAGTAAAACCAGGGAAAATGGAGATCGGGAAAAATTCCATTAATTTTTTGGGACACAGAATAGGAGGAGGACTACTGAAACCCGAGAGTGATAACATACAGAAAGTTTTGAAAATAGAGAGGCCTACCACGAAAAAACAGGTTAGAAGTTTAGTGGGTCTCATATCATACTACAACAAATTTATACCCAACTTTTCAACCCTAACGGCTCCCCTAACAGACCTTACAAGAAAAGGTCAACCAAACAAGATCCGCTGGACAGATGAATGCCAACAATCGCTAGATAGAATCCAGAAGTGGCTGAGTAGCGAACCCATATTAATATTACCTGACAATAACAGAACATTTATAGTGAGAACAGACGCGTCGATGAAAGGTATAGGGGCGTGCTTGTTACAATCCAGAAACAACACTCTACACCCAGTCAAATTTATAAGTAGGAAATTGATGGAAAGAGAAACGAGATATTCCACTATCGAGAGAGAATGTTTAGCAATAATATGGGCTGTCCAAAAATTGTCATATTATTTACTAGGGTCACAGTTTATCCTACAATGCGACCACCAAGCATTAAAATATTTGAATACAACAACATACACCAACTCGAGAATAACAAGGTGGTCACTAATACTCCAGGAGTTTAAGTTTGATGTCCAGTACATCAAGGGTGAAGAAAATGTAATAGCGGATTGGTTGTCTAGACTGGAGGGGAGGGAATAAGGAAAAGACAGTGACATAGAAACGGTCAGATATGACTACCCGGGAATAAACAGACAAGGACACGTGAACAGCACATTACTGTTTTGAATTGAGGAACACAGGCGACGATTATGACCTTCATAGCAGGGCAACATGACTCAGTTACACAAGTGTATTCATAGAACACAAGGGGGACCGCGAGGGGTCAACAAGTACAATCCAATGGAGGTCAAATTTACTGTAACACGAGTCGGGGACAAACGTAATATCCCACCCTCAAATACAATGACTATAATTTTTTTCTCAATGTGAGGAGATTTTTTTTGCCTGTTTACATGACTATGATTTCTTTTTCAAGATGCTGTGTTTTTGTTGATAACTATGATAAGAGATAATAAGGTGTTTTTGTTAGAACTTGCGGGGTCCAGGTGACCTCGTGTAATTTTTTTAATTTTTTTAATAACATGTATTGATGCGTCCTTGTTGCCAGTACTATACTGGGTGTGAGGACGTGTTTAGAGGGTCATGGCCATTTGGGTAATGATATAAGAAATGTTTCGCCCTGGAGATATCAGGACATTCTTGATTTTAAGGATATGTATTGTTGATATGTTCTGCTGAAAATAATGTTGGTGATTTTGATGATGAAATGAATTGTATTAATGAATTATGATTATGCTTTAAGTTTTGTGATGAGTATCATATTATGTTTATGATGATACCAATTAAAAGGGGTCCCGCTGTGGGGACGTGAAATATACATAGGAGAAAAGTGACTGTTCCTTATAGGTCCCATGATGTAGACAGAGCTAGTTGTAATTAATGACATATTTGATTGCAATGTGGGGTATTATGATTGATTTTCAGGGCGGGTTGTTACAGATAACATTCTAGTGTATTCAACCTTGCAATTGTAAATATTTAACATGTTTTTGTGTGGGGCTGTAACAGTCCAAATTTTTAAGATTACTTTAGAATATTATGTAAAGATGTAACCATGATATGTATTGATGACAATGTGCCGACGATATGGGTGAGCACGATGAATTATGGGGACTGTTATAAATTTTCGTGATTTCAAGATGTGTTGTGAGTGGGTGTGAAAGGACAGTGATTCCATACCCTGACTTCTGTTTTTGTGTGTTATGGATGTTGTAAATAGAAGATTCTACACGGTAGTAGAATCTAAGGGAAGAGGGGGGACATGTCAGGGGTATGAGAATCACTGTGAGTGAATGGTTGTTGACAGGTATGAACTCCTGTCACGGGAATAATGTCTAGTGATGTCTGAGTGAACTTCTGGTCACACGGGGTGTGACGCCAGGGTCAGTTGAGACCAGTTTGGAGGGTTTTATAAGGGACGAGTTGAGTCGAACAAGAAGAAGAGATTGGAGAGTTGTGCAGGCGGAACGGTCTGTGTTAGACCAGGGACTTAAAGTAACACGGAGGGGACTCGGACCGAGTCGCACTTAGAGACTTTGTTTATATACGTGTAGCTGTAAGAGGACTTGAGCATGGGCCCAGGATGGTCGGGTCGGACCGAGGGCATGCTCGAATATTAAGCCATTTGTAGATAGATGTATTTGATGTCTAGGCGGGACCGCCAGTTATACAATTGTACATAGCAGAATAAACAGTGATTTGTACCCGAAATCTTGTGTCATCTCTTGTGTGTATGCAGCGGAGAGCAAGCAATAATCCACCAACATCTGAGACCCTAACAATCATCTGTAAATGGTTTGCCACTTTTAGCCAGGACATAGGCAACTTTATAACTGGCTTTAGTTAAGGATTCATTTTCATTTGAGGATTTACTGAAAATTGTCCTCTGAAATGTGAGTTGATTTTTTAATTTAGAAAATTTTTCTGCACGGCCTTTACCCTTCAGCTGTGCATATTTCTCCCGATGTTTGCTTTCATGATGGCGGCGCAGGTTGTATTCTTTCATCACAGCCACGGTTTCATTGCCTTCAATGCACAATGCTTTCTCGTCGGATTTGATGAAGAAGTATTTCAAACTCCAATCATCTTGAAACTGCCGACACTCATTGTCTATTTTTCTTTTCCTCTTCTCGGCCATTTTCGGGTTCTAAATATAAAAGTGAATTCAACATGAATAAATAGTGAAACTGTAAGTATCTTGCACACAATATCGCTAAAAAATGAACACTGGTAAATAATTATCACTAATTAAAATAGAGTGCTACACATTTCACAATTTTGACCAATATACATACTGTATAACACCAACAATATGACTATGACAACGTTTAGTACGTTGCTTAGTCCCATATACATATGCATACATACTATTGCCCATGTGTGTAATGACAAGTCACATTGAGTTCACATCTCTTTTAGCTTTGGCCACATAGTTAAGCTTTATAACACTAGGCCAGCAAAATATGTCAATCTTTATCCATACCATGAAAGAATGTAAATTATAATAGCAAAGAAGAGAAAGAAAAAATATATATTAAGTATATAACATATATATGGGCAGTTGGTATGTACACTAGTGTAATAACTATTATCCTTATTTTTCATAACGTAACTGAAACTTACATTCGAGGGACAACTGTATGCAGTAGCAACACTATTTTTTTTAATTGAAAAAATATCACCCACCTTTTAATTTTCCTTTGTTCACACGTAGCGCTGTTTGACTAGCGGTAATGCGCGCCTTGATAGCACTCTCTTTAGTTATGAAATCATAGAAAGTAGAAACTCTTATTTAGTAAGAGAAGCTTTAGTAGACTTCCGGAAACGGCGGTGTTTGCTTTCGCTAGTGTTATTCGCAAATTTTTATTGTAAAATACAGATAAAAATATTATATTTTAAAAAAATTATTATAAGGTCTCCAGCGGCCGGATCAGAGGACCTCGCGGGCCGCATCCGGCCCGCGGGCCGTAGTTTGGAGACCCCTGCTCTAGATAACAATAAAACACCACTACCTGTAAAATAAATTCTCCCCCAAAAATAAATTCACCCTCGTAAAACATTCAATACAATACATAATAACCACATAATCATCACTTTAAAACACAAAATATAGCAGAATTATAATTGTAAAAGTCACAAGTGTTTACTTTAACACAGTATATGGCAATGGCAAAGCTTAAGTGGTGCGAGGAGGGTGAGAAGGTTTGACGCCATGCAGTTGTTGGGTTAATAAATGCAGTTGTGTGTTTAAAGGCAGTTATTGGGTGAATAAATGCAGTTGCGTGTTTAAAGGCAGTTGTTGGGTGAATAAATGCCGTTGTGTGTTTAGAGGCAGTTATTGGGTGAATAAATGCAGTTGTGTGTTTAAAGGCAGTTATTGGGTGAATAAATGCCGTTGTGTGTTTAAAGGCAGTTGCTGGGTGAATAAATGCCGTTGTGTGTTTAAAGGCAGTTATTGGGTGAATAAATGCCGTTGTGTGTTTAAAGGCAGTTATTGGGTGAATAAATGCCGTTGTGTGTTTAAAGGCAGTTATTGGGTGAATAAATGCAGTTGTGTGTTTAAAGGCAGTTGTTGGGTGAATAAATGCCATTGTGTGTTTAAAGGCAGTTATTGGGTGAATAAATGCATTTGTGTGTTTAAAGGCAGTTATTGGGTGAATAAATGCAGTTGTGTGTTTAAAGGCAGTTATTGGGTGAATAAATGCAGCTGTGTGTTTAAAGGCAGTTATTGGGTGAATAAATGCAGTTGTGTGTTTAAAGGAAGTTGTTGGGTGAGTAAATGCCGTTGTGTGTTTAAAGGCAGTTTTGGGGTGAATAAATGCAGTTGTGTGTTTAAAGGCAGTTATTGGGTGAATAAGGGCCGTTGTGTGTTTAAAGGCTGTTATTGGGTGAATAAATGCAGTTGTGTGTTTAAAGGCAGTTATTGGATAAATAAATGCCGTTGTGTGTTTAAAGGCTGTTATTGGCTGTTATTCAAACGTTTTGGTGCGTGTCGTAGGAACAGAGAGAACGCGTGTGTCTGCAGAAGATCTTAGCTTGTGAGTGGGTGAGTAGACCGACAAAAGTTCAGTAAGATACGATGGGCATGTGTCCGAAAAGAAATTGTGACAGAGAACGTCCAGTTTGTAATCAATACGGGCTTGTATAGGCAGCCAATGAAGTGAGCGAAGAAGTGGAGTAACATGGTCATGTTTTTTTGCCTTGAGCACCAGTCTGGCAGCTGAATTTTGAACTTTCTGTAGTTTTTCAATGCATTGTTTTGGCACACCTGACAGAAGAGAATTGCAGTAATCCATACGAGCCAGTACAAGAGCACAGACAAGTGTTTTTGTGGCACTAACTGCCACAAATGCAACAATAAATGCAGTTGTGTGTTTAAAGGCAAGTGTTGGGTGAATAAATGCCGTTGTGTGTTTAAAGGCAGTTATTGGGTGAATAAATGCAGTTGTGTGTTTAAAGGCAGTTATTGGGTGAATAAATGCAGTTGTGTGTTTAAAGGCAGTTATTGGGTGAATAAATGCCGTTGTGTCTTTAAAGGCAGTTATTGAGTGAATAAATACAGTTGTGTGTTTAAAGGCAGTTATTGGGTGCATAAATATAGTTTTAAGTTGTATAAAGGCAGTCGTTGGTAATACAGCTGCATTTTTCGTTTTTCAGTTGCGCCGTTTTTGAAAAAAAATCCAAGGAACAAGCTACCCTTCTAAAAGTGCCGCTCGGAGCAGTTAGGGAGGGGTTAGATCGTTACGACGTTTAGAGAACATAAAATAAAAATGTCGATATATTACTTATTATCTATTCGAAATTTATGGTTCTAGCACTTTTTATGGGAAACTCTGGTAAAAGTCCGTAGTCATTCAATAAAACACCTTTGACTATTTGATGATTTATCTGCTGTTTTTCAGGCACTTAAATAAAAACTACATCCTCTCTGGCAAGTACAGTTTATAGCCATGATGACCATTTTTTAAATGGGAAAATTGAAAATTATGCTCTGCAGCTCGAATTGATTAATATTTTTATTAGGGTCATGTTCTGAAAATTCCGGAACTATTTTTGATAAATTGATACGATCAAATGTTTTGATATTGATTTTATTTGTAACGATCTGTATATCCAATCTATTCAATACACTTACATTCTGCCTGAGATATATTTCTTTCAAGTTTTCAATGTACATTTAGATATCTTTCTTTGCTGTTTTCATTCATCACGAAAACAAACTCTTTTATTCTAAGTTGTAATTCAAGATCGAGTCCCTTGACTGTCAAATTGTATTAATGATGAATAAAAAGTTCAGACACACATTTCCACAGTTCAGACAAAGTTACTTGTTTTTTTTTCTTTTTTTTTATAACATGAACAAAAAAGACAAATATGAAGTCGAAATTCACCTTTAAGTCTTTAAACTTACCAAAATGCAATATTATGATACATGATTTGAAGTTGTTTTTTTTTCAGAATTATTTTAAAATTGTAAAGGAACATTTACAATATTGAACTTACAATATTCACCAGTAAAGAATATAATGGCAGCTTTTTAAAATTTATTTCATCCTATCTATTTTTCTTTGGATGCATAAGATGTATATTCTAGTACAGGTCTCACATAATTAAGGTAGCATTTTAGGTTTATAGTCTTATTACATCTGTTAAAGTTTCTCTTTATAAAGCCCACGTTTTAAAAAGAATTCTTATATACCTACTTGATACGGGGACTGCTTAATAATTTATCATTTATTATTTTATTTTGTATGAAATTAGCATATAACCTTGACTCTGGATGACAAAAATCATTGCTGCGCCACAATATATACATAATGTAACATACGTATAATTAATATAATATGCTTTGTTGCATTTCAAATTAGTTTTAATAAAACCTCTTTTGTGTAAAGATAATGCTTGTACTTTGAGAAGCCTTCTAGAAGCGTGTTAGAAAGCGCATCACGTTTTCGCAAGCCTTACATTATGTTCCGAATAAATCAATAATTTTCTTTACAACAATCTAAAACACCGGTATAAAACGATATGGACTGTTGCAGAGAGTTACATTGTTATTCTAAAAAGTTGGGATGAGACTCACATTTTTCCTGCATGGTGCTACTGTTTAAAAACTAAGCAACGACCTACACCACTGTTCGATTTAGACATCACGGTCACGAAGATATCTGACCGACACCGCGCAGCAGTTTAGATTTACCGAGTAGCAAATTTTATAAAATATTGCCCCCAAAAAATGGATTGCTGCGCAACTTTACACGAGTGTTGTTTTTTTTACTTTGCATTAGAACCAATGAACCTTAGAGGGAACATTGATCTGAACTTACTTAAATCATACTAGACGCCCCGCGGCGTAGCATAAGCCGCATACTTGCTCATGGAGAGTGCAAAGAAAGTGGAGAAAGAACGGCCACAAACTACAGCACGAAGAAATCAAAACAAAGCAAGTGAACGTCGGTTGGGGGGGGGGAACTGCCAACTCATTGTTGGTTTCGAGACATTTGCAGGCGAAATTCGGTACACCCCTAACTTCTATGAAGTCAGCTATAAAAAGATAATCGGTTTAAATACGGAGTTACATAATCGATAATCGGTTTTTAAAAAAAAACAAAAAAAACACGCAATTAACACCCCTAAATATGACTAACTGTTCAGACTAACCCTCGCTAGGGTCGGCCAATCACAGTTTAAGTTTAAAGGATGGTCGTATTAAATTGGAGACGGGTAACAACAACCTCAGTCTGCATGTCTTCATGTTTACTCGTTATTTTTTATTTACTTGATGCTGCTTATTGTGTCTGTACTCTCACCCCCCCCCAAACCGTTATGATGAGCAAGTCTGCGTTGTATGCTATGCAATAAAGGGGTAAAAGAACGGGCACAAACATATATTTTTTAAAATAAAAATGAGGCGGACGTGATAACCAGTACACTACGAATCTCACGTTTTCTGTGAAGGGACATTGCAAGTGAAACGCAAGGACCACCCCTCCACTCACTACCTTCGCTTGCCAACCGTTAACTGTGTTTAGTTGACCCCAGCGAGGGTCATTCGTCATGCTTGTTTGCACATACTTTCTTGCGTCGTGGTGTCTCTCATGGTCCCATGAAGAGAATTATATATATATAGATGCAAGAAAATATAAATAAACAAATATTTTTAAAAAATGTTTTAAATGTCTTGTCTAAAACTGTGTACAATCAAAAATAACATATATGATATATACTCAAAACCTAAATAACAATTTCTTATGTGGTAAAAATAAAATCTAATGTATCGATTTTGACCATCACTTTTTAAAACTAATGATCGCAGCGATGGTTTTATGTAAATTGATGCCTTCTATAATTTATAATGATTGTGCGGTGACAGATGAAAAAAAAAGTAAAGAGTAGGCAAGTCAATACAGCTACCCCACATTCGTGTGTGGGACATTCAAACGAGACAGTCATAGGAGGATTGGTCTTTACAGCCACACCAAGAGTTGCAGTCTAAATAAAAAATATTAAAAAACCCGTAAAAAACAAGTTTTTTGGTACTATAAATCCTTTATGTATGAGACGTAACTAAAAGAATGTTCATTATTATACGCAGCGCAAGACCATCCAAAAATACAAAATTGCAGTTGTGTCGTAAAAAATGTTTAATATAATGCGCACCGATCAGGAATATGTCTATAAAAAGTGTTGTCAATAAAATACGCACCTTATTGCGCGACAGAAAGGTTGTTCAATATAATATGCACCGCGACACTCTATCTCAAAAAATAACATGATACATAGGGACAAATAAAATAATCTAAAAATGCAATAATTTAATTACAGTACATGCGATCGATCTGAAATACATCGTTTTCATAATTGGTATGACACTGCCTGCAAAATTTCAGCTCGCTAGCTTACGGGGAAGTGGGTTAAAATTGATCCAACGTTTTTTCGACAAGCAAGCAAGGGCTCAAACAAACAGACACCACGAGTTAATATAAAGCATTTAAAAACAAGTTTTTTTTACTATAAACCCTTTATGTACGAGACATAACTAAAAGAATAATCATTTTAATACGCAGCGCAAGACAATCCAAAAATACAAAATTTTAGTTATGTCCCGTAAAGCGAGTTTAATATAATGACCACCGATCGGCAATAACCGACCGGTAAAATGTAAACAATAGCGACTGCTACATATAGTTTTATATAGATAAACTAAAAATGCATTAATTTAATTACGGTACGTTCGATTGATCTGAAATTTTGATGATACGATGCATTGTTAGGTGACACGGGTCCATGTGCCAAATTTCAGCTCGATGGCTTTACGGAAAGTGGGTCATTTTTTACTTTTGTTTTTCCGCCCGCCCAAGACAGAGAGACAAGATTTCGAAGTTAATATAAGGGATTTAAAAAAGATAAAAGCTATCGTCTCTCTCAGACGGCATGCATAATCAAAATAACTATCTCTTGGGTCATATAGCAGAGCCTTGATGGCGAAGGCCCATTAAAACGTCGTTAATATTATTCTTTGAGCAAAAGTCACGGCATCAAATCTCTGTGATGGCAGAGTTGTGTTCCCTTGGCCAAAAGCATCCCTGAGTCCACCCAGCTCCAAATGGGTACCTGACATTATATGGGGTAAAATAAAAGCGGCTGGGCATTGCGCTAGCCACACAATATGCGTGGCTATAATAATAATACTAACCCCTTTCCAGTCCATGACGGACTATGGGGCAAGTGAAGTAGCGTTCACAAGTTTTATTTAGCCATCACTAACGAGCAAGGGATTGTGTGCCCAGCATAATACCCTGGGCGCGTTGCCAGCACGTAGAATAGAACCCGTGATTCTGTTCTACCTCGGTTCGGCGCGCTACCGCTAGACCACCGCTATAGAAACTTGTGAATGCTGCTTCCCCTTTTTCAATAGTACAGCATGGTATGTAAAGTGAATTTTATCACAGGTAACTATTATTTGAGTATCCTTTGCTAATTAAGTTAAAATTTAATTTAACATCTGATCTAATAGGTTATGTTTTTGGGGGTTTTTTTTGTTGTTGTTTTTTGCTCTAAGTAGAATTCATTTTAAAATGCATCTGTTTGTTTAATAAAATACAGTGCATTTTAAAGAAAAACATGCGAATTTAAATTAAATTTTACGTTATATATTATAATAGGGGTTATAGGGTGCCTAAGGCGCCCACTTTTTTGTGGTAAAAAGCCCAAGTAACTTATCCTTGTTTGATAAATACGAAATATTAAACTTCCTGAAATGTACACAAAGTATTTTATAATTATAAATCCTCAAATCCTCTTTTTACATGGCTCTCTTTTCCAAAATTAAAATATAAGCTAAAATTATGACGTCAGATAATATTTTTTTAAAGAATCTTTTAGAATTAAAGAATTTTGCACACCTCCTGATGCGTGTCTTGTATATATACTTAAATATAAGCTCAAAAGTCATAGCGCTACGGATCCTTCCTTCCTTCCAGTGACTTGGACTATTATATTGTTTATACTATGAAAATTAAAAAATTATTAAGTAGAGAGTTTTTTTAAAAAAAGGAATTGAAAAGAAGATGAATTAGAACTGCTTAAAGTACTCAACAAAACTACCAGGAAAAAGAAAAGGAATGAAGTAAAAAAAAGTGACTGATAGCGAATTTCGAGATCAGAGTAAAATAATATTGTTGAAACTTGCCGGAGGAGATAGAAGAACATGGTGAGTAACAGACGTAAATTTAATAAGATTTTACACGCCCACTCTCCCCTTTGCTATATAATCTGTTACTACTCTCTTCTTCCTATTGCTAAATTCGGCTTTGGATTTCACCGCAGCTAAGTTTCAATATCTTTCTATTTGTTTTTGTTCTATTTTTTTCGTTGAAGAAAACTCTTTGCTGAAACGTTCGATGTATGGTGACGCTTTGCCAGGTTCATACATACCCAGTTTGGATATTATCCATCTGTTTATCTATACGACTGATGGAAGTCTCACCCCCTTTTTGATCTACAAAATTAATGCGTATTTGAAATAAAGTAAAGTAAAACAGACTTAATCAATCGTTAGATTGTTACCCAAGTAACCTTGAAAGATTAACCTCTTACTTTTTAAGTATTGTAACTAATAGACTTTAACGCCTCAACAGTAGCATTGTGCAGCTCAATAAATGTTAAGAACATCCCTTTCTTTCTTCCTGTTGTATTAAGACACATAGTTTAGGAATTTCTCTAATTAATCGTTAAGAATGTTAACGATTAAATTAATTTTTAACGACCCATCCTTTACAAATTATTGGAAGTCAAAAAGTAAATACTTAAAAACTATAAAAAAAAATAGAGGCCGATAAATAATAACACATTTTCTGACGATTACACGAACGTTAGTGTTCTAAACTATTGACTGACGTGAATGTTCAAAATGTTGATAAAGTTTATTGTATCCATTGTGAGAAATCGTTTGCCTCCCGTGGTTCTGACACTTCGCCTATTTATCAAACCAAATGAAAAGCGTATTAAGCTAATTGCAGTAATGGATCCTAACTCAGAGACAGAAAATGACGACATCTCCTCTTATGAATTACTGCATTAACACTCTTTAATGGTGGAAACTTAATGAACACCGAAATCCTATAATGTCATTCCTTGCCAAGACCGTTTTGTGCATCCAGTTAACTCAGTTCCATGTGAATGATTGTTCAGCTCGGCTGGTTATATTGTCAATTAGACCCGTTCATTACTTAAACCAAATAATGTCAACACACCTGTCTTTTTACGTAGTTGGTTAAAATATGACATATAAAGGAGACATTCCAATGTTATTTAGATTTTCAACAAGAAAGTTTTTAATTTTTGGCTTTAATCGAAATTAACGATTAAAATTAATCGTTAATTTTTCAAAAGTTAATGATTAAATTTAAATTAATCATTAACAGCCCTAGTAATTTGTAATGGTGACGGAATTAGTCGAAACTTCTACTTGTGTATTATTCTACTAGTAAATCTTAAAATTATTGTTTTTGTGCTTGTGTATCTTGTTTATTTAAAAGCTTTATCGCAGTACAATTACATTAATGTATTATATTGCTATAAATATTTTTAATGACAATATCATGTAAAACCTTTTCAGTAATATTATAAACAGGATACATTTTTTTTAATGTGTTTTTAAAAGGAATTATTGTATAAAAATGGAAACCTTGTATTATACTGCATATTTGCTGTTAATAGGCAAAGCAGATCATACGTCGCGTTGTCCATGAAACATTAACACACAGGTGATCTTGAGTTTCAACATAAAACTACCTAATATTTCACAAAACGGCATTAAATCCTTTGTTTAAAAACACATACAATGAAAAGGGTCTTGTTATTTAGAAACAACACATGAATGATGCAC
Organism: Ampullaceana balthica; assembly: GCA_944989445.1. Lineage (NCBI taxonomy): Eukaryota > Metazoa > Mollusca > Gastropoda > Lymnaeidae > Ampullaceana > Ampullaceana balthica. Next base: position 200,538 of record CALYLW010000202.1, read on the forward strand.
GAACGTAAAAAACTTAAGCGTCTCAGCTAGAATCCAGACGATGAAGATAAGAGTTACGGCTGAATAACCTCGGTATAAGGTATAGGTATTCACAATGAACACAACTTTTGTTTAGTTGGATTAGTTTCTTACGTGCAAAAAATCTATATGAAGGCAAATTGATAATTATCTAGATTGTCGTTCTGAATTTTAAAGCGTTTCCCTCCAGATTTATAATATTAGGAACACATAAAAAAGCAGTCATTTTTTAAAAAAAGATACGTATTTCTTAAATTTCCAAAATGTGAGCATAAAAGGGCTCAGCTCTGGTTTTAAATGAGCAATAATATTATTTTAAGACAGTAAGATATAAATGTGCATATGGTAAAAATTAACAGTGACATCCCAGTTGGTGCTGTTTTCTTTTTAGCTTGGTTGCTTACACGTTAATTAGTTTTCTATTTGTTGTATAACGCTGGCCTCGTCAAGCCAGCCGTGATATATCAAGTTTGTCATAGAGCTCTGTGGAATTGGATGGCATCGATGCATTTTTATCCACTTTTGAGGATCGATAATATATAAAGACTGACTTTTTAAAAAAGTTGTACATTGTTCACCACAGTGGATGTTAAAATGTATCTGGTTGTGTTATCAAAATGCTGTCAGATTTAACTTAAACACAAGAGATTAAAGATCTTTTTTCTTTCGTCTGTAATTTTTTGGGAGCATGTCTTAATTTTTAATGTATGTTTTAAATTTTTTAAATTGGTTAATTTATTTGGGTACATGAGTTATATGCAGTTATGTTTGGTCTACAAGAAAGTTAATGGCATAATACTAGAATTTTGGGGTAGGGCTCTTTGAATTGAACAATTCGATTAAAATAAAACATAATAATTGGGCCGGTGGCGTGGCATTAACCCCCCTCCTCACCCCAACCACTTCAATTCATATAATTAACATTAGGTTGATTTTATAGCCTTATGTCAGGGAAATATTATAGCTAATGGGGTTTTCCCGATGTGTATGTGTTTGTACGATGTGGTGCAGTGCGGAAAAGCGCGCATGGTATAGAACACCAAGACGTAGCATGAGAAGATGTGACGCGTGATAGTGAACGTGACGTAGGGACGGTTGAGAGCCTATAATCTGTTAGATATCTGCTGTTGTTGCGTGCGGAAGGACCTTATTGGACGTTAATAAAACTTATGTATGTTATAATGGTGTTGGAGTTACTTTGAGTTGTAGCCTGTCCTTGTGGTCATTACAAGTACCCAGACAACGACTTAACACCTTATTGTACAAGTTTAAAAATAAAATAAATTAGCGTAAAAATAAAACATTATAAAGACCTATTAGCCGCCATCAGTTAGCCTCCACCTTTCTGAAGCTATAAACGAGCTGAAAAAAATAACCTTTCCAGAGTAAATATGGAAAAGTTTTAAATTTAGTTTGAACACACAAGTGTTTATGTAGTGCAGGTGTTGGAAAACTACGGCCTTTGAATGGCACGCGGCCCGCTACAGAGTTCTGTAGCAAATTCGACAAAAATAATAATTTAACTTGAATTGATGACGAATTCTGTTAATGAGCTTCTCTTGACGTTTCGTTTCTTACTAATGCGAATCAAACTAAGTAGTCACACAGGGGGACTGAGAACTTTTGTGTTAGTTGATCAAATTTTATATCTCAAATTAAATCCCACAATCGAGTCCCCCTGTGTGACTACTTAGTTTGTGACTAAAAAGTATTTTCTGCTTTTTCATGCGAGATTCTACATTCCTCACTGCAGCTTAGCCTCATCTTTTTAAAATGTTTTTTCTGTCGATTGTATTAAATTTATTTTTCTGTTATCCTTTCTACTAAATGAAACACATCAAAGTTATTGTTTTTCCCGTCTGGAAATTCTGAGGTGAAATTGGTTGCCTGAACAAATAATGAAAACCAACACTCTATCAACATTTAAAACTCTAATATAATGCAAGAAAAAACATAAACCATTGATAACCGTATGACACAATAATCTTCTGTATGGCAGGAGCGTCAGTAAATTACTCTTAATTTAGAGAAATCTAAATGCAGAATCTAGCGACTCTTTATAGTTACCTCCCAGTACAACAACCTCACCTCGGTATGCTACCCTGTTGCTTTTACCATTGTCGCTTACACATTGATTTCTTCCTTTTTCATTTGTTGTACAATGATGCCCTCGAAAAGCTAGCCGGTAGTGTTCCGTTTTACAAAGCGTTCTGCGCAATAGGATGACATCGAAACATTTTTATCGGCTTTTTACAATGGATACCAGACACACACAGAATGTACCTACAAATTTGACATTCTTCACAACAGTTAATGTTAAAATGTAATCGAACTGTGCGATTAAAGTGGTGTCAGATGTAATCGGAACACAAGGGATTTAAAATATATGTTGTTTTTTCTGTAAATTTTAGGAATATGTATTAAATTGTTTTAAAAATAAGTTTGAAATGTATATAAATGATATGTTTATTTGTGTGTATGCGTTGCATTTAGTTATTATGTTTGATCTGCAAGAAAGTTAATATCATAACACTACACCTTATGGTGTACAATATTTGAATAGAAATATGTGTTTGTTTTAAAATAAAATTTTAAAAAAAGATAGAATGCACCGATTGCATGGCTATTCCCCCACTTCAACTCATACAATTAATTAAGATGAAGTTGATTGATAGCCTCATCGTAGAAGTTGAGAAATCGTCACATGTTATAATATGAAATTATAAAACTGTGGTCGGTTTAAAATGCGTATACATAATTTCAAAACGTTAATATAATGGAATACATTGCTAATTATTTTGATTTGAAATAAAACTTGTTCTTATCTACTTTTCTTAAGAAATAAATCATTCATCAAAAGGAAAATAGAAAACTGCAACAAACATTGTTTAACTTCCTCTCGCTTCTTTTTTTTTCTTTTTTTTTAAACACCATTGAATTTTAAATTCATGCCTTCTTTCATTACAAATACGGTTGAAGAAAAAAAGATATAACAATAGCATTTATAAAACCATGGACAACACAAAAACATTGTGCTGACAGGCTGCTGCACAAACAAAGGCGATACGTCTTTTTAAGCTACGAAGAAAATGAACATTTGTTGCCATCAATTGCAATCGTCTCTACAGACATACGCATTATACCACAAAACATTTATCTTCAAGCAAGGAACATGGTTAACATGCGAATGATCTTTCAATTGGAGTAGGTTTTTTGATCAGCTACCGTTGACATGCGTGAATTAAAACAAATATTTCTTTAAAGCTAGAGTTGATAATTCAGGGTTAGATAACAAAAAACATGATCGTGTTATGTTTTGTATGCTTTCTTGCAATTCACTGCCTGCATCTTCATGCGATGTACAACGCTGCGCTATTTAAGCCAGTCTGGCAGAGTTCGGTGTATAGCATTTTTATCCCGAACTTCGGAAATGATGGCGATAAATATATATATTATGGAACGTCCTTTACCCACACTTACAATGATGATCCGGCTTGGTGGATGGTAGACCTCCGAGGACAGTTCGTTATTGAGGAAATTATTTTCACTAACAGGTAATTCAATTGATGTATTTTATGTCTTCATTAACTAACATGTTAGTCAATAGACCAATTTTATTTTCACAGCAAATAACGTGTCAGTAAACTGATATATTGTATTTCTTAATAATTTTTTTTCTCCAAAGAAGCACATACCTCTTTGATATTATAGATTTTAGAACTCATTTTTAGATGAAATTTTTTAAAATTAATATAAAAAACTCTTTCTTTTATGATCATGATGACTTCTAGTATAGCACTACTTCTTCATGTCAGTCCAACATGCGTACTGTATGGTTTCTTGAATATCACTACTTGTTCATGTTAGTCCAACATGCATATCGTATGGCTTCTTTTATAGCACTACTTCTTCATGTTAGTCCAATATGCATACCGTATGGCTTCTTGTATAGCACTACTTCTTCATGTTAGTCCAAAAAGCATATCGTATGGTTTCTTGAATAGCACTACTTCTTCATGTTAGTCCAACATGTATATCGTATGGTTTCTTGAATAGCACTACTTCTTCATGGTAGTCCAACTTGCATGCCATGCTGAGATTTCGAAGACATCGCTTTAAAAAGTGTCCTTAGATTTCTCTTAATTGTGTCTTTGACACTGCAGTCTCTAAATAATTTGCTATAAAAGAGCTTACACAGAGTGACGTTTTTCGGTGCCATCGACATTGGGAACTTTCAGAAATGACTGTAAAGAAAAACGCAGCTGCTTGAAAGAAATGTGTCAATGTTTTGATATTATTTATTTCAAACAAGCCGTTGTCGATCATTCAATAAAAGGATTTTAAAGCTTTGAAAAAAAATGTTTGAAGGAGAGATCACATGATTAGTAATATATTAAAGCAAACAAAATGTTCACAAATGTTTGCTTGATGATTGAACAATTAAAGAAACAATGAAAATAGAATGTAGTAAATAAAATAACAGTGTTTAAAGTTAAAAACAGTTATTAGTAGGCAGGATTTTGCAAGCTGGAATTAAAGTCATCTGGTTACTAAAATAACATCGGGAAATATCGCTCAAATAATTTATTTTGCATTGTTAAAGTGTGCTTTTACGTTTTCGTGTCTCCCCCCCCCCTATACACACACTTAACAGACTGTTAGCACATCTCTTTATGTAGCAGTTTGTGAAGTACGCGCGCATGTTCAAGGAGAGCAGGTCTAGAAATGGTTGTTGACTGATGTCATGCGGTGAAAGATATGTACGAAGACAACAGGGGCTCGCATTAAAATTTTGAGGTTTCATCGTAATTAATTGATTGATTTGCGCATTTTTTATTTTTTAATAATAATAATTTGAATTTTTAAGAAAAACCTAAATTATTAAACACTGATTACGTTTTGTTGTTTACCAATGTGTAAACTGATTGTTTAAAAGCCAATAAAATGATGAACTGTTGTATATAATACGATGACGTGCAATGACAATATAGATCTAGTTGACATTATATTTTGGCAAACGTGTAAAAGGAAATGAATGTGGCATCAGTTTATTAAGAATTTTATTACAGTTTTGCAACACAAATTTTTACACTAACTATTGGCTCTAGACATATTCTAACACAATTTATTTAATTTAAATTACGTAGTTTAAAATACAAATCTTTATTCTATAACTTTGCCCTACATTATAACTGTAATTTCTAATAATGAAATAGTTTAGTGTAACACAAACAGATGCTTATGGAACATCAGTAAAAACTGGTTCTAAACGTATACATTACATTTATATTTTGGATCACAATGATGGATGTTTGTAAAATTGCAAATACAATGTTTTATTGACACAAATGTTTTAAATATTTTTAAGGGGTGATTGCTGTGCAACGCTAATGCAGAAATTTCAAATTGATGTGTTCGTCACAGACCCAAGGATTTTAAACAATTTCCTTAACATTTTTGGGGATATCTGCTTCAACAGAACGGCTCCGGTTGGTTCCGGAAAGTTCACGTGGAATTGTACAAAAGGAGTCACCGGACGCTTTTTGCGTTTAATAAGGTGCGTGTCTAGAGATTAAGTAGTATTACAACATACTCTTCAATATTTAATTTAAATGAAATCATTTGTATATAGTAGCAATTGTGAAATATAAATATTAACACCAACGAAGAGAAGAAAAACTCTTCTATCAATCTTCTAGAAACATGTAATAATCAATGAGTAATATTACAAAAACAGTATATTCCCAGGTGCTTAGAAAAAAGAAAAAACATTTTCAACAAATAAATTTTATTTTGTCAGAACTCCATTTCCCAACATAACTTTCTTGGATAATTCAACATCAATCGATAACAAATCCGTAGCTATTATCACACACTAGAATGTACTATTATTTTGCTTGTTCGCTATGGATTTTTGAAGACGTATTAATCTATTTATTCATTTTATTACTAATTTTGATATTTATTTGTGTGGCGTTTAACTTACACGTTTTGAAAATTTACTTTCCGCTTATTATTTTTTTCAACCAACATGTCTCCACAACTTAAAAGTATTCATTATGGGAAGAAAATCACTGTTGAAAATTAAAATCTGCTTAGATGAATTCTAAAAAAATTCAAAATAATTATATAAATATCATCGTATCTCTTACTAAAATTGTGTTCAAAAGTGTACAACTAAAATTAAATCTATGAACGGAAAGTATTTTATTGAATCAAATTTTTTTTTAAATATACGTGGAAGTAGTGTAATGTTTCAGGGAAACACGGAAAAAACCAACAAAACAATACAAAACACAATAATGAATGCTGGATAAAGTAAACAGAACTCTAAACATGAAAGTTCTAGCATGAAACAAGAAAACAAATAGAATGTTTATAAAACTAATGATATACAAACAGTCTTAAATTTGCACGACTTTATGTTAACAGATACGGAAAAGACCCCTTGCACTTTGTTGAACTAGAAGTGATGGTAAGTGCTGAAACTCAACACTTCGCTTATTTCACAAATCAGCTGAACTCAGTCCTTAACGTACCAGCCATTGCTACAGTAAATGTGTCAACGCCGGAGTGTGTGATGCAATGTCTGAACGTCAGAAGTGCAAGTCGGTGCACTGCGTTTAACTGGTTTGCATCAATCAGCCGGTGTCAGATGTTGAGTGTTGACACAAGACAGAAGAGTTCCATACATTCCCAGCTGAAACCATCACCTGGCACCATTTTTTATATGGAAACAATCTGAATCAGGACTTCAAATGAATGGAAAATAATTCATGACTTTTTTCCTTGTAAAATTATTTTGGGAGATTTTGAAATATTTAGGCTCTAACATTTTTCAGGGAAAAAATATCATTACGTAATTTTCTTATTTGTAGACAAAATTTACTCTCATTAAAAACTTTTATCATACAATAGTAATTATATGCTTGTAATTGATTAGTCTAAAAAGCTAGTACTTTAATTTTTTCTTTACCACTGAGATCGACTGCAATAAGCACAGATTAACAAAAAAATATTGAAATCGTTTAAAACTATTTTCTTAAAATTTAAATCTTAATTTGTTTTTAAAATCATATTTAAAAACAATTTATTTAAATTGGTGAGACTCATTACCCATGAAATTTTTATTTATGGAATTTTGCCATTATAAAATATATTTCTTATAAAAAGAAATTCCTAGCACTTACATTTTGCAAAGAATCGTCTTGTGAACGTAAAAATTAAATAAAATTCTATTTTAAACGTAGTTTTTAATGTATATATAAAACTCATTTATAAATATTTTTAAAAATTAATAATTAACACAAATGTATAAATATTCTAAAGAAACTAAAGAGCAATGCATTGCAATTACCAGACGATTGATTGCTTAAAATCATAAAAGATACAATTACATTTTTTTAAAAATTATAATAAAATATATTAATATATTATTTCCTAATTGCTGCATTGATATATAATTTTTTTAGAATACATTTCTTTTTTTTTATAGTATATTACCTATTTATAAATGTTGGAGTTTTCATTTGTCACAGAATTTAAATTTGCACACATCATTCGAAATATTTCTTTTTACCTTGGCAGTGCTCCAGCGGAAGGTTCACTTTATGAGCAATTATGGCAGCTTCTCCAGCAGAAAAAATAGACCAGAGGCATATTTTTTTTAAAGGAATGCACGGACAAAGAAAACTACGGCGGCTCACATACAAAATGCCAGACGATGGAATCAGCGTTACGTCTGCATAACCTCCGAGGTTAATGTGACAACGACATAATATGGTGTTCACATACAAACAGAACTGAAATAAATAATAGAGTTTAATTTATAATATACAAAATTACATTATATGTAGCTGAACCATGTGCAAATGATTATCCCTGTCTTTCCTGCAAAATTATATTGGAAAGAATATTGGTAGTAATCTAGATAAAGATTGTATTCATTATTTCTGTGTTTTTTTTCCTCTATATTTTTAATTATCTTTGGGACAAAAAAAATATTAGTATAAACATGAGATTTTTAAAAACTATTAAATAATAATAATTTTTTTGTTAAAAAGAGGAAATTTCTTGCTGAAATTTACTATCCAGCTTTATAAAAAAAGGCTGCACTTATATATTTTAAATTATCGAAATCTAAATGCTGAATCTGACAACCCTTTACAGTTACCTCCCAGTATAACAACCTCACATCGCTATGCTATTCTGTTGCTTTCAGCTTTGTCGCCTACACATTAATTTCTTCTTTTCCATTTTTTGTACAATGCTGCCCTGGACAAGCCAGCCCGTAGAGTTCCGTTTTTTCAAAGGGCTTCGTAAAATTGGATAGCATCAAAACATTTTAATTCAATTTTCGTAATGGACACTACGCACATACAGATTTTACTTAAAATTGGACATTAATCACCACGGTAAATTATGTTCAACTGTAATCAGGCTGTGTGATCAAATTGGTATCAGATGAAAAAACAAACAAACAAACAAGATCAGTGTAAGATCAAAGAGAAAAAGTCTAAAAATGGTTATTGACTTAAGTCACATGAGACATTCAATATTTACACACACTAAAACAACAGAAGAAATTTCGCTTAGCATATTGAAACACAAAGTGCTGCTTCTAAAGCATAAGTTCCAACAGTTTGTTCTGGCTGTTGAGGCTGTCAAAAGACAAAACGTATACATTTCAACTATATTTTGGATCGTATCATGGTTTTTGCTAAATGACATTAATATTTTTTTCATTGCACAATTTTTTGTTATTAAAATATTTAGAGGTGATTGCTGTGCAACGCTACTGCAGATATTTCAAATTGATTTGTTCGTCACAGACCCAAGGATTTTAAACAATTCCTTTAAAATTTCTAGGGATATCTGCTTCAACAGATCATTTGGGTTATGGAACTTTCACATGGAATTGTACAAAAGCAGTCTCTGGACGTTTTTTGCGTTTAATAAGGTGTGTGACTAGAATTTGAAATGAGATTGGTTACAATTAAAACAAAGTCAAAATATCTAATAAAATTAAATCAATGAAGTATTGGATTTTTTTTAAATTATAGAAATATATTTATCCCAAACAAATAGGAGATAAACTCTTATTTAAAACTTCATTAAGTACGTTAACTTTAATAAAGATACAGTATAAGACATATTCAAATGTAGCATACATCCATTCGAATTTTTAAAATATCTTTGAGATTCAATGATTCACTGTTTTGATGTTTTTTTTGAATGGCGTTAAAATGCTAAAGGTTTAAATAATTTGCGTAGTAATATTTAAACAAATTATTTTTATCTTTTGTCTATAGCAGTTTTTCGGAAAAATCACTTTCTTGGACGAGTGTTCAGCAATCGATAACGAATCCATAACGATCAGCAAACATTATAATATATTATTTAGTTTACTTTGTCGTGTCTTGACAAAAAATAATAACGTTTATTTATTATATGTCTTGATGTGGTCGATATTTTAAAAATAGGGGACAGCCGGGTATCCGGAATGCCGGATATCCGGTTCGGATATCGCGATTCTGCCACTACCCGGATTCGGCAAATACGTATGGCAGATCCGGATATTATCCGGATATTAATGTAGTAAAGATTTTATGAATTCCAAATTAAATTAATATTAATGAGTTTATAAAGAAATATATAAAAAGTAAAAAAACAATAATTAGAAATCATTACACTTAACAAGAATGGATAGTGAGAGCATTCAGCACAGCGGGGTAGGTAAATAATGATAAGCGTTCTCGCTTGTCACCGAACAAACTTGGGATTTTAATGTTCTTGAAAAAGAATTTGGGTATCACAAACACTTATTTTTCAAAACTTATAAATTTTAGAAACAAACTACAAACTTAAAGGTAACTAGTACTGCTGAGTAATATTTTACAACTTACTGGTAACTACTAATTAGTAACTATTTTATTTACTCATGTCATTAAATTATGTTCATTTTTATAGCTGATATATTAATTTTATGTTATAAAAATATTCATTTTATGTTCAAAAATAATAATTTTAAGTTAAATTTGTATTTATTAGTTTATACTATAAACTTTATAGTTAAACAGGAGCCTTGGAAACTGGGACATGCTGAGTGTTGTCTTTCGTTTTTAACTTCTTTGTCATTGACTAGTCCGTTGGCAGTGGTCAATCATTTACTACTTTCAATTCAGTATTTAAATTTAAACATTTTACTTATAAGTTATATCATTGTAATAATTTTATATTCTTTGTTGTTTTTTTCAGTTAAACTTTAAATGACAGTTGCAATTGTGATTTGATTTGCGAACTTAAAAATAAAAATGTTGCTTGTCTCACGTGTTATATCTTATTCAGCCATATAATTTTAAAACTCTTGTCTATTGTGAATATTATAATTATACAAAATAAGTTAGGTAAAAAGTATAGTTATACATTAAATTATTAATATAGAACAAAATAAACAAATTAACAAGCGTTCATTATGAAATCATTCAAAGCCATGCAAAATATAGTAAAACAAGCAATTTCAATACGATAAAAAAATATTAAGTTAAAAAGTTACAAGTATGGATATTACTTTCCTCCGTAAGTCAACAATCTAAGTTAACTAAGAAAATATTAAACGTGAATCGTCTGAATAAACGAACAGTTTTTATTATGGCTCTAGATCACGACTTCTTGTACACCACACTACACACTCATTACAACACTGTTCGCTTGGTACACACTACAAAGTTCGTTGAACTTCGTTCAAGTTCGTTCATTCAATTCATTGTAAAATGTTCATCGTTGAATTTGACAGTTTCACAAACCGTCATTTTAGATAGCAGCTACTATCCATTTGCTGGATAATAAATATTTTAATAAATAGTTTTAAATACTAGATATAAAGTAATAAAGTACACCCTCTTAGCTATTACACTTAAATGTGGAGATTTCCGGATCCGGAATCCGGATTCGGCAAATATTACGGCCAAACTATCCAAATAGTAAAAAACCCTATCCGGCTGTTCTCTATTTAAAAATAAAAATTAAATCCTTGAATGGAATGTATTCTCCTCATTCAGAAGTAAAGATTTTAAAAATACACGGAAGCAGTGGAATAATTACGAGAAACACGCTAAAAAACTACAAAACAAAACCAACCACACACTTAGAAAATCAATGCTGTGTTCAGGTAACTAAAATCTTCTGATGAAAGTTGTAGCATGAAACAAGAAAACCAATAGAATTTTTACAAAACTAAAATTATTTTAAAAATTCTTAAATGTGCACGATTTTATATTAACAAATACGGAAAAGATCTATTGCGTCAGTAAATGTGTCAACACTCAAGGAGTGTGCAAAATGCTGTCTGACGTCAGACGTGCAAGATAATGCACCGAGTTTAACTGGTTTGCATCAATCAGCCAGTGTCAGATGTTAAGTGTTGACACAAGACAAAAGAGTTCCATATTTTCCCAGCTAAAACCATCACCTGGGGCCATTTTTTAACTGGAAAGAATCTGAATCAGGACTTAAACTGAATGGAAAATAATACATCCCTTTCTTCTGTGTAACATTAATTTTTGGGCGAGTTTGAAATATTTAGGCTCTAACATTTTTCAGAACGTAAAACTCCATACTCTTTGCGTAATTGTCTTTTTTGTAGACAAATTTTACGTTCAACTATTATTTTTTAAAACACAAATGTCAATATGCATAATTCCTGTTGTCTGTCTGTATGTATGTATGGATGTAATTGTTTTTGGGCTTACCCATTAAATTCCTTTTCGCCTTTATTATAAAAGTTTGAGCTTATATTTTAATACAAGGCTTGCATCGGAAGGCGCACAAAAAGGTGTGCAAAATAATTATAAATTAAAGACGCGCTGTACAAAAAATATATTATATGACGTCATTGTTTTAGCTTATATTTTAAATTTTGAAAAGGGAACGATGTAAAAATAGGATTTGACGATTTATAATTATGCAATACTTTGAGTACGTTTTAGCAAATTTAATATTTCGTATTTATCAAACAAGGATAAGTTACTTATGTTATTGATTCCCGGTGTCTGTATGGATGTAGTGCTGTTAGGTGGCACTGCGATCGATTTTGTTTTATAGTGCTGTTTGAACCAAAAAAGATTCCGCCATTTTTGGCGGATTATCTCTAGTAATATTATATTTTTAATTGTTTAGTTTAAAAATGTGATAACGTATTTTTTAATGTCCACTAAGTTCGACTTCAATTAGCGTAGAATTAACAAAAAATATTGATATTCGTTATAGCAGACTAGTTTGAACTTGAACTTGAACTAACTCTTAACCCGTTGTTGGGTCGTTGGGGCACCATCGTGAACTGCTCACTAACACTTGCCATTTGTCCCGGTCCTGTGCTGCCCCTTGAGAGTCGCTGAATGACAGGCCGGTCCACTCCTTGATATCTTCCTCCCATCTCTTCTTTTGTCTGCCTCTTTTCCTTCCTCCCTTGACTGTGCCTTGCAATATAGTTTTTGCGAGACCTCCAGTTCTTGTCACGTATCCGTACCATCGTAATTTCCTCTTCTTAATTGATGTGAGTAGATCCTCGTAGGGGCCAATGACAGTACTTATTGTGTTGCGGACCGCTTCGTTTGTGATGTGCGCTGTGTAGGAGATTTTCAATATCTTTCTGAAACATCTCATTTCCAGCGCATTGATTCTTCTTTGGAGATCTGCAGTTAGCGTCCAAGCCTCACAACCATACAAAAAGACCGACATCGCCAGAGAGCGCATTAGCCGGATCTTTGTTCTCAGGGAGAGCTTCTTACTTTGCCAGATGTGCTTTAATTTACTCAACGCTGCCATTGTTTGGGCTATTCTGGCAAGAATCTCTGGCTTTGAGCCTTCGTCGGATATTATGGCCCCTAGATATTTGAAGGTGGAGACTTCTTCAAGTTTTTTCCCATTTATCCGAATCTCATTTGTGAATTTACTATTTGCCATGACCTTGGTCTTTTCTGCATTGATTTCCATGCCGTATGCCTTTGTTGTTTTCTCTAGCTTTGCGAGGAATTCTTTTAGTTCGTCCTCGCTACCAGCTAGGCCGTCAATTTCATCGGCGAAGCGTAGGTTGGTTATACTTCTCCCTCCGATGCTGACTGTTCCGACATGGTCTTCTAGCACATCTTTCATGATCCTTTCAAGGAAGAGGTTGAAGAGGATGGGGGAAAGTAGACATCCTTGTCTGACACCAACAGTGGTCTTGAACCAATCTCCCAGCTTGCTGTTGAAGAGTACTGCGCTGGTTGCTCTGTTGTAAAGGTTCTTGATCACCTCAATGAGGTTTGCATTTATGTTGAATTTGTGCATAGTTGCCCACAGTGCCGCATGCCACACTCTGTCGAACGCTTTTTTAAAGTCTATAAAGACATGATAGAGGTCACTCTGGTGTTGGAGATGTTTTTCACAGAGAACTCGCAAGTTAAAGATTTTCTCCGTTGTGCTTCTTCCTGCTCTGAAGCCCGCCTGCTCTTCCCAAATGATTTGCTCTGCTTGTTGTTTCAGTCTGTTCAATATGATCATAAGCATGACTTTGCTGGGGTGACTAATCAGGCTGACTAGTTTACTTAAGCCCTAATTTTTAAAAAAATCTAGTCAAACTAATTATCCTGGATATTTCTATTTATAGAATTTGATGATCACTAATTAAATATTTCTTATAAAAATAGAAAATCCCAGAAGCATAAGTTTGCAAAGAATCGTTTTGTTTTGTCCTGTAAGATCTTTATTGACATGAATTTTTGTACATAAACAAAAAATACATTTCTATTTTCTACTTCCCATTTCGTTATTTTGATGTTTTTATAAAACTCGTGTATATCAATCATTAATATACATAATTCCCGTAATGGATGTAATGCTTCTTGGATGTAATGCTGTTAGGTTCAATAGTGCGCACCAAAAAATACAGCACCAAATAAAACTCTTTTCGAACGTTCCGCATAAAATTGTTCGATATGATAATAAATGAATGAAATAAAAATAAATGAAATAAATAAAAGTTCCTGTATTACGTTATTTTTTAATCTGTGTATTTATATTGAAAACTTACGTCATTTTTCACGGGTGATACGCTAGTTATGTCATAATCGTTTAAAACAAATGTATCAAAAATATTTTTTAAAAATAATAAAGCGCATTTCAGTGCATATCCCAGTCGATAAAAAATACAATTCAAAAAATTTTGAAAAAAAAATGGTAGTCTAAATATATAATTTGCCAGAAATTAGGACATGCACAAGACGACGCGAGTAAACAAGCATGACGAATGCTTTAAACAAAACAAACACACGAAAAATGTGCATTTAAAGGACAATCAGAGATACATTCATTTTTAAAAAATTATTTACAGATGACACTGTAAATTAAAAAATATTCTTAACAATGTCCTTGAATTTCATTTCTTCAGAAATCGTTGCAACGCACGTACGCGTATGCTAGTTATAAATATAATAGAAGTCTTAAAGTTATGTGAAGTACCGCCACATATCATTTCATTATTTTAAGTTATCGCAAATGCAGCTGGAATAAATTAAAAAACAAAACCAAGAAAAAATGTTCAACTTTTAATCGATTACCCGAAAAGATAAAATTGTATATTAACGTTATCAATAAAGAGTAGATATAATGGATTTTACATGCTTCAAATGAGCCAGCATTACCCCAAAAAGTTACCTTTTTTCCTCAAATGGGCTAATTTACCCCTGTTTTCCGACCACTCATGCTAACAGTTAACTAGCAAGATTTACTCATATATGACGTCTTACACAACAGAGCCGCCCGCACGCCTGTGTCACATACAGTACCCTTTTTTTTTATTAATATGCCACAGTGGGCGCTGTGACTAGGACCCAAGACTTGTCAAGGAACCTACATAATTTTTAGGGCAAACGAAAGCCGGAAAAATAAATAATTTAAATATAATTGGGGTATATCATCTGAAGATTACAGCAGAAAATGTAGATTCCAAGGTTTTTTTTACCTTAAGTACTCTAAGCATGCCCGATCATGTTGAGCTATATGTTGGTATATTAACTTTTTGAATCTTTTCCATGAGCAAAATCACATATGTCGTCCTCAAAAGTTAATTCCGGGTATCAATTCCTTTCATAATTTAAAGTAATGCCTAGGAGAATAGATGTGTTTATTCCATCTATGGTCAAAATGAGATTTTTCATACGTTTAGGAAATTAGAGTTCAGGTTTAGAATTTGTTCCAAATATTTGAAATGTTGATTTTTAAGATATATATATACCTCACATTCAGAGATAGGTCTCTAACTTTTGGTCAATAAGTTCTATGAGGCATGCAAGGATTTTGGTCTAACGATAAGCCTCAAAAAGGCCAACATTATGAGACAAGGAACAGACTGCTTCCCAGCAATCTCCATTGAGGGAAACACCTTGGATGTCGTCGAGAATTTTACCTACCTTGGCAGTAACATCACAAGCACACTCTCCCTGGAAAAGGAAATTGAAACCAGAATCGGCAAGGCTGCATCATTAATGGCTAGGCTGAATCAAAGAGTGTGGAACAATGCAGAGCTCACTGATAGGACGAAAATCACTGTGTACCAGGCCTGCGTGCTCAGCACACTCCTCTATGGCAGCGAGTGCTGGACGACCTATGCCAAACAAACAATATATATATATATATATATATATATATATATATATAACAGAACTTGTGCTTAATTAAATTGCTTTGAAAAGAGAAATATATATAAATATATATGCTATGATATTTACCAAAGCAATATAACTTTTATAGAGATAGGAAACACTTTTCAAAGAATTAATAATAAAGTAAATTTTTTTGAAGTCGTAAAATAATTTGAAAGAGCTTCAAGACCATTTTATTGCTTTGTTGATATTTAATTTTGAAGAAGGCCTTCGTATATAAGAGTGGCTGGAGAAGACCCTTAAAACGCCAATGTCTACATTGATATGCAAGCCCGTACCCCCACAGGCTTCACCACCTCAAACACTGACCGATTCAAGATATATAGCAGTCAACCAACTTCCCATACAAACAACCAAATTTCGGTAACTGGCCAAGTCATTGTAACATGACATTTTAAATCTGAGTTGTGATCACTTTCATAATAGAAGGTGGTGTAGGAGAGTTAAAGTCCCTTATGTCATATGGGTTGGGCATGAATGGATACGTTGACAATAAATTTCAACATTTCCAAGGCAAGATATAACCGATAAAAAATTAGTCTTGTTTTTTATTGAATATATATCATATTAAATATAGAAGTTGTATTATAGATCGTCAATAAACTGGTGCATTAAAATGATTTTTTTTCCTTAAAGTGCTTCTTTCATATACATACATTACATTACATTTACATATCTTTGGCAACAGCAGCATCCTGTTTGGAACTATATTTTAAACCTTAAAATGTGTTTAACATTAAAAAAATAATAATAAATTTTCAAATATAAGCACATTTTTAAAAAAAAGTAACACATCAATTTTAAATTTTACAAAATGAAGGTTAAAAGAAATTTGAAATTTTCTTTAGCCTAATTAAGTTATAAAAAAGAGATCTACAACAAATATTTACAAAGATTAGTTATAGAATAATCAGCCTTTAAGAATATAATATTTTGGCAACCAATGGCGTTATAGTTTAGAAATGTTTAGACCAAGAAATATAATCAAGCAATAGATTAAAAAATAATATTTGCGTAACTAGGCCAAAAAAAATATTTATTTTTGAAAAAATATTGTTGTTGATGGTTGTTAGGAAAACATTTTATTTTATTCATTAAAAACTTTCGGCAATGACTTTTACATTGACATACCAAATAGAGAAAAAGATGAAAATACCATGAACTTTAAAATTATATTTAAAATTTAAATCCAATAAATACTTTTTAAGGTAGCATCCATATTTTTTTTTAAATAGTCGTTATGAATAGTCACATTTTAAAAGTAATTATATTGTTTCCTTCACGCTCATTTTTTTCAAATAGTTAGCAAAATTTTAGCTCCAGATTGCTTTGGATATTTTATATTATGGCTCTCCTTGTTGTGTGGCTAACAAAGTTACATTTATGATATAATACGTCATTTTATAAACAGCAGAAATTTCATTATAAATTATAATTTTATTTCTTTGTACAAATAAGTTAAGTAACACTCTGTGTCCAATCATATAAATTAAAAGTTCAGGTCAATAAGTTTACATTTTAGGATGTTTTTCTTTTAAAATTTCAATAATGTGAAATGAAATAAATTATGACACATTATTTTAGTTAACTTTTGACGAAACCTTATATTTCAGCCAATTTGTGACGACACAATATATTTTAGCCGATTTGATATTATACTATACTAGCTGACCCGCGGCGTAGCATACGCCGCTAATGATTTAGTGACGGGTGAAGACTTCCTGAAGGACACAGTTGTAAATGGGGTGGGTTTGGGCAAACGCCTGTGAGTGAATGAAAAGAAGGAACTCTGGAGAGACCCGCGGAGTATCACCCGTAAAAAATGACGGAAGTGTTCAGCTGAAATCTATTTATTTTGAAAAAATGCACCTTTTTCAAAATCCCAACTAACTTGTCCTTGTATGATCAATACGAAATATTAAATTTTCTGTAATGTACACAAAGTATTTTATAACTTTTTACATTGGTCCCTTTTTACAAAATTAAAATATCAGCGAAAACAATGACGTCATATAATTATTTTTTATACAGCGCATATTTAATTTGCAAACCTTTTGATGCATTGGTGCAGTAATTTGGTGCGCTGCTTTTCTAAAATTAGTATATGTTGAACATATTTGCAGCTTGGTGTCTCGCAGGGTCCGACCATGAAGAAAATTATATATATAGATAGATAGTTTAGCCGATTTCTGACGACACAATATATTTTAGCTAATTTGTAACGACACTATATATTTTATTTAATTTGTGACCACACTATATATTTTAGTTAATTTTTGATGATGCTATATATTTCTTTTTAAAAAGGTATCAATTGACCACTAAATAAATGAAATAAAAAAATATTATTATCGTATGGAAAAATCTCTACTAATATTGACTTCCCAACCAAACAAGTTTTCATTAAAAATGCTCTACTCTAAGATATAAGATATCTTAACTATTTTGGCAAGTCAAAGGCGTTAGTGGATTGAAGATTCCTTATTTGGCATTGAACAAACTGTAATAGTTAAGACATCAATTAATAACATTGGGGGAACAAACTAGACCTCACTGAGTTTTTTTTTATGTGGGCTGGTAAAAACCAAGCCAAACTTTATTTAGATAACATGAGAGCCTTCAGTTTGACAACAGTGCTGGAACCTTTAATTACACAACATGAGAGCCTGCAGTTTAACAACAGTGCTGGAACCTTTAGTTACACAACATGAGAGCCTGCAGTTTGACAACAGGGCTGGAACCTTTAGTTACACAACATGAGAGCCTGCAGTTTGACAACAGTGCTGGAACCTTTAGTTACACAACATGAGAGCCTGCAGTTTGACAACAGTGCTGGAACCTTTAGTTACACAACATGAGAGCCTGCAGTTTGAAAACAATGCTGGAACCTTTAGTTACACAACATGAGAGCATTCAGTTTGACAACAGTGCTGGAACCTTTAGTTACACAACATGAGAGCCTTCAGTTTGACAACAGTGCTGGAACCTTTAGTTACACAACATGAGAGCCTGCAGTTTAAAACAATGCCGGAACCATTAGTTAGACATCATATAAAATAACAGTTAGACAACAATGTAATCTTTCTTTCAAACATTGTGTTGGCCAGAATTTGACCCATACATAGAAACAATAAAACATAAATAACTTTCTTGGATTTTAAACAAAAACATAATTTAAAGGTATAAAACTCTCAAAAAGTACAGGTTGTTTGTATATTAAAAGGAAACTCTTTTTTAAATTTATAAAAAGCAGGCGAGCCTTTTCTTCTTGGCGGAAAGTTCATATGAGACACTTTGAAATGTAATGTACGATATTCATTTGTCATTTTAGATTTAAGATATTAGCGCTGTGAAGGTATATACAATAGTGATCCAATTTGTTCACTTTTCCTAACGTATTAAATTAAAAGAACAAAAGAGGATACTTACACAACTGATCCAAGCCTTTTTTTTGTACCGTGGGTCCTGGCTGTGGTATACCAGGTTTTGTTTAAGATAACATTCTTCTCTTTCGCTGACCATCTGCTGCCTGTCTGTGTCCGAGTTTCTTGTAGTTAGCTAGAAATACAGAGAGAAATGCACAACTAAAATTATGATATCTAAGATTTCTCCCAAAGGTTGTACTTAACGTTTCTTGTGTTTCTCGTGTCAGCGTTACACAATAAGCGTCCACCTGCTCAATGTCAACTTTATTTCTCTCTGATCAAAAAGGGCCTTGGGGTCAGACGGAAACATAACTGCGGTCACGTCAAATAAACCCTGCAGACTTCCATGCTTAGGTATGTCACGTGACCTCAGAAAGCTCAGTTCGAGGGATTGTATGAGCTATGAAGGGAAATGAACAGAAAAAATGGATTTTTTAAAAGGATTTTTTGTAAACGCTTTTATACCAATGGATTAAAAAAGGACAAAATACAATTTCTCATGTCTACAAAAATAAAAGTGTGGGCGCCAAGCATGGAAAATCATTGGTATGTGAACAAGTTATGAAACACCATGTGTACTCATAATTATGAGATAAATGTTTCAATCTCTGTCAACACCAAAACATGCGTCAAGCATAAACACAATAATCAGTGTGTCTCCGAAGCGCGATGTTTGAGAGTACAATGCTACTTGTGCGACTAATCCTTATTTTTAACCATTTTTTTTACCCATATTTTTTTTTAATGTTTACATTTACAATTTGTAATGAATGCTCACTCTTTAAATAGAATACAATTCTTTAAAAAATGTATTCTTTCCCTTTGCATTTACTATATTTAGTATTTTAAAAAAAACATTTTCACCAAATTGCAAGTAGATCTAACTAGACTGCCGACTGAGAGAATTTAATAAAAAATGTGGAATATTGTAATGTAACCAGAGATTAGGGCTGTCAATATTGTTGAAAAAAGCTGTTCGGTCATCCATCCAAATATATCTAGGACTTAGTAGTTCATTGCGGGACCTAGAACACTGCTATCTACAACAATTAGACAGAGATTGAAAGTAGAAATCTTCCTCCTATTAAATACGTCGTGTTTGCGCCCCGCTCCTTACACAGAGGGTGTTGCGGTCTTCGGCGTTCATAGCCGCACTCAGTGAGGTTCAGGAGCACTATACCAACCTTACTCATTACACCAGGCCTCTCACTAAGTTTGAACCGTTCCTTCTTGTACCCCATGATGACTCTAATGATTTCTATCTTCAGGGTTACCTGCCAGTGCACTGTCAGCTTCCGGAGTTCCTCAGTTCCACGCTAGGTATCTGAGCCCCTTAGACACAAGCCCTTTTTAGGACACGCATAAAATTTCACCCCATAACAAACAGCACTGTTTATTTTCCTCCCGATAATTCTCTTTTCTTTTATAACAGACTAGCCGGGTTACCCGGCGTCGCACGATTAAAATAATAGTCAACAGATTTTAAAAAAAAATATTTCAATTCATTCATTGAAAAACAATTTAAAAAATAAATTGAAATGTAATTAAAAATAAGTACATGTAATTTATATATTGCTTATATTAAGGCTTGTCGATAGACTATATTTTTGGTTTTTCCGTCTGGTGCAAAAATGAAAAGATTTTTTGGTGACCCAACTCTAGAACATGCCACATATAGCTGTCCGTGGGCAAAGCATGCTTCCTCAAGTACAATGCCTGCCACTTTTAAAGACTGTCCCTGTGCCTTGTTGATAGACATGGCAAATGCAAGCCTGATTGGAAACTGGAGGCGCTTGAAATCAAAAGGCATATCTGTTGGTATGAGTGGAATTCTTGGGATGAAGACATCTTCTCCTTTGGCGCAGCCTGTCAAAATTGTGGCTTCTATTACATGAGGTAAGAGATGCTTGATGCTCAATCGTGTTCCATTGCATAGTTTAGGGGGATCCAAATTTCTCAGAAGTATGATAGGAGCTCCGATTTTAAGTTCCAAGTTATGTGATGGCATGCCAGGAGGATCTAATGAATTCAAAAATTCTGTTGGATAGTAAACAGCTTGGGCCGGATCTGTAACCGTATCAATAGATTTGTAGTTTTTTGAAATGCCTGGTAGAAAATTTTGAATTTGAGAATTGATGCTGTTGACACTTGAATTCTTTGGAGCAAGAATGGCCCTTTCGCACAACCACTCAGGATTTTTAAACTGGTCTTGGATGTTTGGAAAAACGGCAAGTTTCAACTCTTCAAGTGACTTTGCTACAGTGCAAAAATTTGATGGGAAAGAAACTGTTCCTGATGCTGGGTCTACCTGCCACTTTCCATCGCCAAGTTGAAGCAATTGATGTGAGAAGTAGCCTGCTGCATTATCTCCATGTAAATGGACTCTCATGTTGGTGGTCAGAGTCATTTTCTTGACCTGTTTCCACAGAGTTGAAGCTTTGAGGAAGGCATTCAACTCATCGCTTGGTGTTGACCTTGGAATGACAGGCAAAGTTTGTCGAAAATCTCCAGCTAATACCACAACTGTTCCTCCCATTAGTTTTGTGTTTCCTTTTAAATCCTGAAGAGTGTTGTTCAAGGCTTCAAGAGCTCGCTTGTGTGACATTGTACACTCATCCCAGACAATGAGAGAACACTGTTCTAGTACCTTGGCCTTTCCTGATCCTTTTGATATGTTGCAGGTTACATTCTCAGAATGGTTCATGTTCAAAGGTAACTTGAAGGCAGAATGAGCTGTTCTACCCCCGGCAAGCAATGTTGATGCTATGCCAGAAGAAGCAACGGCTAGAGCAATACCTTTGTCTCGTCTGATTGTAGCCAAGAGCAAATTGATCACAAATGTTTTACCTGTACCTCCTGGAGCATCAAGGAATATGATTCCACCTTTTTTTGAGGTAACCAGTTCTAAGATGTGAATGTAGGCAGCTCTTTGATCCTCAACTAAACGTGGTTGATTTTCTGAGACATAGGTCATCAATTCATTTGTGTTATAATTTTGTTCTCGTAGAATTTCACTATTCTGAAGATTGTTTTCATTTCTTCGAGGCGTTGGTAACCCAAACTGGTCAAGATTCCTTCCTGACATTGATACACACAAATCCTCCAACAACATAAGACACCTTTTGTAAATCTCATTAGAGAACTCAATTAGCAGTGTTTGATTCTCTCTCTTGGTTTGCAACATAATGTCCTCACTCAAATATGTTTTAAATGTATCCCAGAGAGCAAGTGGATTAGAAACAGCGCATGTTGTCAGCAAAATTGAAAACAGATGTCTCAAACGGGTAGGTGATTGAGATGTACATGCCTCCTCCATGGTCAAGACCCAATGGTGATCGTTTTCTAGTAGCCTTTGCATTTGGCAAGCTTCCCTAAATGTAGCACACACATGACCATCAACAGTTTTTAAGTCAGTGTAGGATGTTGGTCCTCTAACAACATGAAGTAGCATCCTCAAAAAGAAGCATTCTGCATTAGATGGGTGAACGGTGTACACACGTCCCAATGCATCTGAAGATTTTATCCCTGGATGATATTCAACATCTGCTCCTTGTTTTCGGCGTTTAAATATTTTTTGAGAAGCATTCCAAGTATAGTGCCTTGGAACAACACAATAGAGAATGGTTTTTGCAAAGTCGTCTTGTTGGCACAGTTGAAAAAAAGCTGTCAAAGTTGTTCTTGGTGGCTCCAGAATTTGATGATATATATTTTCTTGGTTGAAGTATACTCTTTGCCCATTTTCAAGATGAACACTCAAGTGAACAACTGTTGGATACCGTTCATGAATTTGGAAATTCAAAATTCTCCAGACTGCTTCATTACTGCTGATGTAACGACCCATTAGAAATTTTTGCACCTCATCTGGATTCTCTTGGTTTCCTTCAAGACCAAAAACGGCCTGGTCACTTCCTTTATTGACGTACTTGCAGATGTATTTGATGGCCTTGACAGATTGGCAAGATTCGACATTTATGTGAGCTTGAAACATTTTTGTCAAAATTGGAGTGTAGGGAACCACCCATCTGTTGTCCATTTCTATTTCTTGATATGTTGAACCAACCTTCATTTTGATTTTTGCAGTAAAACCACCATCTCCTGGTTTACGGCGTCTGTACACAGGATAGCCATCTTCACCAGTTTTAGTTTCTTGTATCAAATTCCTTGGATATTTTTTTGAGCATTTCCCATCAACCATGCAAGCAGAGTTTCTGTTCAAGTTTCCACAGGGTCCATGCAGCATATTTTTCACAACAATTTCAAACAAAAAATTATCTTGTGTAGAGTTTGGTATTTCTGCTGAGATTACATTGTCAATTTGATTAGGTCGTAATTTTTTCATCAGCCAGATTAGGATGTGTGCATGGGGTAAGCCTCTCTTCTGCCATTCAATTGAGTACATCCAGCATCTCGTTTCACCATAGACATGACTTTTTGTAATGACTCCCATTAATTTTGATAGTTTTCGTTTGAAGACTCTAGCAACCAAATCATGTCGATCCACTGCTGATTGGCCAGGTAAAAGATGAGCCTGAATTTCTTGCCATAGTGGATTGCATGTAAAGGTGATAAACAAATCTGGCCTTCCATAATTTCTGACATAAGTCATAGCATCTTGAGTGTACTCATGCATGTGTCTTGGACTTCCTGTAAATGTTGCTGGCAAGATAACCATTTTCCCCAGATCATTTGGATTGGCATCATTTGCAATGGCATCTCTGAGGTGAATGTAGTCTTCAACTCTCAGCTTCTTTTGATTTAGACGGATGTAGAGCAAGCGTTCACTTTCAATTTTCGCGTACATATCTACGATGAATTGATGGAACAGCTGTCTAAATTTCAAGAGATGGTTATCTTCACCACTGCGAATCATGATTCGATATGCATAAAAGTCCATTGCTGTAACCTTTTTACCCAAAACATTGTTTCCCGTGTCTGGGTTTGTCTGAGGAATGCCAAAAGAGTACCCATCTTCACCTTGCCAAAACATTAGGGGGTATTGCAGAGCATCATAAGAGCGATGAGTTTCTGCAACTCTTTGGAGAAGGTTGTTTCGCTTTTGAAGGACAATGTCACGTCTGTCAAATTCATTTCCTACCATGACAATGGCCACTTCATCAAATGTTGGTACATTGAACCGCCTTTGGTGTTCATGTCTTGGTGCTTTGTCAGCTCGTATCACAACTTTGTATTCATCAGTTGGCATTCTTTCTAGAGCTGTCTTGAAAATTTGAAGGTAGGCATTGTTTGCATGTAGGAGTTCTTGCAACTCCAAAACAACATTTTGTTGCAAGTCTGGAAAGTTTGCACATCTTTGTTGGACTTCTCTAGCTTGGTCTCCCATGAAATAGATCTGCAGAAACTGTGGTTCGCCTTCAGCTGGCAGCAGAGATCCAGCCCTGTGATAAATTTGGCCTTGAACTTTAAATGTTGGCATGAATCCTTGTTCACGAATTTCTTTGCTGGCACCAAAAGATGTCATTTGAAAGCATGAGTTGTATTTTCTGATGTTGGCTAGGAAGCGTTTAGACGTTTGAGATACACATTGAAGCAAATGATCAAGTGGCTCAGGTGGATGTTGCAGAGTCTCTAGTTTAACTTTGCCATTTGAACAGCACATTCCAGGGTGCTCATCTTTCCATTTAAATGCACTGCAATGCTTGCAGATCAAGTTCATCTCACCAATGTTGACCTTTTCATGTTGATGGTATGGAATATCTGGGTCATATTGATGAGCAGCACCTTTTAGGTCTTGCTGCATTTCATTTCTTCTTCTGTTTAAATTTCCATTTCTCTGGTCTGCAAGTCTTATTTGGGTTTGTTTATTTGTTTCATTTGCTCTTCTCATTGAAGATCTGACTCTTTTTTCATCAAGTCTTGCCTGTGCTTGTTTATTGGTTTCATTAGCTCTTCTGATTGAAACTCTTTCTCTCTCATCATCAAGTCTTGCCTGTGTTTGTTCACTGGTTTCATTAGCTCTTCTGATTGAAACTCTTTCTCTCTCATTATCAAGTCTTGCCTGTGTTTGTTCACTGGTTTCATTAGCTCTTCTGATTGAAACTCTTTCTCTCTCATTATCAAGTCTTGCCTGTGTTTGTTCACTGGTTTCATTAGCTCTTCTGATTGAAACTCTTTCTCTCTTATCATCAAGTCTTGTCTGTGTTTGTTCACTGGTTTCATTAGCTCTTCTGATTGAAACTCTTTCTCTCTCAACAGCAAGTCTTGCCTGTGTTTGTTCATTCGTTTCATTTTCTCTATGTAAGGCTTGCTTCTTTGCCGTTTTAGAAACACGACCTAATTGAGTTTTTCTTTTTGGGGGCATGATTTCTCTGAAGAAAGATTGGAACATAATAGCTTATATATTGTTTTAGTGTACAACTGCTTTTAAGTATTTCCCTTTGTTAAAACTTTCTTCTTAAATACCATACTGAAGGTTCCCCCCCCCCTTTTAGCATCAATAAACTTATAAGTAACTTAGATAAATAAGTAACTTATAAGTAAATTATTAAATTAGTTTAAATTTTGCTACCCCATGACTATTTGTTTAATTCGGACACATCAATTGTGTTTAGACATTTGTAAAACAGGTGAAGTGTTAATTTAAGTTTTGGATATATAATTTGTTTAGTGATATTTTGTATTGATTATAAGATCCAAAAAAAATATTCAGAAGAGATTTATTTAATTTAACCTTCACAAGATCAATAAATATATGTATTTAATTCATCCTTCTTAACATCAATGAACAGATGAATTTAATTTATTCCATTAGCACCACTAAATGGCTGAAAGGTATTAGATAAGCTAATATATAAACTTGTTTACTACTTCAAGTTTGGTTAGGTAGGGTTAGTTATTGTAAAATCTTAAAAAACACATTCTAAAGAGATTAATTTCATTTGTTCTTCTTAAGAATGTCAAGTTCTAATGATTTTTATGACTCACAAGGCTTCAACTCAATAAGTAAAAACACCATCAGAAGAATCAATATTTTAATTGAACAAAGAAATCCTTCAAGGCAAAATAATAACAACACTGTGCGTGCTCTCCGCTACAAAATCGTCCCTCTAGCATATCTCTCTATTGACGTCATCCCACACCAAACTACGTCACACCAAGCATGTGTCAAAATAGTGCGCACTGTGCAACAGTCAAACATTGACATTCCCAAAGCGGGAAAACCCCATCTAATATATAAAGATGAAAGTTTGTTTGTTTGTTTCTTTTGTTTGTTTCTTTTGTTTGTTTTGTTACTCATAGAATGCCACACCGTTGGACCTAGGTGCTGAAATTTTGCATGGGACCCTCATTTGACCCGGGACAGGTCATAGGCTATGTAGTTTTTTTTCTTATATAAAAAACTGACTCATCACTAATTGAATTCTCCAATTTCGCGTGTAGGTAGAAGCATGAAACTTTGGGAAGTTGTTGAGTAGCCTCTCACGACGATCATTTGCGTAAAAAAGTTGCAATTCAGTCATGGGGGCCGGGGGCACAAAGACGTTTTTTTCATTATATGGGCTATATGAAAATTGATATTTAAATATTTTTTTTGCTCGTTACCACCACGGAAGTGTACTTAACAACCACCCAGAGTTTTATGCTTCTAACTACACGGAATTAGTGATCTTTAGGTTCACTTGTGTTAAGTTTAATGACTTTCTTAATAAGTTCGTTAGCTAAAGTTTAAATAGTTAATTTGTTTAGCTTATGTAAACATAAAATTATGTAAACATGAAATGACAACATAGGTCCTAGGCCTTTATATGCATGTCAAGATCATTGATTCTTAACTTTAATAAGTAAGTTTATAGTAATGAGCAAGTTTTATTATGTTGTTGAAAATATTCAAATAGTTATTTGTTAAGTATGTATGTGTATGCAACGATTTACTTTCTTCTTATTTTTTTTGCATTTCTCTTGATTAACTTCATTTAGTGCCCTCCCCTTTTCTATACTAATAAAAGCCTAAGCCCCCTCTCACTAATTGTCCAACTTCCCATTTGACTAAAAGTCTGTAAAATTTACGAATCATACTAAAAACAATTAAGCACGACTCAACTCTGAACTAAAAGTAATGAGTAAAAATCGCCCTTTATCTAATTTCCAGAAACAAAAACAGGAATTTTTTTTTACAAAATATAATGTCTTATCTCAAAACGGGAATCAAAAAAGAATTGTATCCCTTGGTGAAACAGCAACATATAAGATTTTGGAATCCATCGCTAAATGGACCGTTTTGTAGAAAGGGACAAAAGTGAACAAATTATAGTCAATTTTTAGTCAATTAAAGTTAATTTAAAGGCGGGCGCTTAAAATGAAGTCTTATAATGCAGTACTGCTCCAAAAATAAATTGTATACTTTTTGATAGTCTTTATTTATTAGTGTTTTAATATGGAAATGATATATAATGCTTTTTTATATTTGTCTCTATGTTATACGATTTAAATTTACGGCTTTTATGTAATAGGTATAACTTTAAAAATGAATTCAAGTGATGTTTTGGGTCATCTTTCCCGATGGGACATCATAGTTTGTAAATTATATTTCAAACACCAGATTTAGTTTCTGCAAAATAAATAAATTATTTACGAAATAGGAAAAAAAGATGCTATGTTTGACTAAACATCTATTTTTAAAATGGCTTTTGTTATTCCGCAACAGCGTAATGACCATGGCATATTCAATTCGCCGCCCAACTTAATTAATTGCTTATAGGTTCACTTGTATTGAGTTTAATATGCTTATGTTTATAAGTCCGGTAGAAAGGTTTAAATTGTAAATTTATAGAGCGTATGTAATAAAAAAAACACAGCATTGGTCGTAGGCTTTTATATGCATGTAATATTCCTTGATGATTTACTTTAATAATTAAATTTAAGGGATTGAGCAAGTAAAATAAGCAAGAAAAATTAATATAGAACACGCAACAAATTTTAAGAAAAACAAACGTATAGTTCCTCTAAATTACGATTAAGCTTTTTTGACTTGGGCAATTTCTTTTATTTGTTTAAATTAAAATTTGAGTCATTAGAAACAACATAATAAAACTCTTAATTTAAAAATAAATACCATACATCGTGTGACAAATGTAATGAAATAGTGTTAACAGATCTATAATATCAAGAAAGTATTTGTATAAAAGGCCACTGTTTTGTACCGCAAGGCCAAAACAAATATGAATGTTATAATAATAAAATTACACTGCTCACTTTTAGATGCGTACACGAAAAGGTGCGCACCGTAATTTGACAATAAAAGATTTTTGAAAGCGCACAGCTAAAAATAAAGTATTGTAAAAAATAACGCACCAAAATGAACTCGTTTTGAATGCCCGCATGAAGCTGTTCAATATCGAAATGAGAATTTATTTTGTCTTTATTTGGCTCTACATTTTCTGATTATGGGCCCCCTTACCCTAGGGGTGGTCACCTGGGGTTGAAACATAGCCTACGACCTGTCTAGGGTCGAATGAGAGCCCCATGCAAAATTTCAGCATCCTGGGTCCAACGGTGTGGATTTCCATTGGTAACAAACACACAAACAAACAAACACACAAACTTTCATCTTTATATATTAGATTAGGGGAATATCCGCTAACTATATTTACATTTTTCACTTCGTTGGTTTCTAGTAATTCTAGGTGCCAATCCTATATATTGTCTCCGCCAAAGTCAGCTCCATGCAATTTTTTCTAAGCAGATTTCTTGTACTGAATTATGACATCGGTTGACCTAAGAAGCTACTGAGCCTTAATCTTCAGTCGTGGATATTAATCAAATAGTCTGTACGTTTGATCATTTTTTTTGAACTTTATGATTATTTTCGGACCAATACACCGGACTGTTTAAAAAAGTGTTGCATATTTTACATATTTTAAAAAAAAACAACAATCCTCTTTTTAAAAAAAGAATTCAAATGTTTTTTTTTAAATATGTGATTTATAAATTTCTAATTTTGACGACAGTAAAATAAGTTCAATGTTCTTCACTAAATCAAGAGTTTTTGATACAAAAAGAAAAGTGCCCTGATTAACTGTATTTCAACTTCGTTAATTATCTGGGTCACTTTTCACTTTTTTTTATGGTAAGTAATCTTTACTTATTTGTCTTTAGTGTTATATACTAGGGGCAAGTACCCGGCTTCGCCCAGGTTTAACAACAACAGCAACAACAACAAAAACAACAACAGCAACAAAACAACAAAAACAATCAACAAAAACAAAACTACAACAACAAAGCAACAACAACAAAACAACAACTACAAAACAACAACAGCAACAACAACAGCAACAGCAACAGCAACAGCAACAACAACAGCAACAACGACAAAACCAACAACAGAAACAGCAACAGCAACAAAACAACAAAAACAAAACAACAACAAAAACATCAAAATCAACAACAAAATCAACAACAAAACAACTACAACAACAGCAGCAACAACAACAAAGCAACAACAACAAAACAACAACTACAACAGCAACAACAACAAAGCAATAACAACATGAAGGACATTGTCGTCGCAGGGCAAGGGATGTGGACAACAACAACAACAGCAAAAACAACACAAAAGCAACAACAGCAACAACAACAACAACAGCAACAACAACAGCAACAACAACAGCAACAGCAACAGCAACAACAACAAAAACAACAACAGCAACAACAACAAAAACAAAACAACAACAAAACATCAACAAAACATCAACAACAAAACAACAACAAAACAACAACTACAACAACAACAGCAACAACAACAAAGCAACAACAACAAAACAACAACTACAACAACAAAAGCAACAACAACAAAGCAACAACAACAACAAAATTATTTTATGGCGATAATCGCCTTCTTGTTAATCTCGACACCAAAATGTTTATTATTTTGCGTCATTATTTTACGTCTTAATTTTCAATAATTTTTATTTTATATAGCTCATATAAGGAAAAACTACATTTTGGGCCCCCGGCCCCCAGTATCTTATATATATGGAACGAAACCTGTTTAATAACCCTTTCCGGTATAATTTTGTGTACGTGTACCAAATTTCACGTTATTTGGTTGTCTGGATCTTGAGTTATTAGGGAACAGACAGACAGACAGACAACAAATGCGTCTTATATATATAGAGATATATATATACTAGGGGCAAGTACCCGGCTTCTCCCGGGTTTAACAACAACAGCAACAACAAAAACAACAACAGCAACAACGACAAAAACAACAACATAAACAGCAACAGCAACAAAACAACAAAAACAAAACAACAACAAAAACAACAACAAAACAACAACTACAACAACAACAGCAACAACAACAAAGCAACAACAACAAAACAACAACTACAACAGCAACAACAAACAAAGCAACAACAACATGAAGGACATTGACGTCGCAGGGCAAGGGATGTGGACAACAACAACAACAGCAAAAACAACACAAAAGCAACAACAGCAACAACAGCAACAACAACACAAAATCAACAACAGCAACAACAACAGCAACAACAACAAAAACAACAACAGCAACACAACAAAAACAAAACAACAACAAAAACATCAACAACAAAACAATAACAAAGCAACAACAAAACAACAACAAAACAACAACTACAACAACAACAGCAACAACAACAGCAACAACAACAGCAACAACAACAAAGCAACAACAACAAAAGCAACAACAACAAAGCAACAACAACAAAAAAAATATTTTATGGCGATAATCGCCTTCTTGTTAATCTCGACACCAAAATGTTTATTAATTTGCGTCATTATTTTACGTCTTAATTTTCAATAATTTTTATTTTATATAGCTCATATAGGGAAAAACTACATTTTGGGCCCCCGGGCCCCAGTATCTTATATATAAGGAACGAAACCTGTTTAATAACCTTTCCGGTATAATTTTGTGTACGTGTACCAAATTTCACGTTATTTGGTTGTCTGGATCTTGAGTTATTAGGGAACAGACAGACAGACAGACAACAAATGCGTCTTATATATATAGAGATATATATATACTAGGGGCAAGTACCCGGCTTCCCCCGGGTTTAACAACAGCAGCAACAACAACAAAAACAACAACAGCAACAAAACAACAAAAACAAAACAACAAAAACAAAAACAACAACTACAACAACAACAGCAACAACAACAAAGCAACAACAACAAAACAACAACTACAACAACAAAAGCAACAACAACAGCAACAACGACAAAACCAACAACAGAAACAGCAACAGCAACAAAACAACAAAAACAAAACAACAACAAAAAAACAACAAAATCAACAACAAAACAACAATAAAACAACTACAACAACAACAGCAACAACAACAAAGCAACAACAACAGCAACAACAACAGCAACAACAACAGCAACAACAACAGCAACAACAACAAAAACAACAACAGCAACAACTACAAAAACAAAACATCAACAAAAAAATCAACAACAAAACAACGACAAAACAACAACAAAACAACAACTACAACAACAGCAACAACAGCAACAACAAAAAAGCAACAACAACAAAACAACAACTACAACAACAAAAGCAACAACAACAAAAAAATTATTTTATGGCGATAATCGCCTTCTTGTTAATCTCGACACCAAAATGTTTATTAATTTGCGTCATTATTTTACGTCTTAATTTTCAATAATTTTTATTTTATATAGCTCATATAGGGAAAAACTACATTTTGGGCCCCCGGGCCCCAGTATCTTATATATATGGAACGAAACCTGTTTAATAACCTTTCCGGTATAATTTTGTGTACGTGTACCAAATTTCACGTTATTTGGTTGTCTGGATCTTGAGTTATTAGGGAACAGACAGACAACCAGACAGACAACAAATGCGTCTTATATATATAGAGATTAAGACGTAAAATAATGACGCAAAATAATAAACATTTTGGTGTCGAGATTAACAAGAAGGCTATTATCGCCATAAAATAATTTTTTTGTTGTTGTTGCTTTTGTTGTTGTAGTTGTTGTTTTGTTGTTGTTGCTTTGTTGTTGTTGCTGTTGTTTTTGTAGTTGTTGTTTTGTTGTTGTTGTCGAACTGAAATTACACGGACCCGTCTAACCTAACAATGCATCGTATCAAAATTTCAGATCGATCGAACGTACCGTAATTAAATTAATGCATTTTTAGTTTATCCTTATATGAGGTATGTAATTTAAATTCACGGTTTGTTATTGTTTTTTTCCCACGTGAAATTTTGAGCTGACGCATTGAGGCGACCCAACGAAGCGACGGGCGCTTTTGTTTACATTTTACGTGTCACTCTGAGCTCGGTCAAGCGAATCGGTGACCAGACTTTTGCCCTCTCCCCCCCCCCATCCACTCCTCCACTAAGGTTATGATGCAAAGTTGAGTTAAGACAGGTTCAGTCTGTAAATGTTTGAAAATAATCAATACTGTTAGTTATGTCTCATATATAAGGGATTTATAGTCAAAAACTTTGTTTTTACGGGTTTGTTTTATTTAAATCCCTTATATTAACTTCGCGGCCGTCTCATCATCTCTCTCATCATCTCATGGGGGGGCGGAAAAACAAAAGTCGAAAATGACCCACTTTCCGTGATTCGATCGAGCTGAAATTTGGCACACTGACCCGTCTGACCTAACAATGCTTCGTATCAAAATTTCAGATCGATCGAACGTAACGTAATTAAATTAATGCATTTTTAGTTTATCCTTATATGAGGTATGTAATTCAAATTCACGGTTTTTTATTGTGTTTTTTTCCCACGTGAAATTTTGAGCTGACGCATTGAGGCGACCCAACGAAGCGACGGGGCGCTTTTGTTAACATTTTACGTGTCACTCTGAGCTCGGTCAAGCGAATCGGTGACCAGACTTTTCCCCTCTCCAGGGTATGAAGCAAACTTGAGTTAAGACAGATTCAGTCTGTAAATGTTTGAAAATAATCAATACTGTTAGTTATGTCTCATATATAAGGGATTTATAGTCAAAAACTTTGTTTTTACGGGTTTGTTTTATTTAACAATATTGACAGCCCCCTTGTCGAAACGTCCTGTGGTCGAACTGTCCGGGGGTTACATAATGCCATGTTACGAAGGCTAGACTAAGTGACGACCACGGACCCCGTGTTATGGAGAAGGTAAATAAAGGGATTGGGGCTGAAAGAATGTAGGTACCTTAAGAATGGACTATCTGACCACATTGCCTTGGGGTGGGGGTTGAGTTGGATAGGTTTGGAAGGACTTGCTACCTCAGAGGAGTGGTGCATTTAACATTATCATGAATTTGCTCTTAATGTTGATTGGTTTTTAGTGTATATACTTTTTATTTGTAAATTAAACGTTGAAAATAACTATTTCCATGCCGTTTTTAATTTTTAATAGATAATAATATTAAACTATATTATTAATTTTTATAATTTTTTTTTAAATTAGAAAACAACAACAATTTTACGAGGTAAAAACGAAAAGGGTCGAAACATCCGGGGATCAAAATGTCCTGTAGTCGAACAGTCTATAGCTTAAAAAAAAGCAGCCACACGCCACCTCTGCCCCTACCACCGCAATCCCCCTCAATTAATCGACTGCATCTATGTTTTTTAATCTCTATCGAGCTTTCTGCAAAATATATTTGACTGAAGTAATAGCAGATATAATTTTTTTTTCACATAATTTTTTTTAACAAAATATGTCCCGAAAATGTGTATGGAGTCTACACTCTTTACAACACCAACATTTATTTATACACACCTCCAGTTGATTGTATTTAATTTTCTTTGTCCCTTCTGTACAAAAAACCTACATGGCTTATCATGTCTTACTTTTCTTGATTCCAACTCCATTGTAGGCTAGGCACAGTAAGTTTTTCAAAAAGTTTTTCAAACATTATTACAAACAAAAGAAAAAAGTCGCTATTATGATACAGTCGCTGTTATGATGCAGTCGCTATTATGACGGTCGCTGTTTTGACAGTCGCTGTCCCCCCCCCCACCCCCCCCCCACCCCCCCCCCATGAGTGATCATTTAAAAATTTTTTTTTGCCATTTATCATATTGAGATTGTACTCAAAACCTTTCCAAAGATTCATACTTGTAACTACCCTGGAAGTTGGAGAATTAGTGATGAGTTAGTGTATCAGGGCTTTGCCTTTAATTAGTATGTATATATATATATATATATATATATATATATATATATATTATATATATATATATATATATATATATATATATATATATATATATATATATATCATAGCACATAATAAACATTAAACTCCACATGTATAAAAGGATTTTACAAATACCTGAACCATCATGTATATTAATGAAGCTTTACACATATCTTTGAAAATTCATGTATAAATATGAAACGTAATAGTTATTCAGGCTCTTTCGATGATGAAATATGTTGCCATCTCCATCAGTGTAATCGAAGTATTTTCAGAGCAGCACATCCATGTTAATACTTTTGTTTTTACTACGTATATTCTTTTAGAACAGCAGTTTCCTTAGCACAAACATGAGTGATTATTTGTCTTTTATAATTATCAGGTTTGAGTAGATAACACGTGCACAGAAATATTAGTTGAATTTAGTCTATGTATTAATATTTATTTGCGCAACACAGTTTACGTCCTTGGTGCAAGTCATGCATTTTCTGGTCCATATCGGTTTTATCATTTATTATAAATGAGCAACCAAGCCCGTCCAAGGACGTTCCGCCACCGTTCGGTGGCATGTTGTAACTCCCCTCCAACAGCCGTCTCGACCGGCATACATGTGCATCACGTCCAAAATACTATTCATTATAGTTAAAATAAATAAGTCGTAAAAACAGAGCTTTTGACTATAAATCCCAACGCGCATAACACAAAATAAAGTTTTGGAAGAAATACTGCACCAAAAATAACTCGTTTTGAACGTCCGCGTAAACTTGATGTGATTGGCTGTAGGAGTCATGTGTGTTTGAGAGACCAATCGCTATAGATGACGGGACAGAACTTAGCCTTTTATTACATAGGATTACATTTATTAATCTTTGCAAAGCTGATGTTATATTCCACAATTGATGAAAATTTGCTTTCTCGGTAGTGGATATAATAAATCTTATCACTCACAAAATAAAAGTAATAAATGAGTTTCAACATAAAACAATCCCAGTCTTTCACAAATGAAATTGAATCCTTAAAAAATATAAAGCACTAAATAAGAGACAGATATTTCTTGGAACTACTCGTGAATAATGCATGGACAAAGAAAATGTCTCCAGCTCACATAAAAAAGCCAGACGATGGAATAAGCGTTACAGCTGAATACGCTCTTTTGCTTAATGAGGCAACGAACGCATGAGATATTCACACTGAATATAATTTTGTTTAACTCTATTATTTATCATAAACAATTAGACATTTTGTGTTGCGTAACTATACAAATAATGTTTCTCCCTGTCTTTCCTGTCACAATTTATTTGAAAGAATATAGATGCTATTTTGGATGGTGGTTGTATTTATTATTACGGCATTTTTTCTCTAAATTTTCTTTGGAACTTAAGAATATAACTAAAATATTAGATTTTTAAAAATTAATAAATATAATTTTCTTTAAAAAAGCGAAATTTCTTTCTTAAAATTTCGGAATTTGAGCAGAAAAGGCGGAGCTCAGATTTTAAATTTGCACTTTAATATTTTTAATTTAGCGAAATCCTAATGCTCAATCTGGCAATTCTTACAGTTATCTCCTAATTTAACAACCTCACATAGCAATGTTACCCTGTTGCTTTTAGCTTTGTCGCTTAAAGATTAATTTCTTCTTTTCCATTTGTTGCACAAAGCTGCCCTCGACAAGCTAGTCGGTAGAGTTCAGTTTTTTAAAGGGATGGCATCAAAAGATGTTTATTCAATTTCGAGGATGCGAACTAGGCACACGCAGACTTTACTTTAAAATTAGACATTAATCACCACAGAAAATTATGAAAAAATGTTATCAGGTTGTGTGACCAAAGGGAATATCAGATGTATAAGAAAGAAAAACATATTTTTCTTTCTTCGTTGAATTGTTTAAACATATCTTATCTTTAAATATAATCTTTATAAATCAAAACAAAACTTTAGGCTTTATAAAAAGAAACGTTTAAAGATGAAATAAGAATATGAAACTAACATTCTACCTCTCTTTGGTGAGACCTGTACTAGAATAAGTATTTTCTGTATGGGAACCATCCACCAAAAAAACATTTATTTTGTGGAGAATTAAGGGCGGCTAGGTTATTTTGCATTCACAGCTAGCCACGAGCTGAGCCCGTGCAGGTGGCATGTCGGGCCTTTAGATGTGAGATCAAGGGATGCCTGGGGCCAGAGGCGCCAAATGTAGTTCTGGTGTGAATTGCCACTGTCAGTAACTGGTGAGATCAAGGGCTTCCTAGGGCCAGAGGCGCCAAATGTTGTTCTGGTGTGAAATGCCACTGTCAGTAACTGGTGAGATGAAGGGACACCGACAACTGACCATGAGTCGTTAGATCAAAGGTCAGCCGCGCGAATCAGCTGACGAGGAAATTGTTTGGGAATGGTTTGTGTTTCATCAGAGATGATTATGTCAAACCTCCCCCACCCTCTCACAAGTCTAAATCTAGAGGGGTGGTATAAGATGATTGACAAATGAGAGAATGACGTACCGGACATTTTGGGGCCGGAGACTTGAGGGCTATTGGAGAGGACGCACTCGGAGCACTGGGGATAAGACTCCTGGGGAGACAGACCACTAGGGACGAATTGGTTCGTAGTTTGGACAGTCGTGTTTGAACTGGTAGATTGTGAGTGGACTTAGGACAGTTTGTAGTAAGAGAAAGTGAAGTAGATAAGTGTATGTGGAAGAAAACCAGTGAACCAATAAAATCAAATAATTAGTGTTGTCTTGAAGTTTGGTGTTTGAGTACGAGAGCGGAAGAACAATAATTACGCTCCCATAGAACAACAGGGTTCTATGTGACCTTTTTGTCGAACGGAGATATCCGCGTTTGAAAATTTGATGTTTGGGTAAGACAAACTATACGTGCTTTTGTCAAAGTTGTTGTTGCATTCTGTTTATATTATCAATACAAGATATTACCATTTAATGTAATTTTTTGGGTGTTAATTTATATTTTATATGAATTTTTAAAATTTTCAATAGAACCTTTTAATTTTGAAAATGCATTTTCAATTAATTATAACAAGGTTCTATTCTTTTTTACACTATAATTTTATTCGTTTATTTAAAGAAAAAGTATGTATTCTTGATTAAGAGCTCTAATACTGATAAAGACAACAAAAATAACAACAAGGGATTATATTTAATTAAAGACAGACAATATTTGTGTATATTTTCAATGTAGTTTTATTTATTTATTTGGACTTACATCAAAACTGTAACTTTTATTGTAAAAATAAATGATTTTACACACAGCAAAAACTGTTCTTTAACTTTCTACATTATGACATGTAACTGTAAGAGAAAAATGTTTTCATTTGTATGTTACCTAAGTATGTTACTGTAATACTGCATGTCTATATTTCTGGTTTCACATTTAAACTTGCAAATCTTTTTACATTCGTTTAGATGCTGAATTTTCTTTTCAGTTACAACCTTGTTCCTTATAATTATGTAAGCCTGACCAGCTTCTGACAATTTTTTCCTTTGATTGCATTTCCAATTATCAGGATTGCTTTGTCTCTCCCTTCTCAGCTTCTTTCTGCCACTGACTATTAAATGCTCCTATTATTTCTAAATAAATTACTTTGACCTATCAAAAGTGCGCTGGCCTCTCTTGAACATGTCTCAGGAGTTTGACTGCAGTTTTTGATGTTCTTCCCAGTCTGAGTTTCACTCTCATTGAATGTATGCAATGCTGGCATCAGAAGGTGTAATGAGGCTGACAATGAGGGGGGGGGGAGGAATGCTGGAATGAAAATGAAGTGGAAGTAAAAACTAAAGACTAAAATAAAGGCTTACCAACTCAAATTTTTAAAAGCTTAACCAAATAAGTGTAATGAAATGAACTTATGGATTATATAAACTTATTTTTTTCAAAATTATATTTTTATTTAGCAGCGTAAAAATTATTACTATTACCTTTTCTTATGTTTCTGCGTTATTCTCTTACTGATACATGCCAAAAGCTCGATGAGTATAACTTATATTACTTATAACTACACATCTGACCTCGTTTCGATAATGTCTCAATATAAACTATTTTGCATTTAGAAACTTCGTTTAAATTGAAATACTTACATGTCTTCTACAATTCCTATGTCAGAAGTACCACCACATGGCAGTGGATAATTGTAGTCACAGCTATTCG
Source organism: Ampullaceana balthica (assembly GCA_944989445.1). NCBI lineage: Eukaryota > Metazoa > Mollusca > Gastropoda > Lymnaeidae > Ampullaceana > Ampullaceana balthica. The sequence goes on from CALYLW010000202.1 coordinate 239,017, forward strand.
TGCCATATTAACTCGAAAATATACTTGAATCTCTACGTCTCTTCGAGACGTCCGCCATTTTTAAACAACCCGTACCATAGCGTGTATACAACAAGGCATATGATTGGCTGATTATATTAAACTACTTTTCAAAGCCTTTTTAAATCCCTTATATTAACTTCGCGGCCGTCTCTGTCGTCATCTCATCATCTCTCTCATCATCTCATGGGCTGGGCGGGCGGAAAAAGAAAAGTCAAAAATGACCCACTTCCAGTGATCCGATCGAGTTGAAATTTGGCACACGGACCCGACTCACCTAACAATGTATCGTATCATAATTCCAGATCGATCGATCGTACCGTAATTAAATTAATGCATTTTTAGTTTATCCTTATATGAGGTATGTAATTCAAATTCACTGTTTGTTATTGTTTTTTTCTTCCACTTCCACGTGAGTTTGAGTTGACGCCGACCGTCGTGCCGACACCCCCTCACATCCCACCCCCATTTATTAAAGACAAGGGACATCACTCGGTGTCAGTCTGTAAATGTTTGAAAATAATCAATACTGTTAGTTATGTCTCATATGTAAGGGATTTATAGTCAAAAACTTTGTTTTTGCGGGTTTGTTTATTAAATCCCTTATATTAACTTCGCGGCCGTCTCATCATCTCATCATCTCTCTCATCATCTCATGGGCTGGGCGGGCGGAAAAAGAAAAGTCAAAAATGACCCACTTCCAGTGATCCGATCGAGCTGAAATTTGGCACACGGACCCGACTCACCTAACAATGCATTGTATCAAAATTTCAGATCGATCGATTGTACCGTTTATAAATAAATGCATTTTTAGTTTATCCTAATATGAGGTATGTAATTCAAATTCACTGTTTGTTATTGTTTTTTTCCACGTGAAAAATTGAGTAGACGCGTTGAGGCGGCCCATCGAAGCACCGCGGCGCTTTTGTTTACATTTTACGTGTCACGCTGAGCTCGGTCAAGCGAATCGGTGACCAGACTTTTCCCCTCTCACCCTCCCCCCCCCCGGGGTTATGAAGCAAACTTGAGTTAAGACAGATTCAGCCTGTAAATGTTTGAAAATAATCAATACTGTTATTTATGTCTCATATATAAGGGATTTATAGTCAAAAACTTTGTTTTTACGGGTTTGTTTTATTCAGTGGTGAACAGTAGATAAGACCTTGTTAAAACAATAATGCATATTAGAACTTTGTAATTTTCATTTGAAAGGCCTATCTCTTGTTAGAACCTTGTAATTCTGTACTTCCTGAAAAATTGGCTCATTATACAGCTAGCAGATTTTGTGCTATGATAGATAGAAATATGGACAATATCCAAGGGGCAATAACTCATTTTTTTCAAAAAGTCGACCTTGTTATTCTAGGGGGGGGGGACGGGGAAGTGTGACTAGGAATTAAGAAACGAGCGAAGCAATTTATAGTCCAATCAGTAACGAGGTCCTTACAACCGGTACGGGACAGGTTCTATACAATATACAATAACTTCAAAAAAAGAGCTTCCAGATTCATTACTAGAGAATATTCAAAACTGACAAAAATAACACCATAAGTTAAATCATTTAACCTTGAAACACTAATGCATTCTAGAATAAATAGTAATGTAGTAATAATACATAAGGCAATTTTAACAATTTTACTTAGAAATACAACACAAAGATAATTTAATACAACCCTCATATAGACACAAGGATGAAAACACTTCTCTTATTCCGTATGCAAGAAAAAACACATACAAATCCTTGATCCTCCCGTTTGGAATTCGGACGGCATGGGTTGCCTGGAGAAACCTGGAAACCGAATACCTTATCAAAATTTAAAATTTTAATAAGAATGCAGTACTAGACACAAATCATTGACAAGCGTAGGATGCAATAATCGTTTGCATAGAAGTAGCGTATGTAACAGATAAGATAAAATTTGGTATATGAGGTAAAAGCAGTTATTGCTTTTAATCGTCAAAAACGTTGATACGAGACCTTTTGGTGTAAGGTTGTTAAATAGAAATATTTTTTTATTTAACATAAAAATGGAAACGGTTTCGTAACAACATTTTTTTGAACCCATTTATATCAAAGACAAGGTTCATTTCTAGCCTTGTTTTAGAAGATTAGAAACCTTTCAATAATTATTGTAATATTAAAGTTTACCACTTCTGTCTGTTTAAAATGTGTATAATTCGAATCAAAGCATAAGATATAATCGAATAACTTTATAATTATTGGGTTTAAAATTTCATTGGTTCTTATGTGGGCTGTTTATGATTAATTTAAATTTAATCGTTAACTTTAGAAAAATTAACGATTAATTATCGCTAATTTTCATTAAAGTCAAAAATTAAAATTTATGATGTCATAAGTAACACTTATTAAACGTTCTTGTTGAAAATCTAAATAACACTGAAATGTCTCCTTTATGTGTCATCTTTTAACCAACTACGCAAAAAGACAAGAGTGTTGACATTATTTTGTTCAAGTGATGAGCGGGTTTAGTTAACAATATAACCAGCCGAGCTGAACAATCATTCACATGAACATGAAACTGAGGTAACTGGTATGCACAAAACGGTCTAGGCAAGGAATGACAATATCGGATATCAGTGTTCATTTAGTTTTCACCATTGTAGTGGGTTAATGGATTATGGAACTTTCATCTTTTTAACGCAGTAATTCATCAGATAAGCTGTCGTCATTTTCTGTCTCTGAGTGAGACTCCATTACTGTCATTTGCTTAATACGCATTTCATTTGGTTTGATGTGTCTGAGGCGAAGTGTTAGAACCATGGTAGGCAAACTTTATCAACATTTTGAACATTCCCGTCAGTCAATAGTTTAAAACTAAAATGTTCGTGTAATCGTCAGGAAATTAATTATAATCAGCCGCTATTTTTTATTATATTTTTTAATAACTTTATGACTTCCAATAATTTGTAAGTGATGGGTCGATTAATCGTTAAAAATATTTTAATCATTAACATTTTTAACGATTAATCCAGAAATTAATCGTTAATTTCCGCAGCCCTAGTTCATACCTATTGTCATAAAATAAGTTATTCTTCGAAAGAAAAACATAACTTCGATGCGATACACATTGTTGTATTTAGTTGAAAATTATTTTCATTTTAAATTCCTTGTTTTATTATGCTTCGTCTAATGGGAAAACAAACCTAAAATTTATAACAACAACAAACCATTTTTTAAAAAATCTCTCCTCTTTGTAATGCCATTGATATTTAAATGTAAGTTTTCTTCCATTATTAATACAGCGCAAGAAAAAATATATAACGATAGCATTCATCATCCCCCGACAGAAATATAAACATTTGTGCTGAAAGGCTGCTCAACAAACAATGGAGCTACGTCTTTTCAAGCTACTGAGAACATGAACATTGATTGTCCTCTACTGCAATTATAAATTCAGTTATGGGCACTTTGTCTCAAAAAATATTTTATCTTGAAGCAAGGATCATGGTTAACATAATAAATAGGATCTTTATATTGGAATACGTTTTATGATTAGCTACCGTTGACATTTTTGACTTCAAATAAAATAGGCTTTAAAACCAGTAAAATCTAAAGTGGATACTTCAGGGTTAGATAATAAAAAACATGATACAATCACGTTATATGTTATGTTGTGGATGTCTTCTTGCAATTCACTGCCTACATCTCCATGCGATGTACAACGCTGCACTATTTAAGCCAGTCTGGCAGAGTTCGGTGGTTGAAAATTGGATCCCAAACATTGGAAATGATGGAAATATTAATAATTTAAATTGTGATACCTATTTTACACACACTGACTATGATGATCCGGCTTGGTGGATGGTAGACCTCCAGGGACAGTTTGTGATTGAGCAAATTATTTTCACTAACAGGTTAGTAAACTGATCTATTTAATTTCTTCTTAAAATAAAATATTAGTCAATAAACCAAGCCTGAATGGAGTCTCAACTATTTTTTGTTTGTTTAATTTTTAGACAAAACTATGCAGGTAGATTAAAACCAGAAGATTAATCAATTTTGTGTGGACAGTACGAATGGATGTCGAATTAGAGTCAGCTATTTACTTACAAAGCGGGAAATATTTCCCAAATAATTATAATTAATTTGCATTCTTGAAATGCGTCTTTTAGTTCTTGAGTCTAGAATGAAGCCCAACAACCCACATCAAATAGGCTGTTTGCTAGCAAGTATCTTATGTAGCAGTATGTACTATACGCGTGTAAGATCAAAGAGAAAAAGTCTGGAAATTGTTGTTGACTTAAGTCATATGAGACATTAAATACTACATATAGAAAACAACCAAAGACATTTTCCTTAGCATATTATATCCTGGCTGGTGAGGCTCTAAAAAGACAAAACCTATACAAATGCAACTATATTTTTGGATCCTAATTATGGCTTTTGGTAAAATAACATACATATTTTTCACTGACACAATTTGATTTTATTAAACATTTTAGGGGTGATTGCTGTGCAAATCGAGTACAGAATTTTAAAATTGATGTGTTCGTCACAGACCCAAGGATTTTGAACAATTTCCTGAACATTTCTGGGGATATCTGCTTCAACAGAACAGATCCTTTGGGTTATGGAACTTTCACATGGAATTGTACAAAAGCAGTCACGGGACGTTTTTTGCGTTTAATAAGGTGTGTGAGTAGAATTTGAAATGAGATTGGTTACAATTAAAACAAAGTTAAAATGTCTAATACAATTAAATCAATGAAGTATAGGAATTTATTTTATTATAGAAATATATGTATCCCATACAAATAAGAAATAAACTCGTATTTTAACTTTCATGAATTGTGTTAACTTTTATTTAAAAAATACAGTAAAATAAATATTCCAATGTGGCATCCTTCCATTAGAATTTTTAAAAGATCTTTGAGATTCAATGTCTTAAGAGATTTATGAATGGCGTTAAAATTCCAAGGGTTTAAATAATATGTGTAGAAATATTTGCTTTTTAAACAAATTATTGTTATGCTTTTATCTATAATACTTCTTTCAGAAAATCACTTTGAGTATTCAGAAATCGATAACGAATCCATAACGATTAGCAAACATTATCATTAATGATTTGTCTTTACGTTGTGGTCTTTTGACAAAATAAATATTAAAAAATAACTTTGTTTTATCATATTTCTTGATGTGCTCGATATTTTAATATTAAAATTAAATCAATGAATGCAATGTTTTCTCCTGATGCAGAAGTAAAGATTTTAAAAATACGCGGAAGCAGTGAAATAATTACGAGAAACACGCTGAAAACCTACAAAACAATACCAACCACACATTTAGAAAATCAATGCTTGATACAATTAACCAAACTCTGAACATGAAAGTTGTAGCATGAAACAAGATTGAATGTTTAAACAAATAAAACTTAACCAAATGATTTTAATTTGAACGATTTTATATTAACAGATACGGAAAAAACCCCTTGCACTTTGTTGAACTAGAAGTGATTGTGAGTGATGAAACTAAACGCCTCGCATATTTCACAAATCAACTAAACTCAGTCCTTAGTATCCCGGCTATTGCGTCAGTAAATGTATCAACACCAAAGGAATGTGCAAAGTGCTGTCTGCACGTCAGAAGTTCAAGTCGGTGCACTGCGTTTAACTGGTTTGCATCAATCAGCCAGTGTCAGATGTTGAGTGTTGACACAAGACAAAAGAGTTCCATCCTTTCCCAGCTGAAACCATCACCTGAGGCCATTTTTTATATGGAAACAATCTGAATCAGACTTAAACTGATTTAAAAATAATACATCACGTTTTTCCATATTAAATTAATTTTTTGGCGATTTTGAAATATTTAGGCTCTAACTTTTTTCAGAATGTAAAAATTCATACTCATTACTTAATTGTCTTATTTTTAGAAAATTTTAGGATCAGCAATTATTTATAGTGTACAATTAGAAAATTATACTTTCAATTGTTTAGTCTAAAAAGGTAGTAATGTAATTTTATTTTTTCAAATGTCCACTAAGGTCCACTTCAATTTGCGTAGAATTTTAAAAAATAGGTATATTCGCTCGTCTGGTTTGCGTAAGCAATCATGTTTCTAAAATTGAAGAGCAACAAGTATGTCGATGTCGAAATAGTTCGAATGCACAGAAGAGCGCCGCCTCTAGCATGAAATTTTATGATTATTTTTGCCATACTTTAATTCTCGCATACTTAACCGAACATTTTATTCAACTTTAAGAACATATAGGCTTTAACTTAAGGTAAAAAAAATATTTTTTTTAAAATGTTTAAAGACACACAAATCTGTAATTATAAACGTACTTAAACTATCCAAAAAAAACAACTTATTTATAAAATAATATATCTGCATTTATAATTTTTTAAAAATTTTTAAAGAATGACGGACACTTTTCAATGATGTTCGCGTAAATCCAAATCTGCGTTCTCTTAGTCCTAATCTCATTTTTTATCAACAAGCAACGTGTGTAAAGTGTTCAAACCAGACCTTTATTGTCGCACCAAAAAGGTTATAAACCCCTAGCCCTAGCCCTAAGTGTATTGGACTCAGATAACAGCTCTCTAGTCTAGATTCTAAATGTATTTGAATGCTTGTCTTTGTTGTTAATTTTTGTCTAAATAAATAATAATAATACAAGGGAAAAGTATGTAAGTATAAAAAAATATAAATTATTAATAAATTGGAAAAAAAATAGAAACTAATTCGATATACTTGTTGATCTTCAATTTTAGAAACATGATTTCTTACGCAAACGAGAAGAGCCAATATTCACTACCAAAAAATATTGATATCCGTTATAGGCGATTATTTGACCAAAGTCCTAATTACAATAAAATCTGGTCAAACTAATTATCCTGCATACTTCTATTAATAGAATTTCACACCGATTAATTATATTTCTTATAAAAATAGAAAATAAAATAAGTTTCCAAAGAATCGTTTTGTTGTTTCCTGTAAGATCTTTATGGACATCATTTTAAAAAAAAACAAAACAAAAACAAGTAATAAAAACTCGAATGAGTATTTAAATGCAATTTCCAAAGAGAATTTCTGATTTTTATATTCAAGGGAAATTATTCTAGATTACATGAAAAGTCGATTCACATAAGTAATTCTAAAAGTAAACACAATATGACGTCAAATCTCCACACGCTTCATCACACCAAGAATGTGTCAATATAATGCGCACCACGCAACAATCTAATATAATCATTCACAAAGCGGGAAAACCCCATTAACTATCATTCTAGATCAGTGGTTCCCAAACTTTTTTCGCCCACCGCCCACTTTCCAGAAAAAACTTTACTCAGCGCTCCCCACCCAGAATTTTTGTATATTCAGGGAATTCTAACACAGGGATGGGCAAACTACGGTCCGCGGGCCACATGCGGCTAGTCAGAGTATATTATGTGGCCCGTAGGCATGTACATGTGGCGATCTTATGTCATGTTAATTTTTGCTAAATATTTTTGATATATTTTTGAAATTTTATTCCGAGAATTTAATTTGAATCTAGTGATGTAGAATCGTTTTATGGCTCACAATCATTTGTCATTAATTGTTAACATACCTATTAGAAACTACATTTCAGCTGAACCGGAATTGGCTTTTGTTTACGATTTACATTTCAAACAGTTTTGAAAATGTGTAATTTAAAAGAAAATAGACATTGATTTAACAATGAGTGCTACCAAAGAAAGTAAGATAGGTGACGAATGTCTTTTTTAAAATGACGAATTAACTGTTAAATATTGCTTCATGAGCGCTGGGAGAAAAGCAGCCAGCTTGCTGTGCCGTGAGTGTGTGAGCGTCTTCAAGGAGTTCTACGTAAAAAGATACCACCAAACAAAAAATTTGTATTTCGGGGTAATTTAAGGAACCAAGAGAGAAAAATGAAATGCAAGAAGTTTGTAAATAATTTAAAGAAGCAGAAAAATGTTTTCACTAGGGCTGCGGAAATTAATGATTAATTTCTCGATTAATCGTAAAATTTTTTATCGATTAAAATTATTTTAATCGATAAAAATTCGATTAAAATTAAATAAATATTTTTAATATTTTTAAGAATTTTTATTAATAAATAATTAATTATTAATAATTAATAATAATGTTAATATTTTCTTTACGCGCAAACTTCTCCCGCGTAATATTATAATTTATTTTATTAATTTATGTGGACAGGCAGGCGTCAACCAAAAATTCAAGTGGAATCGCCCGGGGTCCATCATACGTGGTCGAACCGTCCGTGGTCGTTGGATACTGTATCAGAGTGAAGCTTTTGGCGAAGCAACGTAATAAGGCAATGTAATAAAACACTATGAGAACGTTTGTGTTAGTTGATCAAATTTTATATCTCACATTAAATCACACAATCGATACAATAAATATCAATAAAACTTAGAATACTAAGTCCCCCTGAATGACTACTTAGTTTGTAACTAAAAAATTATTTTCTGCTTTTTCATGCGAGATTCTAAATTCCTCACTGCAGCTGGGCCTCATCTTTTTAAAAAAGTTTTTTTGTTCATTTTATTATTTTACACTCAATAAACGTTGGACCGTTTCAAAAAATGTGTTGCATATTTTAATTTTTTTTTAAAATTGGTTTGTTAAATTCAAAAGTCAGCTCTTTTTTCTTAAACAGAACTAAAGAGTGAAACATTTCCGAAATTTATAAATTTGATGACTGTCAGATAAGTTCAATGTGCTCCTCTTTGTCAAGAGTTAATGAAACAAAAGGAAAGTGGCCAAGTTCACTGTACTCAATTTTCTGCATTTTCTGTGATTCTTTAATTTATGATAAGAAGGAGTGTACCGGATTTCGGCTCCGGATTCGGCAAATCCGGAATCTGTTGATTTTTACGAATCCGGCGCCGGCAGAATTTTACTTTATAAATCCGGCTAAATCCAGCCAAATCCGGCTGCCCGGTAGAGCAATTAAATTTATATATAATAACTCCGGCTTCCGTAAATCCATATCCGGCCATGTTTACGAATCCGCCTATGGCTTCGGCCGGATTTCACTTTATAAATCCGGGCACATCCAGTTCTGACCACATTTCAAAAATTTGAATCCGGTACACCCCTAATGATAAGTGATCTTTACGTCGTTTACTGTTATTGATTGTGGGCAAGATATATAAATCTATACATAAATAAATAATTAAATGTTTATATCTCTATACATATAAGAAGCATTTGTTGTCTGTCTGTCTGTCTGTCTGTCTGTCTGTCTGTCTGTCTGTTCCCTAATAAATCAAAATCCAGACAAACAAATAACGTGAAATTTGGTACACATACACACATTGACATGAGAAAGGTTCTTAAACAGGTTTCGTTCCATATATATATAAGATACTGGGGGCCGGGGGCCCAAAATGTAGTTTTTTCCCTAATATGAGCTCTATAAAAAATAAAAATAAAAAAATTATCCTATTTCCCGTGTAGGTAGAAGCATGAAACTTTCGGTGATTGTTAAGTATCATTTGGCGATGGTAACAGGTAAAAAAATTATATAAATTATCACTTACTGGGGGCCGGGGGCCCTAATGTAGTTTTTTTCTTATATTTAAAACTGACTCAACACTAATTCTTCAACTTCCGTGAAGGTAGAAGCATGAAACTTTGGGAACTTGCTGAATACACTCTTATGACGATAATTGGCGAAAAATAATTTAAAAGTTTTCATCATGGGTGGCCGGGGGCCCAAAACCGTTTTTTTCCTTATATGGGCTATATAAAACTGAATCAACACTAATTCCTCATCTTTCTTTGTAGGTAGAAACATGAACTTTGGAAAGTTGTTGAGTACCCCCCTCCCCGCGATGGTAGCAGTCGAAAAAAAATTATCACTAACTCGGGGGCCGGGGGCCCAAATGTTATACATATAAGACGCATTTGTTGTCTGTTTGTCTGTTCCCTGATAACTCAAGATCCAGACAATCAAATAACGTGAAATTTGGTACACATACACAAAATTACACGGGAAAAGTTCTTAAACAGGTTTCGTTCCATATATATAAGATACTGGGGGCCCGGGGGCCCAAAATGTTTTTTTCCGTAATACGAGCTATATATATTATCCTATTTCCCGTGTAGGTAGAAGCATGAAACGTTCGGTGGTTGTTAAGTATCATTTGGCGATGGGTACAGGTAAAAAAATTATATAAATTATCAATCAGTCTCTTGGGATTGCTGGTATAGACTTGCAGACACCATGCTTTTCTCGTGGACAGTTGTATGTGGCCTGCTCCAGAGTTTGCAAAGAGGAAAATCTTTTTGTACACACTCCAAATGGAACTGCCGAAAATGTTGTTTTATCAAATTGCTTTAAGTTAAATGTACCCTTTTAATGCATGCAAATAAACAGTTTTGTACGCGTCTACAGAAAACTTTATTTTAAACCCGGGAAAGCCGGGTACTTGCCCCTAGTATATATATATTGCAGAACACAAAATATCCACAAAATCCCTTATGTATAAAAAGTAAGGTACCACAAACTGAAATTTCAAAATTGTCCCACAGCTTTTTTAGATGTTATTTTTTAAAGCACTAGTAATTCTAAGAATGGGGACACCAGGTTTGTTCATATATCTTCATAAATAATAAAGTTATGGACATTTGAATTTCACGTTTTTTAATTTTTTTTCGCTTCCCTAAAAAGTGCTGTTTTTGAAAGACTATATCTGTAAAATAATTTTACTTCTAGTAACTCTCATTTCAACCAAAAGTTTGTGTAGAACAAACTCAATTTTTTTCAGAGGTACAAAATAGTTTAATCATAAAAATGTATTGCAATGAAAATGGATTTGCATCATTTTTTTAGAAAAATAAAAAGGGAGGTAAAAAAACACAAAATTAACAACTTTTCAAATAAACATAAAAAATCAGCCAATGAACCGGGATACAAGATAATTATATCAAAATGAAGGGTAACTAAATAATTATAAGCATAAATAAAGTGTTTACCCACAATTTCACTAATTAAAATGAATGAACGGTTAGAAAAATGCAAGGGTTCTAAAAAAGTAAAAATTTAGTCATTTTCAAAAATGTGTTTAAAAAACTAACACTTATCCCTAAAGTTGTATATTACTACTATTGCATCCGTCCATCCTCATGGGATGATGGCGTTTCCTCCTGCTCCTCTACCCCCTTCTCTTTCTCCTGGCCCTTTTCTCCTCGCTCCTGGCTGTAAGGGAAGCTTCCGCGACTAGGATGCCCTCGCGCACTTTTGCCCGCCAGGAGGTGCGCTCCTCAGCAATGGTCTCCCACGTTTTATGGTCAATCTGCGCCAGAGTCATGTCTTTCTTGCAGACATCCTTGAAGCGCAAGTAGGGGCGTCCTCTCTTCAAGCACCAGCCTCTCATGTTCCTTAGGTGGAGAGCCCAGATTTTCTGTTATTTCCAAAAGATAAGTTAGGACTTATTAAATCCAAATCCAATACTTTATCCAAGAAAAGTACATAGTCCACTGATGAAATTGAATTCAAACTGTCCACAACCTTTTCCACTTAATTCCTAATTGTAGAGATGCCACCTTGTTTTAACAGAAACACTAGAGGATAGAAGAACCAAGAGCAAAGTAGTAATCATACATAAAGCAATTAATTCTAATTTAGAAATACAACACAAAGATAACTTAATACAACCCTCAGATAGACATAAGGATAAAAACACCTTTCTTATTCCGTATGCAAGAACAAACACATACAAGTTTTCCTTCTTCCCGTCCGGAATTCGGGCGTGGAATGGGTTGCCTGAAGAATCCAGGAAAACCAACACTTTATCAACATTTAAATCTCTAATAAAAATGCAGGACTAAACACAAACCATAGATAAGCGTAGGACGCAATAATCTTCTGTATAGAAGGAGCGTCTGTAAACAGATAAGATAAGATAAGATAACTGTGAGAACCAGGTTTCAAGCTGAAAATGACAATTTATCAGAGTTTACTTTTAAATTTTCAAAATTAATAGGAGTAGAGAACAACATAATTTTAAAATAAACATAAATAAATTTCTAAATGAAATAAATAAATTATAATAAAGTCATTAAAATAATTAATAAAATTAGTATTAGTTTTAAAGTTACCTGATCCCATGACTTGTTGTTTTTCTCTTTTAAAACATAGAGTTGCAGAAGTAGTTTTTTGTTCATAACAAGAGTGGGCAGTTATGGTCTTCTATCCATTCCACTAGCAAGAAAAGATATCTTAAGTGCACCATATTGTTCACCATCATCTAACAAAATTAAACACATATTTCACAGTAAATTGAGTAAATAAATCACATATATTATAGAAATTATTCTAACTGTACGTTGAAATTCTTATATTTATATTTCTTAATAAGTGATTTACAACTGAAACTAAAACTTTCCTAACTTATTGAATTTTTCTTATTCATTGTTTACATTGGCAACCAAAGTTATGATCACATGACCCTTAATATAAATGACGATTTAGGATTAAGAATATAATTTTATTACTATGAAATATATTAATTATTACTTATAAAAGAAATATATTTCAGGGGAAATACACCAGTTGTATATAAACAGTCAGAAAAACATAGATTTGACTTTAAAGTAGGAGTGGTGGTTTACGTTAGTTACGAACCTAAAAAGTTAACGTTACTGTACAATGAATCGTAAAACTAACTAGTGAAAAATACTCATTTTCCAATAAATAATTAATTTTAAAAAACATTTAATTTTTAAACTATAGATAAGTTTCATTTTAATAATATTACTTACCAACTAAGCCTTTGAGATCAATTAATGTCAATTTGCTTGTCCCTGCTGGAGCGCTAGCATCAGTGGACTCAGCCATTTACTCGCACTGGCGAAACGTTCTTCGAAACGAAAACATAGGGTTACTTTGTTCGTTTCGCCGAAATGCGCGATAATAATAAATGAAAAGTTAATTGCTGGTTCTGAAATTTGGTTGAACCCCAACATATATAATTATAACTCTGAGATTTTAAACACCGATTATAATATTTTTAGGAAAGACAGACCAGACAATTATGGAGGAGTGCTACTTGCAATTAAATCAAATATCATAGCTGAAGAAATTACTACACAGCCAAATTTTAATATAGAGTCTATTTATTGTAAAATAATTACATAAAACTCATCCCCACTTATTGTAGGCAGTATATATAGACCTCCGAATACAAACCTAGAATACATGAACAATCTTTGTAGTCAATTAACTTTCATAAAAGAGAATAATAAAAATGCAGTTCTATAGATTATGGGGGACTTTAATCTTCCAGATATAAATTGGAAAAATTATACCATTGATAACCATCAAACTAACAAAGAAATTAATGAACACTTTTTAGACACTATAAACAACATAAACCTAGAACAGATAGTAAAAACAGCAACAAGGAAAAATAAAACACTAGATTTATTCTTAACAAATAGACCATGTCTAGTGTTAGACTATAAAATAATTCCAGGACTGTCCGACCATGATATTGTTAGGGTCACCAATACAATAAAAACTAAAATTAATAAGATACCTAGAAGAATAATCTATCTTTGGAATAAATGTAATTCAATAAAACTACACCAATCAGCGGCTAACTTCCAACAAACTTTCCTAAGTAAATTTAACACAAATAGCCCAGTAGAAGAAATTTGGAAAGATATAAAAACAAATCTAAAAACTATAATGGATGAGAATGTTCCAACAAAAACTAACATCAAATAAAATTAACAAATGCTGGTTCAATTCTAGATTGAAAAAGCTATGCAAACTAAAAGAGAACTTATTTAAGAAATATAAAGCTACCTATTCATATAGGATACACAAAAAAATACTTAAAGATTTAAACACTTGACACAAAAACTTAGTCGAAACCTCCAAAATGAATATATAAACAATGTAATTACCAAAGATAACAATAAAAACTTATGGTCCTTTATCAAATCTAAAAAAATGGAACCTTCAGGAATAGCCACACTAAAAGGCTCAAATAATAAAACCTATAATGATAATGAAACTAAAGCTAATATCCTTAACACATATTTTGCATCATCTTTTTCTGCCTCAGGCGACAAGGAAGTTTTAATAAATTTAAATAAAATGGAGGAAATAGGTAACATAACTGTAGATGAGATAGGTATACATTCACTCCTAAAAAACTTAAAAATAAACAAAGCTACTGGTCCCAGATGATTTGCCTGCAAGATTATTAAAAGAACTAAGCAATGAACTGTCCCCAATCCTTGTAGTTCTCTTTCAAGCCTCTCTAAACCAGGGTAAAGTGCCCTCAGGATTGGAAATTAGCTAACGTAACTCCACTCTTTAAGAAAGGGGATAAATCAGACCCTGGTAATTACAGGCCTGTATCACTTACTAGTATCACCTGTAAATTACTAGAACACATAATATATAGTAGAATAGTTAACCACCTTGACAAATATAATGCCCTATGCCCACATCAACACGGCTTTAGAAAAAACAGATCATGTGAAACACAATTAATAGGTTTAATAGATGAACTATCAAAAGGCTTAGACAAAAATGATCAAATAGATACAATATTACTAGACTTCTCAAAAGCATTTGACAAAGTTCACCACCTTAGTTTACTTAAAAAACTTAACTACTTTGGAATCTCAGGTTCCTTACATCACTGGATCCAAGACTTCCTTTTGGGCAGGGAGCAAACTGTAATAATTAATGGATCTAAATCTGCACCAATAAAGGTTAACTCAGGAGTTCCACAAGGAACTGTGCTAGGTCCCTTACTCTTTTTAATTTATATAAATGATTTACCCAACAACATCTCAACAGGTACAAAAGTTAGGTTATTTGCTGATGATTGTATAATCTATAGAACAATTAAATCAGAACAAGATAGCAAAATTTTACAAAAAGACTTAGATGAATTGATAAAATGGGAAACTAACTGGAGTATGTCTTTCCACCCAGAAAAGTGTCAGCTGTTAAGAGTAACAAAGAAAAAGAAACAAATAAATTCAAAATATTACATTCATGGAAAAGAAATGACCCAAACTAAAGATGCAAAATACTTAGGAGTCTTAATAAATGAGAAACTATCATGGAATCCCCATGTCAATGAAGTTATTAAAAAATCAAACAAAACCTTAGGCTTTATAAAAAGGAACTTTAACAAATGTAATAGAGATATAAAACTAAAATGCTACCTCACTTTGGTGAGACCTGTACTAGAATATGCATCTTCTGTATGGGACCCATCCACCAAAGAAAACATTGATAAACTAGAAAAAATTCAAAAAAGAGCTGCCAGATTCATTACTGGAGAATATTCGAAAACTGACAAGAATAACACCATTAGTTAAATCATTAAACCTTGAAACACTAGAGGATAGAAGAACCAAGAGCAAAGTAGTAATCATACATAAAGCAATTAATTCTAATTTAGAAATACAACACAAAGATAACTTAATACAACCCTCATATAGACATAAGGATAAAAACACCTTTCTTATTCCGTATGCAAGAACAAACACATACAAGTTTTCCTTCTTCCCGTCCGGAATTCGGGCGTGGAATGGGTTGCCTGAAGAATCCAGGAAAACCAACACTTTATCAACATTTAAATCTCTAATAAAAATGCAGGACTAAACACAAACCATAGATAAGCGTAGGACGCAATAATCTTCTGTATAGAAGGAGCGTCTGTAAACAGATAAGATAAGATAAGATAAAAGTTGTTTACGTATATAAATTGGCAAATGTGCAAGCTTTTCAGAAATGTTAATCAACTAGTCAATTTGTGTCAAAAACTCATAATTTTATGAATTTTTTCTGTCATTTTTATATTGTTGTACATAATAAATAATATTTTACAATTTTCTTTCATACAAAACTAAAGATGGTTTAATTCCACATACGATTCACTACTTGTTAACGCAATTCTATGTATCGCGCACTACGGCAAAGGCATTGAATGGAAGAGGGTAAAAACCCATCGCTCGGCTTCCGCTCAAAAATTTTTATGTTGACGGTTTTCCAGGGACAAATTTAAAATCTTAAATTATGTCAAAATCAAAGAAAATAACAAATAATTAAAGGGCTTAATACACTTTTCAATGGTACAATTTTATTTAATGTAACATCTCTTTTTATTATAGAGAAAAGTGAGTGAAAATTTGCTAATTTGTAGCTTCAGGGCGATAAAACGCAATTTTGCGTCAGTTTGTGGTACCTGTCGTTAACTATGCAGAAGCCTCTCATATATCAGTTAAACCCCATATATGTCAATGAAATACACCATAAAAGACTTTTTACAGATTTTTTTTTCTTTTTGTGGCACACATGCAGTTTACATGTGATTGTTTTAATCATTAGACTAAATTGTCTTAAACTTTTTATTTCGTCTTTTTAGCCAGTGTGGGAGGTTCATCCTGGGAAAGGAATGACCTTGACATCAGGGATGGAGTCACTAGTGTTCTGAAATGCGGTCACGCCCATCAAGATCCATTCACCGTTACTGGGGGCTCGGCAGTACAAAGGCGCCCCAGAGTCTCCCTAAAACACAAACCAAAAATATGATTTAACTGTTGTCCAGTAGGTGAGATATTTACTGTGTAAATGTAATATAAAGTCTTAAAGTAATTTGAAGCATTCCCAAAGAAAATTTATTAATGTTAAGCTATAGCTTAGGTGTGTTATATTCACTGTCGTCGCTATTTCCCCGACAAATTATCGGGTACAGATGCTCTAGCTAAACAATCGCCAAGACTTTCACTTTACTAAACAAATCTATCTCTGCTAAAACAATCTCTTAGAAGTGTCATAAACACCAAAGTACGTTGGCAACTTTGGGGACCGTTGGCGCAAAGCCGGGGTTCCACCGGTGCCCAGTTAATTGTTAAAAAATAGAGGACAATAGAAACTAAACATTACATATATAAGGTATATAATATCTGTCTATACTCTAAATTCTAAATGTTAATAAATGTAACTGAAGGGAATTAATTGAATTGTTAGTAGTGAAGAAAATGGAGTCAAAATAAGAGATGTTTATTTATGGTATGGGAGTAATTTTTAACAAACAAAATATCTTTTTTTCAATGCGCTATTTTGCTATAAACATTGTTAAATAGTACTAAGGCCAATCATTTGTTTATGGAGTTACCAAAAATGTATAAAATGTCATTGAGAAATTTTAGTTATAACGTTAGACTAGCTGCTCTCTGGAGTACTGCGCTATATAATTTCTCAAAATATTATTATTATTATTATTATTATTGTTATGCTCATATTGTACAATATCACAACTTCATACTGTACAACCTTGATCTGGATTTTCCATCTACTATCATCTACTAACTTTGGTCCTTCTCTTGAGTCTCGTTTATAACAAAACAAGTTTTTTACAACATTAATTGTGTTCAAGTAAAGACTTTCCTTACCGAGACGAAGGCATTTTTGCCACTGGTTGCCGTAAAGCACATGGTTGTGTTGGCACCGGACAAATTTTTTATTGAAGTGCAGCCAAACAGATTCAGCTTGACGGCGACTACATACTCGCCACCTTGGGTGTAATCTAGAACAAAACAATCAAACGTCATGATAAAAAAATTGTCAATGAAATTCTATAAATGTGTTAGGAATAGCTTTTGAATTATTAAAAGTAAATTTTTTAGCACTATACCTGATTCAAATGTAGTGTTTTTCACACCCACACAGCGCCGTACTATGTTTAAAAGAAAGCGAGTTTTTAATGCGTTTCGTTCTTTCCTGTTCTAACTGATTCTACAATGTTCTGTTTTCTGAATTATCCTAACAAATAAACTTTGGCAGCTATAGCACTCAACCTCTGTGGTCCTCACTTATTTCGTGGATCATCATCATTGTGTTGTTGTTGTATTTTAAATACTGTGCATTACACCAGCCACTCTGCTACACAAATAAGATATTTTCTTTGTTAAAAATTACTTCCATAACATAAATACTAAATACTCATCTCTTAAAGAAAATCCTTTGTCCCCTAAAACTACCAATTCCATGATTTTTATTCACTTATATTTATCCACTATTCATTCGCTTTGTAGTCTTCATAGATGAGATTACTGTAGAAATGCATTTGATGTCTTGGCAGTTACAGAATTCGGGAAACAGATTTGATTTTCGTAAAACAGCTATTACAGCTACTCTAATGGGCTTAAAATTGTTGCCTTCAATTTCGAGTAAGTATTTAACTCCACCTCGTCAACCAATGACTTTTACTATTTTACCTCACGTGTAAAACAATTAATGAATGAATTCAAGGGGATATGATTTATTCAAGTTCATAAAAATATTCAACTGGAGGTTACCCTTCCTAATATAATAACATTACTTCAAATATTCCGTAACACTGCCTTCAGTAATGTCAGCTGTGAGGGAAGCTTCTCTAAAATTAATTTAATGAAAAAGTTATTACGATCAATAATGAATACAGCAAGATTACAAATCTACAGCATCCTTTGGATATTTATCATGGAATTGCTAATTGCTAACAATATTGATAAATGAAAAATTGCGCAATGAGGAAAAGTAGAAAAATCCAATTTTAGTCAGGAAATGAGAGTTCTTCCTTTTAATTCTGACATAAAAATTTATAGTGTCCTTATGATCCCTTTATAATAAAAATTATCTTCTCTTTATTTTTTTCCGGGTCGTGTGGGGTAGCAGACCTGGGTGCTGCCCCGGGCACATACCCATTCTACGCCGCTGACTCAAACAAATCTTGATTAATATGAGGATTTTTCTATTAAACTAAAAATTAAATTATAATTTTTTTACATTAATAATTATAACATAATCATTATTTTTTGAAGAAAGATTCTGCAGTTACGTAAAATTCTAAATTTGTTTCAATCCATAAAAAATAAATGAAGCCAATGTAACCTATCATTTGATTAATTTATTTTTAAAATATAAATGCCAGTAACTGCCCTATCTAAAATTACGTCATGATTAGCTCTTTGAAGAGTTTAGTGACATGACAAAGTGCCTGTTGATAAATATCGTACAAGTGGTTTAACAAGTTTCAAGTCGCAATGGGATTTATGCAATTCTTTGAAAGAAATGTAATAAAAATTTAAGTTGGTGAAAAAAGTATTCGAAGCTCTTACATCAACCCATTTCGGAATAACTACGTGTTTGCTACATAAATCCATTTTAACCATTTATTAAATCCATTCTTTGTCTTTATATCATATTTCCCTGACCACTCACTTGTATCATGGGATCCCCAGCTAATAATCTTGCAGTCGTTAAAGTCAACCTTGGACGACATTGTGACTGGGTTGTATGCGCAGGCTGTTTTCTGACAGGGTCCCAGGTCGGAGAACAAGTTGACGTACCTGTCGTTGACGGTGATAAAGGCGTTTCCGTTTGGCCCTGCAAGCAAAATAACTTGTGTCAATTTGGTAAACACTTAAAAATATTTTGATACTCCCTTAAGCGCCTTACTATTTCACATTTTTAGTCAGAAATAGATGCGCTGCTAATTGTTTAATTTGCTTAATTTCTTACAGTAAGGAGATGCGCGGCTAACATGTGTATGGTAGTAGTCTTAAAGCGACACGTATAATTCGATGAAAACTTACTGGATATGAGTATGAGAAGTTAAATAATGAATAAAACAAATGAGTATGTTATTTAAATGGATTCGAAAAATCCACTAACAGACTTTTGATGGGATCGATTTTTAGTAATGTTGATTTTTTATTTAATTATGGAGAGGAATTAATTGGACAGAATAACACATTATGTGTAAAATTCAGACTTTACCTCAAAAGTGGAAAGACAAACCTACCAATAACCTTATAATTGCGCACCTGAACACACGGGAAAAGCCAGTCATAGTAGCTAAGTAAAAGGGCGATTTTCAACCACTTGCCTTTTTTTAAACCATATCAGCGTTTGTCGATCAAATAATTTCTATGTCCTATCTTAAGTTAACTGTTCATCTCTCCTTGATGATTGTATTCCAAACGATTCGCATTCTGTCCTCTTTATCAAGCTTTGCACGTTTCTTCGACTTAGTAAGATTTGCCTGGAGCTTTTTGGACTACACAGAAATCAAAGAACACTAAACAGTAACCAATATAGGCGCAATAAAATATCTTAAAACGTTGTTTTTGTGTTTCTTTTGAAACTATTTTCAGTGCTGAAATATTCGTTATGAAGAGAGACAAAGAGTTTCTACTGATCTAACCGTCAGTTACAGTGAAGATCGGTTCTTGTACTGGGTAGTTCTGTGCCCCTATGGAGATGTCAGCTCTGGAGAGAGAAAAATATGTAACTGTTCAATCTAACATAAAAAATACCTCAGTGCTATGAAAAATAAAACAGTAATTAAAGTTAAAGTTATGTTCTAAAGATATCAAAGATGGTTAATATACTTCTTTCTTTTATAATTTTTTTCTATAACAGATACAGACTTTGTAGGCTGACACATATGTTAGAAACACTGACAAGGAAAGTAGAGACACTGACACAGAAAGTAGAGACACCGACACAGACAGTAGAGACACTGACACTGAAAGTAGAGACACTGACACTGAAAGTAGAGACACCGACAGAGACAGTAGTGACATTGACACAGAAAGTAGAGACACTGACAGTGAAAGTAGAGACACCGACACAGACAGAAGAGACATTGACACAGAAAGTACAGACACTGACACAGAAAGATTAGACATCGACAGAGACAGTAGAGACACTGACACAGAAAGTAGAGACACTGACACAGAAAGTAGAGACACCGACAGAGACAGCAGAGACACTGACACAGAAAGTAGAGACACCGACAGAGACAGCAGAGACACTCACACAGAAAGTAGAGATACTGACATAGAAAGTAGAGACACTGACACAGAAAGTAGAAACACTGACACATAAAGTAGAGACACTGACACAGAAAGTAGAGACACTGACACAGAAAGTACAGACACTGACATAGAAAGTAGAGACATTGACACAGAAAGTAGAGAAATTGACACAGAAAGTACAGACACTGACACAGAAAGTAGAGATACTGACACAGAAAGTAGAGACACTGACACATAAAGTAGAGACACTGACAAATATATGTAGCCGAGTGGTGCGGCACATAATTAATACACATAATGTAACTTATTATCGAAACCAGTGGACACCATACAGGTTGAAGACTTTAGCTGCTTAAAGTTTATTAGGTAGGAATAGTTTTCATGATGAAGGAAAACAAACTTTTAAATAAGTTATCTACCTAAACTGCCAAGTGCACAGGCAGAGTGCAGCCCTTTGTATAGTCTACTGTGCCCAATGGAAATGCTTGCCTCTAGCTGTCAACCTCCATCTCCCGCTATCAGTCTCGCTTTCTCCTTTCCTTTTTTAAAGTCTCAGTTAGTCTCCCCCTTATATTATTACTATTACCCGAAACAGCGTCCCAGCTTTGCTTGGTATTCATACTAAACTCATACTTAAGAGACAGTGACTTAGACATTAATACTAGTTCTTGTCTTAAAAAGTTTGAATTTGGTCATTAATCAATATACATAATTTGCTATGTATCTCCATCCAGGGCGTCCTTTCGTAATGCTAATAATTTATAATTTTAGAAAACAGCGCACAGCTATAAAAAAAAATTAAAAAAGCCTTGAAAAACAAATTACTGCACCAAAAATAACTCTTTTCGAACGTCCGCATAAAATTCTTCAATGGAAATAAATGAATAAAATATAAATAAATAAAATAAATTACAGTTATGTATTACTAGTATTACATTATTTTTATTCTGATGTGTATTATCTCAAATTAATAGATTTTAGCTGAAATATATTTATTTTCAAAATAAATTTCCGATAAATCGAAAATACCGTAATTAAATTAATGAATTTTTAGATTATCTTTATTAGACTTTATTTATCTCTATGTAACATGTTAATTTTTTTTCTATAGTGTCGTGGTGCGTATTATATTGAACAACCTTTCCTGTCGCGCAATAAGGTGCGTATTTTATTGACAATACTTTTTATAAACATATTCCTGATCGGTGCACATTATATTAAACATGTTTTACGACACATAACTACAATTATTTTTTTTTATTGTCTTGCGCTGCGTATTATAATGAACATTCTTTTAGTCACCAGGTTGTCCTGGGGCACCCACTTTTTTATGGCACCTACTGCGCCCACTTTTTCAACAGCCCAACTAACTTGTCCTTGTATGATAATTACGTAATATTAAACTTCCTGAAATGTACACAAAGTATTTTATAATAGGAATTTTAGGCACCAACCGTTCCCAGATTTGTTATTGAAAGTATTATGTTTCTGTAATTTTTTTTTAGTCAAAACCCCAAGTAACTTATCCTTGTATGATAAATATGAAATATTCCCGAAATGTAGACAAAGTATTTTATAATTAACAATCCTCAAATCCTCTTTTTACATCGTTCCCTTTTCCAAAATTAATATATGAGCTAAAACAATGACGTCATTTTTAATGTTAATCTGGAAACCAAATTGATTATGATTTTTAAGTCTATATTGTCAATTTTTTTTAAAAAGCGGAGTGATGTCCCAAGAGTGATAATTGAGGGTTTTTATATTATATATGTATCGTACATAAAGGATTTATAGTCAAAAACTTGTGTTGTTTTAACGTTTTTTTATCATTAAATCCCTTATATTAACTTCGAAATCGTGTCGTCATCTCTCTCTGTCTCTGTGTCTGTCGTTCGCGGGCGGGCGGAAAAACAAAAGTAAATCACACACTTCCCGTGATGCTATCGAGCTGAAATTTCGCATATAGACTCGTATTACCTAACAATGCATTGTTTCAAAATTTCAGATCGATCGAACGTACCGTAATTAAATTAATGCATTTTTAGTTGATCTCTATATAACTCTACTAGGGGCAAGTACCCGGCTTCGCCCGGGTTTAGCAACAACAGCAACAACAACAAAAACAACAACAGCAACAAAACAACAAAAACAAACAACAAAAACAAAACAACAACAACTACAACAACAACAGCAACAACAACAAAGCAACAACAACAAAACAACAACTACAACAACAACAGCAACAACAACAGCAACAACGACAAAACCAACAACAGAAACAGCAACAGCAACAAAACAACAAAAACAAAACAACAACAAAAACAACAAAATTAACAACAAAACAACAATAAAACAACTACAACAACAACAGCAACAACAACAAAGCAACAACAACAGCAACAACAACAGCAACAACAACAGCAACAACAACAGCAACAACAACAAAAACAACAACAGCAACAACTACAAAAACAAAACAACAACAAAAAAATCAACAACAAAACAACAACAAAACAACAACTACAACAACAACAGCAACAACAACAAAGCAACAACAACAAAACAACAACTACAACAACAACAGCAACAACAACAGCAACAACAACAAAAACAACAACAGCAACAACTACAAAAACAAAACAACAACAAAAAAATCAACAACAAAACAACAACAAAACAACAACTACAACAACAACAGCAACAACAACAAAGCAACAACAACAAAACAACAACTACAACAACAAAAGCAACAACAAAAGCAACAACAGCAAAGCAACAACAAAAAAATTATTTTATGGCGATAATCGCCTTCTTGTTAATCTCGACACCAAAATGTTTATTAATTTGCGTCATTATTTTACGTCTTAATTTTCAATAATTTTTATTTTATATAGCTCATATAGGGAAAAACTACATTTTGGGCCCCCGGGCCCCAGTATCTTATATATATGGAACGAAACCTGTTTAATAACCTTTCCGGTACAATTTTGTGTAAGTGTACCAAATTTCACGTTATTTGGTTGTCTGGATCTTGAGTTATTAGGGAACAGACAGACAACAAATGCGGCTTATATATATAGAGATGTAGCCGTCTGCTATTGTTGACATTCACGTGTCACTGGAGTTCACTCCGGCCATCGATGACCACACCCTCGTGTTTTACAGCAAGGAGAGTTCAGTCACGTTCAGTCTATAAATGTTTGTCGTGCGATGCTTATTATATTGAACATAATCAATACTTTAAGTTATGTCTCATATATAAGGGATTTATAGTCAAAATCTTAGTTTTTACGTGTTGTTTGTTGACGGGTAATACACTAGTTTAAATATAAAAGACAATAGATTATACAAAGTTTATGCAAACCTGATTCATTTGAAAATGGAAAATCTTTTTTAATAGACTTTTCTACCGTGCAAACATTCATTGTCTATCCCTATGCTATTTTCCGCAAATTTACAGCTTATTTCCATTTGTGCCAAATAAAAAATAATAAGTTTTCTCAAAATTTACTTCTCTGTGACGAATTGAAAAGTCTAAATTTCATGATGTTTAATAAATAATATACATTTTTCAAAAATATTTTAGCATGCAATAATTAACGAGTTTCTTTTTGTCAGCATCATGGACGTAAATGTCGCAGTGGGAGTATGTTGACCTCCGATGCTCTGAGAGGTTTACTCCAGGCCTCTGTGTCACAGTGGCCGTTGGAGCGTCCCTTTCTCTGATCGCGTCCCCGTGTTCATGGCATGGGTAGGCCAGGCACGTGGAGGTCAGGGACCAGCTAAAACACCAGTGGTCAGTAACACTCTGGACTGAGGAAACGTGTAGACTGGACGAGAGAGTTAAGGAGACAGAGTGAGAGGAGTAGAGGAAAGACGTATTATTTTGTTTAATGATTGAAGAACTGTGACACATATTTTAAACAAATCCACCACTCGACTACATAAATGTTATAGTCTTTGAGTCATCGACAGCATCGCATCTCATGTCTTTCAGTCCCTCAGTCAAGACTTCGGTCCCGACCATAAAATACTTTAAGAATCTACTCTTGTACTTCAAAACCGTAAAATCTACTTACGTCCCACCCACTTTAGCTGTGATCACGCTCTTACAGAAAGAAGACGTCAAAAACGTCTTCTTGAGAGTGCCGTTGACCGTTGCTGTGGTCAGTACAGCGTTGCATATCACCCTTCTTAAGGTGTTGGTGATGTTGGAGATGCCAGCGAAGGCGCAGTCGTTGTTCACCAGGACGCCGTTCAGGAGGCGGAATGCTGGCCGACATACTGTGTGGGGGTGGGGTGTTCGGCGGTAGTTGGGCAGAGGTAAGGGATATGGTGTTGAAGAATGGAAATAATTTAACAACATCATTTAAATGAATAAGTGAATGAAATCCAAAAGAATGTGTATTCATCAAAGTATATCACCATAGAATAGGACTGCGATAACGCGGTACAGTGGCGCTGGTAGTGTGGTTTTCGCCCGATGCAGGACAATGTTATAGTTTTGTATTATATTATGTAAATTTAATTAACGTACTTGTGTTCATTTAATTATAATTTTGAAATCATTAGCCAAAAATTCTACTTGTATATTAATTTATTAATAAAGCTTTAATTTGTTGTTTTGAACACACTTTTCGTTTGTGTATCTTGTGTTCCTTACATAACTATATTTTTAAATCCTTTATATTAACTCGTGGTGTCTGCACCCGCCCTTGTCGCCAAAATTTTTGATCGATTTTTAAATCATTTCCTCGTAAGCTAGCGAGCTGAAATTGAGCAGGAAGTTTGGTACCGATAATAAAAACTATGTATCAAAATTTCAGATTGATCGCATGTACCGTAATTAAATTATTGATTTTTTAGATTGTTTTATTTATTCCTATGTATCATGCTATTTTTTGAGATAGAGCGTCGCGGTGCGTATTATATTGAACGACCTTTCTGTCGCGCAATAAGGTGCGTATTTTATTGACAACTCTTTTTATAAACATATTCCTGATCGGTGCGCATTATATTAAACATGTTTTACGACACAACTGCAATTTTTTATTTTTGGATGGTCTTGCGCTGCGTATTATAATGAACATTCTTTTAGTTACTTCTCGTACATAAAGGATTTATAGTGAAAAACTTAGTTTTTTACGGTTTTTTTTTAATCCTTTATATTAACTCGTGGTGTCTGCTTGCTTGCTTGTCGCCAAAACTTTGGATCGATTTTTAACCCACTTCCTCGTAAGCTAGCGAGCTGAAATTTAGCAGGCAGTTTGGTGGCGATGATAAAAACTATGTATCAAAATTTCAGATAGATCACATTTACCGTAATTGAATGATTGATTTTATAGCTAATTTTATGTATTCCTATGTATCATGTTATTTTTTGAGATAGAGAGTAAGGGTGCGCATTATATTGAACAACCTTTCTGTCGCGCAATTAGGTGCGTATTTTATTGACAACACTTTTTATAAACATATTCCTGATCGGTGCGCATTATATTAAACATATTTTACGAAACAACTTCAATTTTGTATTTTTGGATGGTCTTGCGCTGCGTATTATAATGAAAATTCTTTTAGTTACTTCTCGTACATAAAGGATTTATAGTCAAAAACTTGGTTTTTTACGGGTTTTTGTTATTAACCCACTTTCTCGTAAGCTAGCGAGCTGAAATTTAGCAGGCAGTTTTGTGGCGATAATAAAAACAATGTATCAAAATTTCAGATCGATCGCATGTACCGTAATTAAATTATTGATTTTTTAGATTATTTTATTTATTCCTATGTATCATGCTATTTTTTGAGATAGAGCGTCGCGGTGCGTATTATATTGAACAACCTTTCTGTCGCGCAATAAGGTGCGTATTTTATTGACAACTCTTTTTACAAACATATTCCTGATTGGTGCGCATTATAATAAACATGTTTTACGACACAACTGCAATTTTGTATTTCTGTATGGTCTGGCGCTGCGTATTATAATGAAAATTCTTTTAGTTACGTCTCGTACATAAAGGATTTATAGTGAAAATCTTGGTTTTTTACAGGTTTTTTTAATTAGAAAAAATACATTGAATTAAGTCGAAAATTTTAATTTCTCTTTGCAAGTACATGTATAATAGTTGGTTACACATGAAATCAGTTTTTTAACTTCCAAGTAATAGTAATAATAACAATAGTAATTCATGAAGTAAAACACCCAATTAACACATAAAAATTTCACTTTCTTAAGCGATGCTATTCGAATTAAAAGTAGTTGTGTAAGGTTCAATTTAAATACACATTGTATAAATGTTTTTAATAACTATTGATTTCTTTTAAGGTTTATTTCTGTGCAGTAATCATTTTTTTTTAAATATCATTTGGGCTCATATTTTTTCTGGTTAAAAAAAACAAAATGTTTTTAGAAACAGTGGCCCGTCTATGGTTGGTGTCACACGGTGTGGTACAGTGGCATGGATAAGGTTGGTGTCGCTTGGTGCAGTATAGTGACGTCGTTAGGGTTGGTGTCGCTTGGTGCAGTATAGTGACGTCGTTAGGGTTGGTGTCGCTGGTTTTGGTAAAGTTGCAATAAGACGGTTGTTGTCGCAAAGTTACGGTGTATATGCAATCCAAGAATTGTGTCTCTCGGTTACGGTACAACGGCACGGCTAGGGTTGTAGTTGCCGGGAGCGGTACAGTAGACTGATTGGATTGGTGTCAAGAACACAAAGTCTAAATGACGATGCCAATGTTTTTAATTTTTCAAGTCAAAGCATTTATTCACTTCCAGATACCATATATGCTCTTCCAAAGCCTCGCGTGTTTGTAAGATTTGTTTTACTTTCCATTACATATGAAAACCAGTTACAAATTTTGATATCTTTTTTCCTGTAACATTAGCAACACACAATTTACAGCAAAAATAGTAAACTTTCTGACTGACGAGTTTTGTGACATGGTAAACACCTGCTTTAAATTTCGCATCTTTTCTTGTTATTTCAGTGAATGGCTCGCTCCTTTCTGAGAGAAAATACCGCTACTCTTCTATCAGACTGCAGTTATTTGAAGCAGTTTCATTCCAGACAAAAGCTTGGGATGTTTTTCTAACTTAGTTCACGAATACGCTTTCGTTGAAAGATTGTTATGAGCATTATCATTGTATTCAGAATATCTACTGAGTTCAGTTATATTGAAAAGTCAGCCTCTTCAATTTTCTACATTATTTGCTGTATTATAGAAATCAAGCTGCTGATATCAGGTAAGTAGTACCAAAAGTCAAATGGATAATTGAGGAATTTTTTAAAATTTAACCCTTGTCATCATTTAGTAACTTCCCATATAGAACCCTAGAACTTTGTAGTAATTTTAGTGGTTGTCATTCTTTATTTATTTTTTTACTTTCAGCTGCTGACAGCAATTATAAAGTCCGGCACGATAGAAAAAATGTTAAATTGCAAAATTGCGTTGGGTTAAAGCAACAAAAGTAATACTTATTATATAAGCTCAAACACAACGGCAGTTGTTCTATCCAAAACACTTAAACCATAGTTGACTTATAAAATACTCTAGTCAAAATATGAAAATCGTGCACGAATACTAATGGTAGTACGGTAACCGTATATAATTTTTTTAAAATGAAAATAAGAAGTCTTAGGTGTCAATGCATATTTTTAAACTTAAGAGAAAAAATTTTAACTTTAAAGATAAAAGAAAGTTGTATACAAATAATTTGCTAATCATAAAAATAAATAAAAATTCTTTCTGTAAAATGTTTTAGCGTTGCCTTCTTTGTACTTAAAATGATCGAGCAACATCATCAAATAACTATAGATATTATTTAAAATCTTAATTAGTTCTGACTTAAGAGATCAAACGTTAACGAACTTGTAAATGTTTTTTTAACGTACGTTAATCCTGACTTATCAACCTTCTTGGATGGGTTAACAAAGTGGGAAATCGAGACACGATAGTTATAACCTTATGAAATGCTACTAGTCCGCTCAGTGTATGCTTTAAAATATTTCCATTTTGTGTCACCACCCGAGATGGTGGAACCAGGTGAGGTCTGCACAACACTTAACCTTTAGATACGCCACTGCTAAATGGGCTGAAAATGTGTCATTAAACATTGAGAAAACATATACATTTTATTACTTACGTGACAGTGGAACTTTTGTAGCAGCTGAGGTTGTAGAAATTATTGTGGCTGGTGGTGGTGTTGCCGTGGCTGATGTCGTTGTTGGTGTGGTAGTGGTCGCTGGCGTGGTTATTGTTGTAGTTGGTGTGGTGTTTGGCGTAGTTGTGCTTGACGTAGTTGTTATGGTGGTGGGGGTTGTGGTCGATGTGGCGGTAACTGCCGCTGGTGATGTATGGGGGGCAACAATCGTCGTTGGACACACGACCGTTGGACTACATAGACATTGTTTAACTGGGGGGGGGAGGTAAAGGTTTATATGGTTGGATTAAATGTTTAACCGTATAGGTTAACATAAATGAATGAAGGTTAAATTGTTGCTCTAATGGTTGATGGCTAGAAGGTTGCTGCAAAAGAGTGAATGTCAAATTGTTGCTAGAAAGGATAAAGGTTGGAAGATATCCTTGAAAGGGTTAAGGTGAAATGGTTGCAGCAAGGCATAAGGACTTACATAAATTTATAGTTATTGATGAAGTTTCGGGTTATTGGTTTGTGTGATTGTTATGTTTACTGGTTCAGCTTACCTCCCTGTTTGGAGGTCATACAGCATTGATTCCTTGAGTAGAAATCATAGCATGACGTCAGTGGACACGGTTTGTAGGTAGATGTTAAAGTTAAGCTCCAAGTGTTAACGAATATACCATTACAGGTCGGGGCTTCGGTAAGGTGATGGTCGGGAGGGTCATGGAATGGATTGTAATGGTCGGGCGGGTGAGGAAAGGGATAGAGATGGTCGGGAGGGTGATGAAAGGGGTGGTGATTGTTGAACCCGTGTCCATGGTGGCGATGAGCAACGATAGCGACCATTAAAACCGTAAGGGCGACGCATAGGAGGAGGAAGTTTCTAGGCGATGACATTCTGGAAAGTTATATCTGAAAAATTACAGTGTTAAAAAGAATAAATACATTGCTAGTTGTGGATAAAACTTGGGTGTTCATCACAATAACTTTTATCTGTTATGGATTTATGAAGTTTTAAGAGATTTGAGTTTTGAGATATTTGGAGAAGGACATGTATTAAAATTACAAGCAGCTCGGGGCAGAAGCGATCTTGATAAGATAGGTATCAAGTGGGGATAATAAGATCAAAGCGATCCAAAAGAGAGGCTACCTACCTTCCATCTAGGCTCCCTAGTTACTTTTGTGTATCCATAACTGTCTCAATCCCGATTTTTCCTCTCGCGGTTTTGCTCTATTGTCATATTGGGCCCAGTGCGGCAGTCCCTGACCCAGTATCCCAGCCTTCCACTTTACTAACAGTCTCCCCGACCCATGGTAGCCCCCTTGATATTTCCAATATTTAGGTCAACGTGTGGGTTCTTTAGTAGGCCAGCCTTTGTCCATCCCGTAGGGTACGGTGATTTTACGTGTATATACCCTACTCTATAGACTTTTCTCTCCCCATCAAACATTTTACACGTGACTGTCTAATTTGTCAAACACACCTTTTCGACTAGGAATTTCCTTACGCCCACGATTCCGCACCCCGTGTCCCGTACAACCTTAACTTTAACCCCATTAACTTCTCCCTTCCCAGCAAAACGCCCTGTTTGTCATCTTTTATTTCCCCTGTTTATATAGTTGCCCGTTCCCTTCCATTGGTGAATTGTCTCTTCTACCTTCTTCACTCCTACCTTGCACTCTCTGATTCCCCGTGACTGGTCTACTTTCCCGTGTCAATGTCACTGTTGGGGTTGCCGCCATGTAGCCCTCGCCCGTTTTAATGACCGACTTTAGATCTAAACTACCACTCTCCAATACGTGCTCCACAACCTCCACGCTTACTGTTTGTAATATTTTGTCTACGACGGTGAGCTTAAATAGCTTCTCGTAACTTTTTTCCGTTTTTGAGAGTTCTACCCATCTGGTCAGATAGTGGCTAATCCTATCTGCATATGCTACTATGCTCTCTCTTTTTTCCGGTCTCACCCCTTCCAACTTTTCTCTATACCCTTGAGCGGTTAGCCCGAAATGTCTCGATAAGGCGGTATTTACTTTCTCATAGGAGGCCTCTACGCCCTTTCCACTCCCCGCATAGCACACCGGTAGTAGAAAATGTGGAATTAGCTTTCTTAATAAATAACCCCAATGTTCTACTGGCCACTCCCTATGTCTCGCTTCATCGTCAAATCGGATTAGAAAAAAATCTAAATTGACTCCTACCTCATCAAACATGGGTTGTTTACTTCCTGAGCACCCCGTGTTCCTTTGTTCCACCCTTGGGGTCAGTCCCTCACTCGCTTTCAATTCTTCCATTTTTCTTATGTGTTCTAACCTTTTTCTCTCCTCCTCCCGCTTAAAAGTCCGGATATCCCTTTCCTCTTCTTGCGCCACCATGTACGCCTTTATAATCCATTTCTTTGCCTCCTCCCATTCTAATCCAAGCTCCAGGGCCCTTTGTTTAATTTTTGCTAAATTAAGCAATCCCATTTTCACACTATAGTGCTTCAGTTACAATATATATATATATATAAAATGTCTTATATCAAGAGAACAATCTACTATTTTGACAATATTTTTACAATTCAGAAATTCATCAAATAAATACTTAAATCAGTACTTACTTTTGTATAGACATTAACACTCATAATATTAATAAATAACGAAATGCACACAGTCACAACACTTGAATGTTCACTGTCCTTAATCTAACGTAATGATGTTCCCGATATAGTCTATAGTCTATAAACTTAGAGCCCGTCCTTTGGTTTGCTCCTGGTATCTGACGTGTTACTGTCCTAGTTAGAAATGTTATGTATTTCTGCACTCGACCTCCGGGTAGCTAGCGGTGTTCGACATCCCTCAGGCTTGATCGACGGTTTTGTTTCTCTCCAACCCACTGCTACACTGATCTGGTTTCGTCGTTCTGGCTATTAGTGATTGTCTTCGGTTTAGTTGTACTGTCTAGCAGTGTACGCCTCTGGTTACGTTGTACTGGCTAGCAGTGTACATCTCTGGTTACGTAGATCTCGAACAAATGGCTCAAGAAGTTTGACGGGCCCCCATTGTGGCGGCGTGTCATGTCTAGGGGGATTCAGGTCCACCCCTTGGCCACAGATATTACTCAGCGTCAGTACTCCGACGGAGACTCAGCTGGTTAACATAAACGACAAAACACCATACTGGATGTGGTATAAGAAGTCACAAACACTCTTGGTTAAATATTAATACACGTATGATAACATCAAGGGGTGTATCCATGGAAAAGATTACAGTTGAAAACGTTTGTAGCTTCATGCCATTCCAAATCTGTCTTTCTCACTGTGTCTTATCTTCAGCCAACCCTTCCATTAACATCTCGGTCATCCCTCAGCTCTCTACTCTCGACCAGTCTTCACACTGTCCGTAGCTCTACAACCTCCCGTCTCGCCCGACCGGTCTGTACTGCCCGAGTCACACACGCTGTCTCCATTGACCTCTGTCATGCCCGCTGATCAAAACTCTCACGTACTCACAGTTCACCCAACCGTTCACGTGAACTGGTGCACTCGTGTTTACGCACTCTCGCTGCATTTACGCCTAGTCATCCTCACACCACAACATCTGACCGTGACAGTACTTCAGCGTCTTGCCAAAGAAATAATTTCTCAACATTCGTAGTCTTAAACAACAGAAGATTTTGCTAGATTTCCTTGGTCAACTGAGACGAAAACTGTCAATGACAATCTAGCAGCACTAGGTATAACAGTGGTGAAGTGTAGGCGAAGTGGTCTTACAGTAGATGGCTACGCAGATGCCACACAGCTGGAAATTTCAGACCTGTTAGCAAACCAGGTGCAGCCCAGCCACAAAGCTGAATTCAATTTTAAAGTTTGATAATTGTGTATTTTGTATATGAGATCTATAAATTGAAATATACTGTCAACTATTCCCTAGTGCCTAGAGCAGAGGTCAGGAAACCATGGCTCGCGAGCCAGATGTGGCTCAATTGATGGCTGCATCTGGCTCTATGAAAAATGTTCATTTATTCAAATTGGAAAAAAAACGTTTATCCAGACTCATTTGATTTATATATTAATTGCATATTTTAAAAACAGCATAACAAATTAAAAATGTTATTTAAACAAATTCAGAGGCATAATTGTTGTACTGTAAGTGTCCAAATTAAGTAAAATGCACACATTTACTTGCATTATAAGTTTTAAACATAATATATGGCTCTCACGGAATTACTTTTCAAAATATTTGATGTTTATGGCTCTCTCAGAGAAAACGTTTCCCAAACCCTGGCCTAGGCTATTATATTTATTATTTAAATATGATTAAATGGATTTAAACATACGCCCTTCACAAAAAGGGACCTACCTGTTCCTACTTAACTGATCAGTGTCTAATGACAAACCAAACTGCCTGGTCGAGATTTATCTAGTTCGAAGTCGATGCTACTTGCTGGCCTCCGTTACTTCCCGGTGAACAGCAGTTGCCCCAAGCCCAGCAGTGACGTTTTCTATATGTTGTCTCACAACAATAGAGCCGCTAACACGCCATGTCAACATACAGGACCGTTTTATCATTAAGCCACAGTGGGAGTTGTGCCCAGGTCCCAAGACATTTGAAGGGTTCTAAGTAAATTTGTAGGGGCCTATGAAAGGCAGAAAACATAAATAACTGTAAATATATATTAGGTACATCATCTGAAGACTACATCAGAAACTACAGGTACGAATTTATTAACATTAAAAACCCTTAGCGTGTATGATGAAAAATGAGCCATTTAACGGTAATTTAAAGTTTTAGACGTTTGCATTAGCAAAGTAACATATGGCGTCCTCAAATGTTATTTCAGGAATCAATGCCTTTTATTATTTAAAGAAATGCCAAAGAGAATAGACCTGCTTGTTCCATCTATGACCAAAAATACGGTTTTCATACTTTTAGGAAGAGAACGTGCAGCTTTCAAATTTGTCAAAAAATTTAAGGTAGATTTTGAAAATATTTAATAGAACTTGGCTTAATTAACGTGCTACGAAAAGGGGTTTATATATATATAAATATATATTTATATATATTATATTATATTATATTTACCAAAACAATATAACGTTTTTAGTAATAGGCAGCAATTTACAATTACATGATAATAAAGTGAAAATAAAAGTCGTAAAATTATTTGAAAAAGCTTTATGCACATTTAATTACTTGGATGATAGTAACATTTGAAGAGGGACTACGAAAAAACAGTGGCTAAGGAATACCCTTTAAAACAGTGGTTCTCAAATAGTGTAGCGCGCCCCCGAGGGCGACGCTCCATAAAAGGGGGCGCGAAATGGTGTACTTATAACAATTTTATAGACAAATGATACTATTTACTATCGCATGGGGGCGCGAAATGTTTTATTCTTCCTATTGGGGGGGATGGGGGGCGTGACAGAAAATAATTGAGCAACACTGCTTTAAAATGACACTATCTTCGTGGACATGCAAGTCCTGACACCCACAGCCCCCACCACCTCATACACTGACCGGTTCAAGATATATGGCGGTCAACCAACCTCCCGTACAATCAACCGAAGTTTGGTAACTGATCAAATTCACCGTAATACGAAGACTTAAATCTGAGTTTTTATTTCTTTAGTAATAGAAGATAGTATAGGAAAGTGAATAATCCCTTATGTCAGATGGGGTCGGGCATGTATGGACGCCTTGACTATCAATGTCAAAATTTACTAGGCAAGGTATTACCTATAACCAACTTTAACGTGGGAAAGAGTAAATATTTCTCCCAGCTTATCTTTGTGCACAGTTGGTATTTAAATTCTCCACCATAGATTTCATTCAAACCACGTTACTCCTCCACCACTTCCCAATTCTCGCCCCATTTTCTAATCCTTACAAATGTTCACTCGACGATTGAATCCAAATTGACTTGGACCAATTATTCGTTTTTATTAAATAATATTTTTTCCCTTAAAATTGGGATTTTGAGGGAAAGATTGTGAGGGAGAGATGATTATGGAGGGAGGGTGAGGGAGGAAGGGTGAAACAGAGTAATTGTGCGTTAGGAATTGTGAGGGAATGGTGATGATGGAGGGAGGGGGGCTGGTGAGGGAATAAGAGTGAGGGGGATAGGAGAGGGGATGGGATGGGGAGGAAGGAATAGAGAGCGAGGGATATTTTGGGAATGGTGATAGAGGGATGATGAGGGAGGGATGGTGAGGGAGGTAGGGCAAGGATGGTTGGTCTATATAGATCGTTAAATGACGTTACCACTGTCATAAAAGTTACGTTTCTTTAAAGTTAAAAGTGGTAGTTGTTTGTAAAATTTCTTCGTGGACGTATGATTGAAACCATCAGCACAGAATTAAAATCGATGCATCTGCTCTCACCTGAATTTTTTACAATATCATATAGAAAATATCCTTCAATATATTGATTGATTATACCCATAGTGCCATCATTCTTTGAAAATTAATTGTACCCTAGGCCAATTTGAGCATTAATTATACTCCTAGAACCGAAATTAGTGATATTTAATGTTATTTCCCGAAACCCTAGCGCCAGCCATCCAATGTTAAATGTTGATCTGGTAAAACCACGTTAGCCGTATCTTTTTTTAACCACGTTTTATTAACTCGCTTTCGTCCCTGTGTGTTTGTCCAACAATTTTTCAAATCTGCCAACGTAAAATTAAACCACTTCTGATGGTCCTAGAGATCTCAAAATTTTACCACAGATAGATCTTGGATGACAATGCATTGTATCAAAATTTCAGATTGATCAAATGTACCGTTATTAAATTATTGAACTTTTTAGTTCATGTATATATAAGCATCTGTACCGTCTGCTTTTGTTGACATCCATGAGTTCACCCCGTGACCACATCACCGTGATTTTAAAACGTTGGGCGGGCGCTTATGATGTGTTTGGTATTAAAAAAAATAGAGGTAAAAAAAAAGATTTTTAAAAACCACGTTTTTGTAAGTGGACTAAAAAGAATAAAATAAATAGAGGTAAAAAAAGATTTTAAAAAACCATGTTTTTATAAGTGTACTAAAAAGAAGAAAATAATTTAAAACTAATAAGTTTAAGTAATTTCATATAATATAACTAAAAACGAGGGGCGGGTGTTTGGTATAAAAATTATTTATAATTAAGAAGGCAAAAAAGATATCTATAAGTGAGAGAATGAGTGAACCGCATATGTAAAATCTCATAAGCGACCGCCCAACGTTTTTAGTCAAATCATATGAAAACACTTAAACTTATTAGTTTTAAATTATTTTCTTCTTTTTAGTACACTTATAAAAACGTGGTTTTTTAAAATCTTTTTTTTTACCTCTATTTATTGTCACTTTCTTCCACTGTTCCTACAATACCTCGAACTGAGCCTTCTGGGGTCACGTGACATAGGTAGCCACTGACGTCTGTTTGATATGACCTCTGATATTCCTTTGTTATTGCCCCACTAATATTATTATCAAAGACAAATGAAGTTGAAATTGAACAGATGGGCGCTTTTTGTGTAACATAAACATGAATAAAACAGGCACGCACACAAGAAACTGTAAGTTCTACACATGGGAAAAATATCCTACTTTGTGGTGTGCATATCCCTGTGTATTTCTTAATGACTACAAGAAACTCCAAACAGACCAACAGCAGATGGTCAGTAGAGAAAGAAATATGATCTTAAACAAAATCTGGTCTACCTGAAGTACAAAAATAAAAAAGTCATGGATCAGTTGTGCAAAAATCATCTTTTGGTCTTCTAATTTAATACGTTAGGAAAACTGAATGAATTTTCATCACTATTATATAATAACTAAGTCTCCACTGAGCTACTTATCTTAAGTCTCTGCACGCTGTTGAAATTTGATTCGGTTCGGTAACGTTCACTTGTAAAAGAAGAGTGTCTGACTAATTTGAAGTTGAAGAATTAATTACATATACCAATCATAGTTATGTTCTCATACTAATCCAGCATATTTGTTTTTTCAATTAATTAGCATTAGTTTATTAATAATTCACATCAAATATAGCAGGACGGGGTAAATATTTTGGCTCGGGGGCCACGGATATCAGTAGAAGGCAGTACCATCTACAATGGTTGTATTCTTCAGTTACATTTCATTTTAGAAAAAGTATAAATGGTATCAGTTTTTTTAACTGATTGAATCAATTCGGCGCACTAAAGTCATTCTTAAAAATGAAACGTTTCCGAATTTGCTTCTCTCATCAGGACACAATATGCTTGCACAATCTTCCATACACTATCTACCATACATAATCTACTATACACAATCTACCATACACAATCTACCATAAACAATCTACCATACAATGTTTAACCTACTCGCCATCCGAAAAAGGCTTGTAACGTTTAGCGAGGTCGCAGGCTATCATAAAATTGGCCTCTGTCGCCCTATCCTGTAGTGTTGATTGTAATGTAAATAATGTTTGTCTCTCCTTGAACTTTTTAACACAATCTGAAGATTTCATTTTGCTTTTGTCTTCTGAAATTTTGATGCCAAAACTCGTGGCGACAATAAAAATGATCTGTCAAAATTTCAAATCGATCGAATATACTGTAATTAAATTAATGAATTTTTAGATTATCTCTATGTAGCATGTAAGTGTTTATGCTAGTCTTTCGCGCGGTGGGTATTATATTAAACATACTTTTAGTTATGTCTCATATTTAAAGGATTTATAGTCTAAAACGTTTTTTACAGGTTTTTTTTTCATTTAGAAGGCTCAACTTTATTTGTGAATTTTAAAATTTTATTGTTGTAAATACAAATTTAAAGTAAAATTGAGAAACCGGGAAAGTGCGTATTTACAATGCTTGCGTACGCGCTTTATACGTAACGCTCAACTGAAGACATAAGACGAACTTTCGGTTCCAGATATGAAGGAAATGTCAGTTTCAGCAAGGTTTTCTGAATGTCTTGGCGGGCCACAAAAAAACTCTGTGGCGGGCCGCATTTTCCTCACGTCCTGCACTTTTCCCACCCTTGCCATATAGAGTTTGACGATTTTGCAGTATGAACTTTCAAATATTTGTTGACGATTATTTCATATATTTAATTAATTTAAAAAATTAGATTTACCTTTATTTCTATCAAACCTACAATTTATTTTACCCTTTTCATGTTTAGGAGCTTGTTAACGACAAGGAATTTGGCACAGCTAACAAAGTGACACCCGGGGCATTTGCAACTCCTCTGTTAAGGGCATAATTATAGAGATATACTATTTAGGGGTAGATCAAGATTTAAACTGCTTCATATAAAAATTAAAGATATTCTTTAGCAGAAAATGCCACCACTCAATGGGAAAATTTTATATATTCAGTAACCCTCAAAAATATTTTTGGGCTACATCTAGCTTTTTCAGGCTCATACATACCCTGTTTGCATGTTTTCAATCTACTTATCAATAAGCCTGATTGCAGTCTCGTCCCTATTTTGTTCGCTTCATACATCTAGCCCGATTGCGTTGCCCGGAGAACCCTCTTTTTGTTTACCCTTCCGGATGCTGCACTGTCGGGCTCCAAATGGCAAAACAAATATTTGTTTATTAATGCAATTATGTGTATGGTATCACAACCGTCCGTCCTCATGGGACGACGGCGTGTACTCCTGTTCCTCTGCCCCCCCTGTCCTTTCTCCTGGCCCTTCACTCTTCACTCAAAGCTATGAGGGATGCTTCCGCGACATGAATGCCCTCACGCACTTTTGCCCGCCAGGAGGTGCGCTCCTCGGCAATGGTCTCCCACGTTTTATAGTCTATCTGTGCCAATGACATGTCTTTCTTGCAGACGTCCTTAAAGCGCAAGCAGGGGCGACGTCTTTTTCTCTTACCGGTTGCCAGCTCACCGTAAAGCAAGGCTCTAGGAATGCGCTCCGAGCTCATCCTGTGGACATGACCTAACCACCACAGGCGCCTCTCACTCAGAATTGAGTGCATACTCAGCATATGGCTTCTTCTGAGTACCTCGACATTGGTGATCTTGTCCTGCCACTTGATGCGTAGAATCCTACGCAAGCATCGTAAGTGGAAGCTGTTGAGCTGCTTTGTTTGCTTGGCGTAGGTCGTCCAGCACTCACTGCCATAGAGGAGTGTGGTGAGCACGCAGGCCTGGTACATAGTGATTTTCGTCCTATCTGTGAGCAGCGCATTGTTCCACACTCTTTGATTCAGCCTAGCCATTAATGGTGCGGCCTTGCCGATTCTGGTTCCTTTTTCCTTATCCAGGGAGAATGTGCTTGTGATGTTACTGCCAAGGTAGGTGAAATAATCGAAGACGTCCAATGTGTTTCCCTCAATAGAGATTGCTGGAAGGCGGTAAGTGCCTTGTCTCATAATGTTTGCCTTTTTGAGGATAATCGTTAAACCAAAATCATTGCATGCCTCTGAGAATTTATTGACCAACTGTTGGATTCCTATCTCTGTAAGTGAGGTAAGGGCTGCGTCATCCGTGAAGAGCAACTCTCTGATTAAAACATTTTCCAATTTGCTCTTCGCACGTAGCCGGCTGATATTATATAGGTTTCCATCCATCCTGGTATGAATGTTCACACCCTCGGAGCAGACCTCGAAAGCATGTCGCAATAGCATCGAGAAAAAGATACCAAAGAGTGTTGGAGCCAGTACACAGCCCTGTTTGACTCCACTACAAACTGGGAAGGGTTCTGAGGTGGCACCATCGAAGAGCACTGTGCTGTGCCTATTGGCGTGGAAGGACTCGATGATGGAGAGAAGCCGCGGCGGACATCCTATTTTTTTCAGTATACGTAGCAGACCCTTGCGGCTGACCAGGTCAAATGCCTTCGTTAAATCTATGAAGGTAATGAAGAGGGGTTTTTGTTGCTCCCAACATTTCTCTTGTAGCTGACGGAGTGAGAAAATCATGTCCATGGTTGATCGGCCAGCCCGAAAACAACATTGTGATTCTGGGTAGACATTTTTTGCCAGAATTTGCAGGCGTGCAAGGACCACTCTGGCAAATGCCTTTCCCACAATACTCAGTAAGGAGATACCACGATAGTTATTGCAATCGCTGCGATCACCTTTGTTTTTTAAAGCGTGACAATCTTGGCGTCGCGCATTTCCTTTGGGATGTGTCCGCGTTCCCAGCAATCGCATATGAGTTCGCGCAGAGGCTTCAGTAGTGCTTGTTTGCCGTACTTAACTACTTCTGCAGGAATGCCATCGTTACCTGGAGCCTTCCCATTGCTCAGATGATCGATTGCCTTACTAAGCTCCTCCAATGACGGTTGGGCATCAAGCTGATCTAGAACTGGTAGTTCTGGGATTCTATCTATGGCAGAGTCAGTTAATACATTCTGTGTCGCATATAATTCTAGATAATGCTCAGTCCAGCACCGCAACTGCTGGTCTCGTTCTGTAATCATCACACCTGACTTTGATGTAATTGG
The DNA here is from genome assembly GCA_944989445.1 of Ampullaceana balthica. Taxonomy (NCBI): domain Eukaryota; kingdom Metazoa; phylum Mollusca; class Gastropoda; family Lymnaeidae; genus Ampullaceana; species Ampullaceana balthica. The sequence continues at coordinate 279,425 of CALYLW010000202.1, forward strand.
AGCAGACTTTGATATTGTGTGTCCAGTGGCCTTTTTTATGCCTTCGTACAATTATTTATATATATAAATTTGACGTTCGATGAAAGCTGATATCATTGCTAGTTAAATTATGTAAATGCCGTATGATTAAATTCATACTATTATCAACAGTCTTACATTGCAATTAAATATATATATGATTTGGCTTAACGTAACAAAGATAATCTCGAAATAAAGTTAAAATGCATTAGTTAAAATAAACAGCTAATTATTTTAAATGAAAAAACTTATATCATAATTAATAGTTACACAATTTTCAATAAATGTAATCGCTTATAAAATATTTTTTTAAACTTTTATTATTATTTAGTGCGAAATTTTTTGATTTTTTGTATTGAGTTAAAGTGAGGAAATGTGTGCCAAACGAATATGAGTTTTATTATCCATTACACACGCTACTTTGAAAGCCAAGGTTGGGGGGGATGGATTAGCCTCTTTTTACGTGACGTTCTTAGTGCCAGGTTTTCCTTTACGCCGTTGATGATTTTTTTGTGGTTGGGGCGGTCGTTGTTGTAGTCGCACTGGTGGTACAGGTTGTTGTGGACGCTGTATTGGCCACATAAGTCTTGCATTGCACATTCTTTGGACACAGACATTGCTGGTAGAGCGCTCCATTACTGCAGAGAAGATGTAATTATTCAACGTCACGTAACACGTCATGTTTTAGTGACAAAGTTTTGTTTCTCTAAGTCCTATAACTATAATATAACTAGGTTGCGCTGGGGCACCGTGGTGCCTACGGCACCCACTTTTTTCAAAAGCCCAACTAACTTATCTCTCTTTAATAAATACTTAATATTAAACTTCCTGATATGTACACAAAGTATTTTATAATAGGGGTTGTAGGGCGCCTACGGCGCTCACTGCAGCTGTAGGGCGACTACGGCGCACACTTTTTTTTTGTCAAAAGCCCAAGTAACTTATCCTTGTTTGATAAATACGAATTATTAAACTTGCTGAAATATACACAAAGTATTCTATAATTATAAATCCTCAAATCCTATTTTTGCATCGTTCCCTTTTCCAAAATTAAAAAATAAGCTAAAACAATGACGTCATATAATATTTTTTTACAGCGCGTCTTTAATTTATAATTGTTTTGCGCACCTTTTTGCGCGCCTTCTGATGCACACCTTGTATTAAAATATAAGCTCAAAAAATGACTTCATAGCGTTACACATACATCCAGTGAGTGAGTGACTTCGGCTATTATATTATTTACTAGTGTATTACCCGTCAAAAATGAAGAGAGTTTTCAAAATGGATACATTTTAACTGAAATCCATTAATTTTGAAAAAATAATCATCAGAATAATAAAAAAGGTAATACAGGATTTTTATTTATTTTTATTTGATTCATTTATTATCATATTGAACAATTTTATGGGAACGTTCGAAAAGTGTGTTGTTGTTGTTTTTTTTTGCAGTAATATTTTGCGCTGCTTTATAAAATTAGTAGCGTCACAGACAGACAGACATGACAGACGTGACAGAGATTGCAAATTATGTATATTGATGTTTATAGTTTTACGAAGTAAAGCACAGTTTCCTTGGTCTTTTTAGATATTTTTACTTACATTAAGCCACAAACAATTACAAGCTTAATGGATTAAGTCAAAAGTAAATTCAACACCACGGTGAAGACTTTCTTACTATATCGAGGAGAAACATGGAGAAAAACAGCAGGCGGTTCAAAAAAGCAACAAACGTTTATAAGCTCACTTCTCCGAATGATGCTCCGAATCCGTTGGCCCAACGTCATCCCCAACGAGGACCTCTGAGAGCTTGATGTAGTATCACCTTAATTGATTCTTAAAATTTGACAGCTGCTCCTGTTGTAAAAGCAAATCTTACGGTACCCTATCATTTTTAAACCAAGGGCAATGTAATTTTCCGAACGGCACATTTTTGTTTAAATTTTAAAAGCTTTTTTTTTGGGGGGGGGGCAAATTTCCTCTTTGATAATTAACTTCTAAAAACAAATAACGTTATAAAAATGTTTAATATGATAAAAGAAAAGACTCGATGAAAATATTATAAAGTTAAGAAACTATACTAAAATACGTGAAGGATTCTTATGCAATAATTTCAAACTCCTATTCATTCTCCTATTTATCTAAAGACTTCTGATACTAATGCTTACTGAGCTGAAAAACATAGAGCTGAAGTAGTGTACGAACATTACAATTATGTGCTGGTACATTTAATCGAGTTTAATGTAGGTAAACTACTGGAACAAAATTGTTGCCGTACTCATATGTTTTATTCACTCAAAGCATCATTATTTTAATGTCTTTATTTTGTAGAAATCTAATATATAAAGCTTAATTGGTATTTGTATCTTTGTATGTTTGTATGTTTGTATGTTTGTATGTTTCATACTCGACATGACGTAACATCTCGGCATATGTTTGTCTTCAGTTGGCTTCGAGTGACTAATACCCTCTGGCACAATTCAAAAACAAGTACACCAAGACGCTTTTGTGTTACCGCCAACACCACATTTCCTCTCCACCAATCCTAAATTTACTCCCTGACTTCTGCTGTGTCAAACCTTCAAACCTCTGTTCGTCTTGTCAGTCAAGTCTCGTTGTTAACATTGTCAATGCAATCAAACATCATTGAAATCAACATTTTAAAACATAAGTATGGAAAACACATAATTGCTAAAAATGGCATACCCTTTTCAAAAATACATCCACATATTACAAATAATGCATGAAACACATAATTGACAAAAATACATAAGAGTCTCAAACAACTTCAAAATCATCATTTTCCTACAACCATCAATTCATGATGAAATTAAACCCACATTGGAAAATTCAGATAATAGCATCTGACAAACAACACAAACATAGTTATTTCCTCATAATCATCAAGAAATAACATTAGAAAACTAAGCAAATAGTCATTTCATCATCATGGGTTAAAAGCATAAGAAAAACCAAGCACACATTGTCATTTCATCATTGTCATTGTTCATGTACTAGCATTACACATACAAAACACAATTATTCAATTCATAATCATCAATTAATAGCATAAGACAGCAAATGGCAAAAAACATATTCAATCAATTCATCATCATCAAATAATAGTATAAGACAGCAAAACATATTCAATCAATTCTTCATCATCAAATAATAGTATAAGACAGCAAAACATATTCAATCAATTTATCAGTCTCAAAATTCAAGTAACAGGCAGTACCAGCATTACGGTCTACCAAAATAATCATCTCATCAATCCGGTTAGAGACAGCACAACACAATAATAAATCATTTCACCATTCTCAAAATCATGTAACCCGCCTTAGTTGACCTAAAGCGAATAACCATAGCTACATTGTCGACATTGACCCATAGAAAATCATAGAAATTATTAAATGAGACATAAATTTGTACTGTCAATGTAAAAGGAAAACAACAAGGAAATAAAATTCATGCACATGGTAAAGAATGAATTACACACAACATTAGTCAATTAAAACACGGTAGCAAATCATAGTCATTTCAATTAAAAAAATTCACACATCAACAATCATAATTCATAAAATATTCCACCTGAGCAATGCTCCAAAAACACAACTTCATCAATGTGTACCTTATTACTTCATCAGCAGAAGTGCAAACATCAACCTGCTCATAATACATTCACAAATTGACATGCACGAAATCAACAAAAAATGTGATCCAATCTGTGCAACATAATTCATCATAATAAATCAAAAATCGACACTCAAAAATGAATTAACCACAACATGTTTAAATCCCAGCATGTTACACATAATGACAGAAATACATTAAGAAAAATATTTGCACACACACCAAAAAAATCAATTTCATCATAACTCAAGCAGCCATAGCCAGCTGACTGCCCAAGCACTTGTAGATTTCTGATGGCCAAGGGGTCTCCATAAATTTTCTCATATTTCTTTTATTAGTTCCCCAGTCCGACAACAGGATTTTGTCCCCGACATGATTTGAGCGGTTCTCCGATGTTGACGTGCCACCGCCATTCTTTCGCCCCCTTTTGACTGTCCCCTTTTTGTGGACTCTGTAATTGGCCGCTGGACGACGTGTCTGCCCAGGCGATTTGGCCGACGTCGACGTCTCGTCAACTTTTCTGTACTTGGTCTGCGGCGACAGACCGAGTATTGGGCTATTCTGCCCCGAAGTGACCCGTGTCACATGGCTTTTCCTGTAGTTTGGTCTATTGTGCCCTCTCACGGGATTATCTTCCCCGTGGGGAAACATTGAGGTGTGACCACTTTTACTCTCATTATTAACAGTTTCTAACCTTAAGTTACTCACCACCACTTTCTGCGGAGTTTGCCCGAATTTGGTCTGTAGCTTCTCAGGCGTCTGCTGCTGATTTTTTGGCCACTGTGGTGATATTTTACCAATCTTGTCCTCAGAATTTACCATCACTGCTGCACCTATACACACACTGACTAGTAAATCCACTGAATTTAAATGCACACCACTGTTTAGCTGTAGCTGGTTGGGAGTTTTTCCTCCCAATTCTCCAGTAAGACAGTTACAGGCAAGGTGTCCAATCCCGTCACAGCGGCAACACCGTCTTTCCTCCATCGTCGGATCGTTCAAGGGAGACGTATTATATTGAACGACCTTTCTGTCGCGCAATAAGGTTCGTATTTTATTGACAACACTTTTTATAAAATACTAGCGTATCACCCGTCAAAAATTACGGAAGTTTTCAGCTGAAATCTATTTATTTTGAAAAAATGCACTTTTTAAGGGAGCCTACGGCGCCCACCTTTTTCAAAAGCCCAACTAACTTGTATTTGTTTGATAAATACGAAAAATTAAACTTTCTGAAATGCACACAAAGTATTTTATAATTGGAGTTGTATGGCGCCTACGGCACTCCCTTTGTTTTTTTTATTTTATAATTAACCATCATCAAATCCTCTTTTAACAAAATTAAAATATGAGCTAAAACAATGACGTCATATAATATTTTTACAGCATATCTTTAATTTGCACACATTTTGATGCATTGGTGCAGTAATTTTGTGCGCTGCTGTCTAAAATTAGTAGCGTCAAGGACAGACATTGCAAATTATATTGTTTAATAAACATATTCCTGATCGGTGCGCATTATATTAAACACGTTTTACGAGACAACTACAATTTTGTATTTTTGGATGGTCTTGCGCTGCGTATTATAATGAACATTCTTTTAGTTATGTCTCGTACATAAAGGATTTATAGTCAAATTTTTTAACGTTTTTTTTTATTAAATCCTTTATATTAACTCGTGGTGTCTGTTTGTTTGAGCCCTTTTTTGCTTGTTTGCTTGTCGCCAAAACTTTGGATCGATTTTTAACCCACTTCCTCGAAAGCAAGCCATCTGAAATTTTGCAGGCAGACTCGTGCCGATGATAAAAATGATGTATCAAAATAATTTCAGATCGATCGCATGTACTGTAATTAAATTATTGAATTTTTAGATTATTTAATTTATCTCTATGTATCATGTTAAATTTTTGAGATAGAGTGTCGCGGTGCGTATTATATTGAACGACCTTTCCTGTTGCGCAATAAGGTGCGTATTTTATTGAGAACACTTTTTATAAACATATTCCTGATGGGTGCGCATTATATTAAACATGTTTTACGAGACATAACTACAATTTTCTATTTTTGTGTGGTTTTGAGCTGCGTATTATAATGAACATTCTTTCAGTTATGTCTCGTACATAAAGGATTTATAGTGAAAAACTTGGTTTTTTACTGGGTTTTTTTTTAAACTGTTGCACTGAGGGTTGTGTTAAAATCACCAAAAAGTGAGTCTACGTTTAAAAAAATTTGAATTTGCCTTTTTATAGAGATATTCAGATCTTGACAGAATTAAAAGGGACATTCTTTTGTACCAGAATACGTTTCATTGTTTTCTCGACGATGTGCCAGTTCAGCTATAGTTTCACCTCATTAATTTGCTAACAAATTCTTTTTGAAATGGAGAGAAAAACAAAGGAGAAATTGTTGAATTTTCCGTTTCTTATCTGACGTTGAGTTTCCGAAATTGAAGAATCTTGCCGCTGGTTTGGCATTTGCACTCGAAATAAGTTTGTCTGCCAGAAAACATTTGCTTTAAGAGATTTACTGATGAACATTCGAAAGCATTGCTTTTGATTTGATGCAACCCTTTTAAAGCAAACATTGATGCTATCTTGAAAGTCCAAAGTAAGATTCACAAATCTCTTAAACGTTTTTTCGTGGCGTACATTGTGTGAATTGGATTATATGTACACACGAGCTCTGATGTAAATATATTTTTCTAACGCCGTATTCTCTGATAACTGTTTAAGAAATGTATGTGTAGGTAGTCGTTTTTATGCCTTGCACTCCACTCAACACTGGGATGCTAATCATAGTCTTTAGTCTATTTTTCCAGAGTCTTTATTCTGGCTATATTCCAAACAATGAGAAAGAGTAAGAGGCTTCCGATCGGCTCGCTGGATACTCGGCTTCCTGGATACTCGGCTTCCTGGATACTCGGCTATGAGGTCCCCCGTGAATAAAAGTTTGGTGACACAAAGTAAATTACTGGATCATACATCAAGTTAAAGCATAAACATAAACGCAACTTTGTGTGTTAATAAACATAGCCATGTATAATATTAGATACCTTAAGAGCCTCTCTTTCAATGGAATTTAGCAGGTAACTTGAGAGAAACCAAAAAGGGATCCAAATGAAATGGGAAAGTTACACTATCTGGATGGGATCTCATTAAAGTAAACACTAAAACAACATGGTACTCCATCAGAAATATATACACCGCTAAGAAATACAGTAGAGCCCAGTTATCTTGACCTGAGTTGACGTACCAAACTTATTTAGTCGACGTTTGATAGTGGAATAGCCAAACTATCATTTAGTCTTTGCAATTACGCATAGGTTATCTAGGTTCTCTTATGTCACCAAACCCTCGCGATCTTAAGCACAATTTTTAAAAACGTAAAAAACAAAGTTTTTGACTACAAATCCTTTATATATGAGACATAACTAAAAGTATGTTCATTATAATACGCATCGCACGACGATCCAAAAATCAAACATTTTAGTAATGTCTCTTTTATAAATTATTTATAGTAAAAAAAAACTACTGCAGTCTCCCTGCTAATTTTCAGCTCGATTCGATAACGGGAAAAGGGTTATAAAAACATGTTTAATAAAATGCACACCCCGCGACAGACAAGTAACAACATTTACAGTTCGGGAATATATTTAAAAAAGTATGGTCAATATAATACTCACCGCACCTCGTGACAGGAAACTATTAAAGAGGTTGTTCAATATAATACGTCGGTGACAGTCTAGCACAAAACTGTATATGCTACGTAGAGATAACCTAAAAATTCATTAATTTAATTACCGTACATTCGATCGATGTGCAATTTTGATAGATCATGTTTATTGTCGCCATGATCTTATGTGGTATTATTTCAATACTAGGGGTTGTAGGGCGCCTACGGGGCCCACTTTTTTGTCAAAACCCCAAATAACTTATCCTTGTTTGATAAATACGAAATATTAAACTTCCTGAAATGTACACAAAGTATTTTATAATTATATACCCTCAAATCATCTTTTTACATCGTTCCCTTTTCCAAAATTAAAAAAATAAGCTAAAAAACAATGACGTCATATAATATTTTTTTACAGCGAGAATCTTTAATTTATAATTATTTTGCACACACCCCGATGCACACCTTGTATTAAAATATAAGCTCAAACAATGACGTCATAGTGATAGGGATCATCCAGCCAGCCAGCAAGTGACTTAGGTTATTATATTATTTAAATAACGTTAAGTTACGTTTCTAAACCCTGCATTTGATGTTATAAAATACTACAAAGTGCAATGTTCAGACTTGGTTCTGCGTCAACTAAGCAAATTCCACGAAAGTAAAAAATTAAAATGTTTAAAGCAATTCGTGTGCAAAGGTAAGGAGTGAACAATGACGATAATGGAATTTGTTTTAATGTTATTTTATCCACTCGCTATGGTGCGTGTGCCTGTCTATCTACTTGTGTGTAGGTCTGTCTCTTTGAGTCTCTTTCTGTTTCTCTATCTTTTTGTATATATGTGTGTTTGTCTTTGTGTATGTTTTATGTGTGTGTTGTATGTGTCAATTGTGACACGGGATGGTTTGTCTTATCATATTGTGTTACCTCACACAAAAATGCTTCTGGTTGGCCTGGTTTTAGACGAGTGATAATCTGCAATTTGTCAGTTTCAACTTTAACCCTCTGTGTTGATTATTAGTTTGTGTGTTTATATTTATACATTGCTGATGTTCGGTAATCGTAGAATTTAACCAGTTCGAGAGTAGCACGGAGAAGTTTCTTAAGTTTTATATCTGTAATAATTTCACCACATACCAAATCAGCACAGTAAATGATTTTTCCTCCGATAAGTCTCTTCTGAAACAGATTATTGGAATTGTTTTACTTACTATAAATACATGTTTCGTGACATAAGCATCAATTAGAAGCCGATGTTGTCTTGTATAGGCGCAAGTCTTACTTACTGATTCGGCTTCATGCCTTTAAAAAAAAGTAAATTTTAGGCAAAAAATCCATGCCCTGATTTCTCACTAGGAATTAACATATCAGCTGACTTAAGAGTTAAGCCGTTTCTCTGTCTAAATCTTCAGTTGTGAGTTTTTATATCCAGGTCTATAAGGTTGATGAGGTTGGTGTTTTAATGAATACAAAGATGTTCATTTTTCTTGTATTTTCGATTCCATACACGGAAACTGTTTCAAGATTTTGTGTTACAAATTTTAACTTTGGTTGTTTTTAGTTTTTTTTTAAATCAACTCTTTATTTTAAAAAAAAACAGACCTAAGATTTTCAAAGAAGAATGCTTTCATTTCCATAATTTTTAACTTTGAGACCGTCCATTTAGTTTGAGGTTTTCAAAATATTTAACAATTTATGCTACTAAAGATGAAAGTGCCGTGGTTTACTATTTTAAAACTTCAGGATTTCTGTGTGTCGCCATGACTTAAGATAGTTTATCTTTCCTAAATTTAATGTTGTTCGTTGTGAGACAAGATATATGTATATTTATATTATATATAGATATATAATTTTACTTTATGTTAGCACTAGGAAAATGTTATGTTTAAATATATATTTAAGTATACATAAATAAAGTAGCACACGAGATATCAACAAAGATTCACGTTTATAAAACGTTTTCATAAATAAACTGAAAATATACCAATGAAACTTTACAAATATCGTTTGATAGTTAACGTAAACATAGCATCTATGCTAAAGCCTCTCATTTATCAGTTATACTCCATACATTTACATGTCAGTGAAAAACACAAGAAATATGTTTGATTTTTTAATATTTTTTTTTGTGTGTGGCACACTTGCTAATTTCCATGAGTTTTTTTTCCCAATCATTAGGGTAAAATGTCTTCAATTTTGTCTCTCGTCTATTTAACTGTGGTGCGATGTTCATCCTGGGAAAGGAATGACCTTGATATCAGGGGTGGAGTTACATGCGGCCTGGAATGCTGACACGCCCATTAAGATCCATTCACCGTTACTGGGGGCTCGGCAGTACAACGGCGCCCCAGAGTCTCCCTAAAACACAAACCAAAAATAAGATTTTAACAGTTGTCACACATGTGAATTATATACAGTTTGAATATTAAAGAAGTCATAATGTTTTTTGAAGCGCCGCCACAGATTTATTATTTATGTTAAGCTATCGCCCAGGCGTGTATTATTTCTCCTGTCGCGATTACTACCCCGAACAATAATCGCGTACGATTTCACGATTTCACCGTACAACACAATCACCGCTAAAACCATGTCGTAGACAATCATTTGACAATACAATCACCGCTAAAACCATGTCGTAGACAATCATTTGACAACACAATCACCGCTAAAACCATGTCGTAGACAATCATTTGACAACACAATCACCACTAAAACCATGTCGTAGACAATCATTTGACAACACAATCTCTACTACAACAGTCTCCCAGAACTGGAACATAAACCGACGTGCTGTGGAATCTTTGATATCCGTTTAAGTTTAAGCTAAGCAGTTGTTTGGCTGGTGCCCAGTAAAAATTAAATAACTCTAATCAATTTTTTGTTCTGGTGAATAACCAAGTTTATGGAAAATTATTTTTACAGTCCCTTTGGTATATAACAAACTCGTGTGTCTCTTTATGTAGTTCTCCGAGCAATCCAAATGCCCCAAAGCTTTCATTGCAACACACACTAAAACATTTGGTGAAAGGTTTTTCTTCTGACATTAAACAGTGGACTTCCCTACCATTACACATTCATAGTTTTCCTACTATGAAGGCCTTCAAGATAAATTTTCTTTTCAGAACAATGTTGACTTATGGGACGAGTAATGCAGCGTTCACAACTTTCTATAGCCACGGCATACGTGTGGTTAGCACAATGCCCTGGACGCCTTTGGCCACAGGAACGGGTCCCCGCCTTCACGCAGATTCGAAACCGTGTTTCTCGGAAACACCGCGCCCCCTAAGGTGGAGACCACCCAGAATTCTATACCATTAATTAATCGTATTATTTCTACTACTAAGTTCTTTCAGACTTCACTAAATACACATCTCTTCAATTTTTCTACTTTTCAAATTAACAATCAAACATTTCTCGGACTGAAAAAAAGCCTAGTTTATGTTCACCATCGCGTCATTATATGTCATTTTGTAATTTTTCGATTAGGATATGACAGTTGTAAATTAAATGCATTTATGAATACATGTGTTTTCAATTTCTGCGAAGCTTTGTGAGCCTAATTGCTAGTTGACGTACTGCGCTATATAATTTCTCAAAATTTTATTATTATAATTATTATTCTTAAGAACTGTTCAAAATCATCATTTCATATTCTACTACCTTGATAGGGATTTGTCAACTATTCTGCCCCGCCAACTATAAACTTTTACCCTTCTATTAAGTATCGTTCATATCAAAACAAGTATATTTATAACAGGTGTATTAAATTAAAGATTTTCCTCACCGAGCAGAAGGCATTTTGGCCACTGGTTGTCGTAAAGCACATGGTTGTGTTGGCACCGAACAAGTTACTTATTGAAGTGCAGCCAAACAGATTCAGCTTGACGGCGACCTCATACTCCCCACCTTGAGTCAACTCTGGAACAAAACAATCAAATGTAATCATAAAAAGCTTGTCAAATAAATATGTATATCTGTGATCGGAAACTCCGTTTGAAGATGAATAGCCTTAATATTATTCAACGACATTTATAGCACAATAGCAAATTTAAATAAAATGTGTTCTTTGTTTAAATTTAACGTATATACTCGTTCGCAAGCCGACCTTTTTTGGACAAAATCTAGGAGAAAAAGTGTAGGCTTATGAGCGGGTCATAGGTGATTTCTGCATCGATATTGAATATCGGTGTTGTTATTGTAGATTATCAATGTCCTTTTCTACATTCTACAAGATTCGACTGCTCTATCAGAAGCTTTAATATGTAATTGAAATTCAGCACTTACCTTATTTAATCATTTTATTTATTTTTGTGAACGTTTTAATAAATTGTTTTACAAATTTTGTTTTCAACAACGGATTTTAATGTAAGCGCTTTCGTCACTGTTTACCAAATATTTTTTTTAAATACCGGTAACTCTTGCTTAACAAAGAGCAGAAAGACAAAGATAGGCAGTACAAAGTAAACAATCATAATGACCGATTTAGCTTGTAGTTTTAAAAAAAATATGTACCATTTTTTTAAAGCTGTCCTATTATTTTTGGGCGGTCGCTTGCGATCGGGTTATACACTTTTAATACTTTTCCCTTCCAAAATTTGGGGGGGGGGTCGGCTTATGAACGAACGGGCTATAGAACGAGTATATACGGTACTTCCATTCCAAAATTAAACATCTATTTTCTTATTCTCCACAAACCACCAATGAACTCTCGTTACCTATATTTAACCATTATTGATTCTCTTTCCAAGAATAACCGTGTACTCTACCCACCCCCAACAATTTTGTTTTTTTAATAAACTAAGAATAATATAATACTATTATATTAAATTATTATAACATTATCACTACTTTTATTAACTCACTGCAGTAAATAACGTTACAACTTTTATTAAAAATGAAATATTTCATTAATTATATCTTTCATTAAAGAACAATAATATAAATATTTCATTTGTTAACGGTAAAGTGATTACTTTCTTTGATTAATAAAAAAAACTTGTCACTTCCTTTGCATAGCCACACCCTAATAAAATGTATAATTCTGTATCAGATTGCGACAAAGCTTTCTAATAAAATACAAGATACACAAACGCATTGTGTGATTAATACAATAAATTAAAACATTGTTTATGGAAAAATACATACGTAAAATTTTCGCAAAACGCTTTCAGCAGTACAAATAAATACACACGTGTTTAAATGAACTTTGAATTTTGTATTACCTACAATAAGATTGAAAAAATAATTAAGTACAAATAAATAAAACACTGAAAAAATGAAGGTTAAGCAACAGTACTTAATAAAATACAGGATAGAAGAAGAGGAAGGAATTATTAAAAGTTACAGTTTTTAAAAAAAAACTAAACTGTAAAACGAGTCTACAGTACGTAGAATGGTGAACTTGGTTCAATTTATATGGATCCAATGTACCAATTCATTTTATTAATGTACTTTCAAAATATAGAAAGCCAATAACTGCTATATCTAGAATTACGTCATAATTAGATCTTTGAAGTGTTTAGAGAAAGGACATATAACCTGTTCATTAATATCAAACAAGTGTTCTAAACTGATCCCCAAGGTTTAACACGTTTCAACTCTTTGCAAGGAGTTGTCACGTGTGAATCACGAGTTGGATGACGGAGAGGTCACGTGGGTGAAAGCGCGGGAAGAAGGTTGGAGAGTGTTATTCAAGATGGCTAGAATGTAGTGACGATGTTTCCACGAAGTGTAACCTCAATTTGATATTTCTGTATATAGTGTACATATTAAAGTTATTTTGTTGACAATAGTATTTCAAGGATTTATTGCACGAAAGTTTGTGTTATGTGAGAACTCCTACAATACACACATATTTAAAGCCAACCAGTTACATTGGTGTCATTTACATTGGTGTCAGAAGAAAAATAATATGACGGATGATTCTATTATCATGGTACAGAAACGTGGTTGTCGTGGAAGTGACAATCATTTTGTATTCAAAGAAAGGAAGTATTCATTAAAAGAAGACATATTATCAGCCATCGTAATTTGTGAATATTAAAGGCCGTGTGAGGCAGTGTATAAACTTTAGCAGATTGAATACATAATAAGAAGTATTTCAAAATGGTGGCTTGACTACCCACATTGCATGCATGCACTGAATCTGTGTCACACGTTCGACACAGTACAGTCCTACTGTCTGTTACACACAGTTTAAGGTATATACGTCAGCAAGCTCACTACAGGCTATTACTAATTGATTCCAAGAAATAACTGTAAACAAACCTTTAACTTAAGAAGCTATGGACTATTAACAACTGTGTCAGTGTGAATTGTGAATCAAGGAACTGAATTTATATTCATTCGTTGTTTGGAAATTGTGAGAATTGCAATTTGGATTAATGGATTGAAATGAAGTGACTAAAACTACCCTAAAGTTAGGAAATTTAAAAATTTGACTATCACTAAGTGACTTATTTTATTCAAAACTTTGTACCATCGAATGTGTTTTGTCAATCTGAGGGAGCGTATGTATATAGTAAACTTATGATCCCGTGTGAGGATGCTTTGTTGCCTCATTTTGTCAAAATTAAATTTAATGGTTTAGATGTGTCACTTGTTTAGAAATAACATATTTTGAATTCAAGATTTTCTCATTTGGAGGATTTATACTTTAATAAATAAATAATCATATTCATTACTGAATTGCTTGACTCATTTAATTCCATAAAACTAAACTTGGATTACTACGAAAAATTCACTGCCATAGCTAAAGAATTTGGCTTAAGTATAAAAGAATTGAAAGACTTTGTTGACGAGAAAGTCAAGGAAGCTAAAGAAGAAGTGAAGCAAAATAAAAAAATTGCTGGAGAAGAATAGATGCAAAAACAAATAATTGAAAGAGAAGAAAGAGTTGCAAGAATAGAACTTGAATAACTTAAAAATGACAACTTAAAACTACAAATTGATTTACAGAGCAAATGCTACAATCCTGATAATAACTCAAATGTAAAACAACACCGAAGGATACAATCAAAGTTAGAAAATATGATAGTATGAAAGAAAAAAATGGATGTTTATCTGGATTATTTTGAATCTATAATAACTATGAAAAGTTATGAAGAAACATATAGGCCAGCACAACTGATGACTCAGCTAACTGGAGAAGCATTTGAAGCTTACAACTGTATAGCCAAGGAAGACAAAAACATATATAAAAATGTCAAAAAGGCACTTCTATGTCATTTTGGGAAGTCAGAAAATGATTATAGAAAGGAATTTCATGAAATGAGAATTAGAATGGACAAAGATCCACAGATCATAGTACATGAAACGCAAGTCAAATTAACAAAATGGCTGGAACTTACAGCAATATATACAGGCAATCCAAAAGCCATACTAGACATGGTGTTAATTGACAAGTTCCTAGAAAATGCAACAACAGGTCTATTCACACATTTAACTGATAAGAAAGTTCGCACTCAAGCAGAGCTAACAAATGCATTACGCACATTCAAGACTCTCATCCGAATGTGGAAATGGATAAAAGAAAAGATATCTTTGCAACAGTACAAAATAAAATCCAAGAAAACCGACAAGGAATGAAAAAACCAGAGTCTGCCAAACCAAGGCAACACACAAACTATTTGCTGGTACTGTAACAAGCCAGGACATATGGCGAGGCAGTGTTACCACAATAAAGGACAACCAAATAACGTGTCAACTAATGGCAGCCTTACAAGAAAGAAGACAGAAGAAAAATCAAGACAAGATCACTTTGAAAACAAAAATAGACAATCATGGAGAGACAGTTATAATCATAATTCCATATATAGAGATTATAATCAAGGTAGACAATCGTGGAGAGGCAAATATTGTTTTGATTCCAGAGACAGAAATTATTATCAACCACCATGGAGAAAGAATGAACTCCAAGACATGGATGATAGGAGAAAGATGAATCGAGAAGAAACAAGAACTAGTGACACTGTAGCCACTATTGACAATCACGTATATGGCAAAAGGGATGAAGGCCGTGGTAGCAGAGATAGAGATGGTGATGGTAAGTCTGAGACCATTTGTGTGGAATCATCTGAAGTAGGAAGAATAATTTGTTGTGTATTAAACAGAATCAGAGACATTGAAGCAGACAATGGTTTTCGGATAAAGGTTTCTAGGGACAGTGACTCATCTGGCCGAAATTCTGTTGAATTATCAGGAAGCAAAAATACCATCTCAAAAGCTAAGTGACTTATTCAAGATGCTGGAATTGATATTGTGATTGGAAATAATCGTGGTCGTGGTTGGTGAATTATTGAACATTTAATAGGCTGAAGAAGCATTGAAAGCCCATCGGTTTGAATTCATACTAGTCAGCTGGAGAATAACTATCTTTGACCTATGCTATGCTATTAGCCGACTACAAATTTGACATTAAACCTGTTAAAGGAAAAGACAATGTGGTTGCAGACATATTAAGTAGAATGACAATAAATACAGACATTCTGTAAATTCATAAACAAGAAAACCAGAGACTGTTTTATTATTAGTATTATTATTTGCAGAACAAAGGAAAATAAGCAATGTGTGAATTCCATTGGATAATATACTTAATTTTTATGAATATTGATTGTTAAATGTTGTTTAATTACACAAAATTACAGATGTGTTTAAATTTCAGTTTCATTTTCTCAGTACAGGTAGACGAAGCCCTGCAGATTTTTTCTTCTTGATTTTCATTTCTAGATATTGTGTGTAAAGTAGTGAGTGTCCATTGTTGATGAATATTTGAATATAATTGAATTTTATTGTATTAAGACCAAAAATGTTTTATTTCATTTTAAAAAAATTTGAAGGATGGGGGTGAATGTCACGTGTTAATCACGAGTTGGATGACGGAGAGGTCACGTGATTGAAAGCGCGGGAAGAAGGTTGGAGAGTGTTATTCAAGATGGCTAGAGTGTAGTGACGATGTTTCCATGAAGTGTAACCTCAATTTGATATTTCTGTATAAAGTGTGCATATTAAAAATATTTTGTTGACAATAGTATTTCAAGGATTTATTGCACGAAAGTTTGTGTTATGTGAGAACGCCTACAATACACACATATTTAAAGCCAACCAGTTACATTGGTGTCATTTACAGAATTGTCATAAAATTTTAGTTGGCGAAAAAGATTTCCGGCAACCCTTAAATCAACCCATTTTGAGATCTAACTAGGTGTGCAATATTTTAAACCGTTGTTAACCATTGATTAAATCCACTCTTTGCCTTCTAGTCACTCAAGAAACTATCCCCAATTTAAACAAACAACTTTCAAACTCCTCCAGATCCATCATCGGCAAATGCTTACATTAACCTCGTGTTGGTGAACTCGCAGTTCATGATAGGATTGTTCAAGTTCACGTCATATTTCCCTGACCACTCACTTGTATCATGTGCTCCCCAGCTAATAATCTTGCAGTCGTTAAAGTCAACCTTGGACGACATGGTGGCTGAGTTGAAGGTGCAGGCTGTTTTCTGACAGGGTCCCAGGTAAGACAACAAGTTGACGTACCTGTCGTTGACGGTGATAAAGGCGTTGCCGTTTGGTCCTGAAAGTACGATAATCTGTGTCAATTTGACAAACACTTAAACTCTCGGTTACTGCCCTTTAGCTTTTACTATTTGAACAACTTTTTTTCATCAGCGATAGAAGAGCGGGTTTTTTTGTTTTTGTTTTTTTTTAAATTGATTTTTTAAATTTTATTGTTTTGTTGTTGTTTTTTGGGAGGGAAGGCGCTAGCATGTGTACGGTAGTGTTTTCAAAACAACAGGCATAAACAATGAAAATTTACTGGATATAAGAAATTAAATAATGAGCGGAACTGAGTAAATTAATTGTATGGATCCGATAAATCCTTTTACTGACTTGTATTGGATTTTTTATATGATCGCTTTTACCAAATGTTGATTGGTTATTTCTTTATAGAAAAAAGTTTCATTGTCAGAATAATAAATTCTACTTGAAGATAAAATAACGTTATTTTTTGTCTTTATCGCAAAAGTGAAAAAGAATAACCTATCACATAACATAAAATTGGCGCCCCAGTACACACAACACTATCTATCAGCTGTTGACAAGTAAAAAGACAATTTTCTACCCCTTGTCTTCTTTAACCATATCGGCGTTTATCGGTTACATCATTTCAATGTCCCATCTCAAGTTAACTCTTCATCGCTATCTGATGATTGCATACAAAACAAGTGAGCTTCTGCCCCCTACATCAAGCTTTGCACGTTTCTTCCAGTTAGTGAGGTTTGGCTGGAGCTCTTTGAGCACTACAGAAAGTAGATAACGCCATCAAGTGACCAATATATGGACAATCAAATATCTAAAAAAAAATATCATTGTTTTGTGTTTCAGTTTCTTTTAAAAGCTATTTTCTGTGCTGAAGATTTGTTATGAAGAGAGACAACGAGTTTCTACTGAACTAACCGTCAGTTACAGTGAAGATCGGTTCTTGTACTGGGTAGTTCTGTGCCCCTATGGAGATGTCCACTCTGCAGAGAAGAAACACAAATGTAACTGTTTAATATAACATAAAAGTTTTCTCTGTTAGGAAAAAACATAATTTTTTTAACGTTACAGAATATAGTGAATAAACTCCTTTTCGTGGATATTTTTTTGCAAACAGATACACAAATTACAGACTGACAGATAGATTAGAAACACTGAGTCAAACGTTCCAGACAATGTCACAGAAAGTATTGACAGTTACACAGACATTAGAACACTGAGTCAAATACTAGAGACAATGACACATAAAGTAAAGACATTGACATAGAAAGTAGAGACACTGGCCCAGTAAGTCAAGACACTGGCACAGAAAGTAGAGAACTGGCACAGAAAGTAGAGAACTGGCACAGACGTTAATGCTAGTTATTGTCTTTAGGACGTTTGGCATTTATCTGTAATTTAAGTATTAAAGACAATAAGTTACATAACATTTACTCAAAAACCTAAAATCTTAATCATCATTGCTAAAATGAAAAACATTGAATTTTTTATGGAATCGTGCAAATATTTTATACGTTATTCCTGAGCAATTTTCCGCTTATTTCTTCTGTCCCGAATAAAACGTAAATAAGTGCAGCAAACAAAAACTACTATATGATGAATTGATTCTAGTTACGAGTTTAAAATACAACAAACAACGAGGCTGTCTCAATTTTTTTTTCCTTTTTGCCAGCATCACTGACCTAAAGAGAACATCGAAACTCATGTCCCTCCAACCTGTCACCTCAAGATTCCGGTCGCGCCAATACAAGACTTACACATCTACATTTTTATTTCAAAGCTATCAAATCTACTTACGTCCCAGCCACAGCAGTTGCGATCAAGTTCTTGCAGATAGCAGACGTCAAAAACGTCTTCTTGAGAGTGCCGTTGACAGTTGCTGTGGTCAGTACAGCGTTGCACACCACCCTTGTCCCGGTGTTGATTGTGATGTTGGAGATGCCAGCGAAGGCGCAGTCGTTGTTCACCAGGGCGCCGTTTAGGAGGCGGAATGCTGGCTGACACACTGGTTAGGGGTGGGGTGTTCGGGGTTAGGGCAGGTTAGATATTTTGTAGGGAAGTTAATTACATCATTTTAATGGATAAGTCAAAAGGAATTATTTATATTTTTAAAAAACATTTTTTTTTAAATTGGACTTGTAAGAGTTACATGTCAATTATTATTTCGTTTTCTCCTGAACTTCCACCTTTGACCCTACACTCTCCACTCACAACCCTTGACTCGCCTTTCGGTAGTAATTTAGCTTGTCCAAAATCAATACTGTCTTTTACCCCTACTCGGAAACTATTGGTGTATTTCATTCAATATAAAGAGAGAAAAAAAATTGTTTGCGCTTTAATTCTGCTTAGAATTTCTTTCGTAAATATTAAATGCATTTATGTATTCTTCCCTAAGGATTTAGATAATATTAAATGCATTTATGTATTCTTCCCTAAGGATTTAGATGTATATTTATTTCTGTGCATTATCATGTTTATACTTTTTATATAATCTTTTGAGGACATGATTCTACATATTTCCAAAATGGTAGGTAGAGAAGAGTAAACGGATCCCTTCAATTAAAACGTAGCTATACAATCTATTACTTACGTGATGGTGGAACTGTTGTGGTTGGGGTCGTTGTCGTTGTAGATGTGGTTGTGGTCGTTGGGGTCGTTGTTGTTGTTGTTGGCGTAGTGGTTGTGGTGGTTGGTGTAGTGGTTGTAGTGGTTGGTGTAGTGGTTGTGGTGGTTGATGTAGTTGTTGTAGTGGTTGGTGTAGTGGTTGTGGTGGTTGGCGTAGTGGTTGTGGTGGTTGGCGTAGTGGTTGTGGTGCTTGGCGTAGTGGTTGTGGTAGTTGGTGTGGTGGTTCGTGTGGTGGTCGGTGTGGTCGGTGTGGTGGTTGCTGCTGTTGTGGAAGCGGTGTAAACATTCTGTGTTGGACACATGACCGCTGGGTTACATCGACATTGTTGATAGAGAAGTCCGTCACCTGGGAAAAAATAGAAGATAGTTAACGTTGAAATGGTTGTAAATGGCTATAGATGATTAGATGATTACTTTTAAGAGTAAGCGGGAAATATTTCACTAAAGAGGAAAAGTTCTATGGCTGCTGTTACGAATAAATGTTAAAATATGGTTATAAATGTCAAAGTTAAAATTGTCACAGTATATAAAAAATAAATTTAAAAAATTATGAGAATAATGATAGACTAGTATTAAGGTAGGACGTTAGAATTCCAATTTGTGTAGCTTGCAGACGAACTGGGGCGTAATTGTTGTTTGATTTTCAGCCCGTAAAACTGAGAGAAAATGAAATTATGTTGTTTTTGTTAGGATATCTATATCAGGGGTCGGCGAACTTTTTTCCCCACTACCCCAAAATATAAGAGTATATGTTGAGGTTACCCCTGAAGGCGCCAGTATCGCCCACACGACTCGGGGTTTGGGGGAGCGTTGTAACCCCCCCCCCTCTCCTTTCAAAGGGTATGAAAATGAATCTAGTGAGTTTTAGAAGCCTAATAAGTGTCTAAAAATGAAATGGAAAAGCATTGCGCATAGATATTTTAACTCAAAACGACACGGATGAATTATATCTCAGGGGTAATTTATTTGATACGATTATTAAGTTTAATTTCGAATATAATTACTATAACGGCTTAACGGCACTGGCAATCCTAATATAATGATACATCTTACATAATACGATAAAGTCGGATAAAGACATAGTTAATTAAATAATTACATCGAAATGGGTGCCTTGGATGACAGGGAAATGGGTGCCTTGGATGACAGGGAAATGGGTGCCTTGATGACAGGGAAATGGGTGCCTTGGATGACAGGGAAATGGGTGCCTTGATGACAGGGAAATGGGTGCCTTGATGACAGGGAAATGGGTGCCTTGATGACAGGAAAATGGGTGCCTTGGATGACAGGGAAATGGGTGCCTTGATGACAGGGAAATGGGTGCCTTGATGACAGGGAAATGGGTGCCTTGATGACAGGGAAATGAGTGCCTTGATGACAGGGAAATGGGTGCCTTGATGACAGGGAAATGGGTGCCTTGGATGACAGGGAAATGGATGCCTTGATGACAAGGAAATGGGTGCCTTGATGACAGGGAAATGGGTGCCTTGATGACAGGGAAATGAGTGCCTTGATGACAGGGAAATGGGTGCCTTGATGACAGGGAAATGGGTGCCTTGATGACAGAGAAATGGGTGCCTTGATGACAAGGAAATGGTTGCCTTGGATGACAGGGAAATGGATGCCTTGATGACAGGGAAATGGGTGCCTTGATGACAGGGAAATGGGTGCCTTGATGACAGGGAAATGGGTGCCTTGATGACAGGGAAATGGGTGCCTTGGATGACAGGGAAATGGGTGTCTTGGATGCCAGTGAAATGGGTGCCTTGATTTTTATTTTACTTTGCAAACTTGGGACTGCAAATGAAATATTTATTTTTTAAATTAACATACTCTTTCATTGGCACTTAGTTTCTCATCTCAGATCTATGTTAGGTCAACTACCTTAGGATCTCAGCTACATGTTTATATCGACTTACCTTGATCATGTCAGTCAAACTCTAAGTCTACTACTATCAATAGGGCTAATAAGTCACAAAAGGACACACAAGGCTTCCAAAGAACATGGCTAATGTGATGAAAATTGTACTCGTTTATAACGACGGAACAAACAGATCTACTACCATCAAGAAATCAGATTTATGACCGTCATCAATTTATATATAGTCTATATTAATTACTATTACTTATCCCATAAAAAGGATAACTTAAAAAGCAGTATTAAATTTCATGTGTGATTCTAATTGCAGGCAGAGTGTATGATCCAGCCAAAGATCTGCTTGACGATTAATGCACACAAGACATAAGCCGCCAAACATAGGCCCGCGTTGAGAGGCGTGATGTTCAACATCAGAAATTGATTTGACACAACAATTATTGAAGTCTCACAACATAGAACTACGGCAAGAAGGAAATCTATAAACTTCCATAGATATCCTTAAACAAAATGAAAAATAGTCGCCTCCCACAAAATACAAACATCAACAAATTCTAGGTGAATATCAATGAGTTACAGAATTATCGTTGTTTCATTCATCTTAGTTAATAGATTTGAACGAATTTGGTGTTTTGGGCGAAAGTTCGGGAGAGGATGGGGACAGTTTAGATTGAAATAACATAGAAAACAGTTTTACCTAGGAAACAGCTGCAATAACAAACATACAACCAAAACTTTTGATTCTCCTTTGATTAGACTTTTTGGTTAAGGTTAATATGTTGGCTTTTGTTTACATCAATTTGGGCTGGGTTATGGTTGAAGTCATTGTGTAAGGTTAACCTTATTGAGCTCGGTTAAAGTTTTGGGGTTGATTTGGAGCTTTTGTGTTGTATTATTGTTATTAAGTTGGCTTAGAGTTATTGACATAGTGCTCTTAATTAGGGTTACGGCTACCGGAATGATTTAAGATTAGACTTAGAGCTATTGAATAAGTTTAAGGTCATTGGATTTGTTAGAGATTCGGTTATTGGGTTCGTCTAAGTTTCGAGGTTTTGTTTTGTGTGATTATTATGGTTTCTAGTTCCAGCTCACCTCCCTGGAAGTAGGTCATACAGCAGACGTTCCTCGAGTAGTATTCATAGCACGACGTCTGTGGACACGGCTGGTAGGTAGACGTCGCCGCGAGGGTGGAGCTCCAGGTGTAAACGGTGGTACCGTAGCAGTACAGGGGCGTGGTATAATAGTAGGTGTACCCGGGCGCATATAAGTTTTGGGCGTTGATAGTTGGTATAAAAATTGTAAGGGCGGCGCACATGAGTAGGAAGTTTCTTAGAGATGACATTGTTGAAATTTATGTTTCTGAAAATATTGCATTTTATACAAGATTAAATGATTACAACTTTTAAAAATATAACTTGTTTTTAATTATATAGGCAGGATTTAAGCAAGCAACAATACATAGTTATCGTTCTTTATCGTATGTGATAAATACTGATGAGGAAAAACAGAAAATAAAAAATGAATTGAAAAATAAATCTTTTGGAGACAAGAAAGTTCACGTCAACATAGATAAATCTTCTATCTACACATACTTAGTTACGCCAGGAGCTTCCAAAAAATTTGGAGCAGGTCATGCATCAAACATTTCAAAAAAATGTATCACTTCTGAAAGACAGTCTTTAAACAGCAGATTGGTTTTCGTAAATGTTAATCAAAGTGACGTCAATGACGCTTTATTTCGACTACTGCATTTTAAAAATTAAGTTAGCTGCCCTTATTGTCTCTGGCTGTATCCTTTATTTCAATTTCAGTTAATTCTTTATTCGGAGATGAAAAATGGAATATATTTGCAAAACATTTCATCAAAACATTTAATCTGAGTTCAGTTTGAAGTTAGATAATTTTGTATTTTATTAATAAGATATATAAAAATTAAAATTTACTGTCAGCTTTTCCATGGGATATTCTAATATTTAAATAAATGTTATTTATGATATATTTCAACAGTTGCCCTTATCTAATGGGACCTCTATAATGAACCACAAAAATGCCTTATCGAGAACTTACCTTTGTTTGATGTCGATTGACCTAAACTAATGCACCGTGCGGGCTCCGATACTCTTCGGTAAACAGCAGTGGGTCCAAGTCCAGCCATGACGTTTTATGCGATAGTCTACACGAGAGGTTGGCCCACACGCCTGCCTCCACATGGACATGCAATCCACACACCCACACACCCACCTCCCCAAACTAACAACTGGACCATTCAGAATATATGACGTCAACCAGTGAACTCTCACGAATTTAACAAATTTTTTTTCTTGTTAACGGACCTAATTTATTTATAAAATAAATAAAAAGTCTGAGTTTTTACTACTTAGAGCAAACTACGGCCAGCAGGCCCGATTCGGCCCGCGAAGTCCTTTAGTCGGATACACGGACGTTAGTTGAACTAGTGTGAAAAAACATATGAAATTCGAGACGCAGTGGTACAAATTAAATTTAATTATTACGTTCAGAAAACTAGTAGCTCAAGATTCAAAATAGTGAATTACATGGCAGACAGAGGACAACTATTTACTGATGTCAACTTCATCAAAGTTTATGATTGAAGCAACTCACTTGTAGCCTTGGATATATTTCAACGTATTCGATTTTGATAAATACTGTAGTGATGAGAAAATAGGAAGTTCTAGTAAACATGATGCCACATGTATGCCAGCAATTTGTTGTGGTATTTTTCTGGCGCTGGATGGGTCTACTGATCTCAAGGTCATTAAAAAAATATACGATTTTTAAAAGGTATAATTCTTTCTGAAATAGTATTTTATTGGTATATGAGGGAGGGGGGTTGATATTAATAAGATGGTGACGTCAAGTCAAGAATACAATAAAATTCTTCGTCAAAATTGAAAATAAGTTTTAGTTTCTTAATCCATGTATGATCGATTTTTGGAGCAGATTCGAGAGCGTAATAAAAGAAAAAAAACTTTTGTAATCATGTTAAGGTTAAAAAAATATTTTAAAATAATTTATTTCCATGTGTGCCATTTTGTCAGAATGAACTGAAACCCCTTAGTTTTAACTTTTTCGAAGGCTAATTTAAAAGTAACAGATTTATTTAAATAACTTTATTTTTTTACAAAATCAAAACTAGTTATATATACGAAGCGTTTCCCCTACCCAAATCATTGATATAAATAAAACCCTCTCTTTAACCTTGTTGAATCCTTGCTGTGGTCAAGGACTGGGAGTTGCATCATGTCGTCAGACCTGACCGTTTATCTCCCCCTCCCAACCACCGCGTGCTAAATAATTAATGTTGTATACCTCTGATTCTATAACACACACAAGGAAGGCGTCATTTTCCTTTTCTAGCCATACCCTTCCTCGAACCGAAATTTCTGAGTTCACCTGATTTACCTAAATACTGACGTCAGCCACGTCCGTTTTAACGACGAGATTCGATTCTCTGACCACAACATGGATTTCACAGCCATTATTGGCCCAAGGGAAATAAAGCTGACATTCAACAGGGGGTGGGGGGCGATTATTGTGTGATGAAAACACTAGCAACAAAGACACGCACACAAATACAGTAAGTTCAACCAATAGGAAATATCTATAGATTTTCTTACTTTTTGTGGTTTTCTACAATCATTTCCCACTAGCTATAAGAAACTTGAAACAGACGGAGACCAGGTGATGGGTGGAAGGCAGGGACGTGATGTCAGACAAAACCTGGTCCACGAGGGCGAGGACACTGAGTACACAACAATGGCCTGGATCAATCATGTATCTTCCTTTGCTCTTCTTATCTAATACCATAGGAGATATGAATGAGTTGGATCAGTTTAGTACATTTCCCACCACACTATTTATATGAAATCTAAATTGAGGAATAAATGACGTGGATCACTTTTGAAATGGTCTCAAACTAGTTTTCCAACCAGAAGGGGGGAAAAACCTGTTACCTAATATTTTTTTTTAATAAATTTTTTTTTAAATTTATAATAAGAAGAGTATGTGTTATTTATATTTTTTGTCAGTTTGGGGAGAGAAGGATGTAGTACACTAACATATTTTTTTTAATAATATCAAATTTAAAAATTCAGATTCCTTTAACATTTTTAAATTTTCATAATTTTTTGTACAGATTTATATACATTTTTCAGTCGCCTTTTACGCTTAGCTTCGGAGTCTAACCTCTGAGGTGTGGTCTACAGCAATGAGACACCTTCTAGTAAAATGCGACTCGAAAAATGAGAATGTGAGTAATACAGTGAGGCACTGACTCCACTGTGAGACTGTGTCTGCGACCTTAAGGATTGCACTCCATCAATAAGATAAAAGCTTAAGGGTATGAATGTAACTCAGTAAATTATAATTGGATTGTAACTCTATGAATATGACTTTGATTCCATAAATGTACTATGACCTCATGAATGGACAGTGACTGGAGTTACAGTCCCATTGGTGAAGTAAAATTCTTGCTGATGCAAGAATGTGATTTGATGAATGGGACAGGGCTTTAACTGAGGTATTCTCACCCAATCAGAAAGACTTTCATTCGAACATGCCAAGTTGAAAGCTATTTTTAAGATGATAATTATATTTTCAGTAAATTCAACTATATCTTTGGGTGAGGGGGGGGGGAGACACCGTTGCTACAGCTTCTCGGACTGTGCTGCCCAGGGCACCGTCCTTTTTCTTACCCTAACGGGCGCTGCCCTGGAAGACAAACTTATCTTTCTATGTCTATATGTTTTATTAGTTTTATTTACCCCACTGTGTTGCCATGGGCACCCTCCCGTTTTACCCTTTCGGATAATACCCACACGTAAAGGTGCTGCCGTGACCTGGCGAGGTCAGCCCTTACAAGCTCAACAATTTAAATGAATATATGTATTCTCTATTGGTTTATTTGTTTATAATCTTGTTGTACATGTGATCGAATAAAAATGTGAATATTAAAAGCTTATAGCAAATTTCGCATGGTTTCTTATTAATTATATTAATATTTATATTTCATGTATTATATCTTCTCAGATTAAATATTACCTCAAGTAACTAAAAATTAATTTCATAATAAAAGGATGATGTCAACAAACGTATACACATATTTCCTTTCAGACGTCCTTTTCCTCTCAATTGAAACTTCTTTGTCTGTAATTTCTTTTTTAACTTATATTATTTCTCTTTCTGAGATGTCTGGCAATGCTTTTTGTGGTAGTTTTCTGCCGTAAGAATGATCGTTGCCCATTAGATTTGCCGTGTGCGATCAAACCAACGAGCTGCCGTCTAAATATTGTGTCTATATCTTATGTACATTTAAATGTTGTTTTTAAAAATCCTTTAGTTGTTCAGTACTCCTGCACATTTTTTTTTCTGCGGGCTAATTCAAAATCTTATGCATGACCATTTTTAAATCCCTTATATTAACTTCGCGGCCGTCTCTGTCGTCATCTCTCTCTCTCTCTCTCTCTGTCTGTCGTCATCTCTGTCTTGGGCGGGCGGAAAAACAAACGTCAAAAATGACCCACTTCCCATGATTCGATCGAGCTGAAATTTGGCACACGGACCCGTCTTACCTAACAATGCATCGTATCAAACTTTCAGATCGATCGAACATACCGTAATTAAATTAATGCATTTTTAGTTTATCCTTATATAACGTATGTAATTCAAATTCACGGTTTGTTATTGTTTTTTTTCCCACGTGAGAGTTTGAGTTGACGCTTTGACGCGACCCATCGAAGTACCGGCGTGCTTTTGTTTACATTTTACGTGTCACGCTGAGCTCGGTCCAGCGATCGGTGACCAGACTTTACACCTCTCCCACCCCCCCCCCAGGGTTATGAAGCAAAGTTGAGTTAGACAGAGTCAGTCTGTAAATGTTTGTCGCGTTTGAAAATAATCAATACTGTTAGTTATGTCTCATATATAAGGGATTTATAGTCAAAAACTTTGTTTTTACGGGTTTGTTTTATTACCACGTTTTTATTAACTTGCTTTCGTTCCGGTTTGTCCAAGATTTTTTCAAATCATCCAACCCATAATTTAACCACTTCTGCTGGTCCTAGAGATCTGAAAATTTTACCACATATAGATCTTGGATGACAATGCATTGTATCAAAATTTTCAGATCGATCGAATGTACCGTTATTAAATTATTGAACTTTTATGTTTATCTATAGTCTATATATAAGCATCTGTACCGTCGGCTTTTGTTGACATCCGTGAGTTCCCCCCGTGACCACATCACAATGTTTTTAAAACGTTGGGCAGGCGCTTGTGAGGTGTTTGGTAAAATAAATAGAGGTAAAAAAATATTGTTAAAAACCAAGTTTTTATAAGTGGACTAAAAAGAATAAAATAAATAAAGGTAAAAAAATGATTTTTAAAAACCACGTTTTTACAAGCGGACTAAAAAGAAGAAAATAATTTTAAAACTTGTAAGTTCAAGTACTTTGATTTAATATGACTAAAAACGTGGGGCGGGTGTTTGGTATAAAAATTAAAGATTTCTAATTTAGACGGCAAAAGAGAGATCTATAAGTGAGAGTATGAGTGAGCTGCATATGTTAAACCTCATAAGAACCTGCCCCACGTTTTTAGTCATAGTAAATAAAAGTACTTGAACTTACAAGTTTTAAATTATTTTCTTCTTTTTAGTCCGCTTGTAAAAACGTGATTTTTAAAAATCATTTTTTTACCTTTATTTATTTATAATATCTATAGATTACTTTCATTTGTTTTTTTAAATGAAAGGATACAAAAATGTTAATTAACCAGACACTAATCTGGTTACTGAAAAATAACCACCCACAAAAAATGTGTAGACATTTTATTTTTTAAATGGGAATTTGGGATCGGAATAATTTATTCATGAATACTGTAAGACGGATTTATTTTTCTCTTCTTTTTTCTTTTTTTTGTTGTTGTAGATAATTGTTTTCTGTATTTTGGCTTCAACTTTTAAAAGCTCTTTTTTTTTATTTTGTGAAGAATCTGTTTTGAACAAGTTGAAGACATAGTATTTGAAAGCTCAAGTCCATTTAACATATTATATTGACGGATACATACAGACTATCTCATGGGTTCTTCTTTAAGTCTAACTATATAAATTCACTCTAAATTCCGTTAATGTAACTTGCATTCCCATCTGAATTTAGTATGTTGTACGGGCGCGTTGGCCGAGTTGCTAGCAGTCCGATTGGTCTGGGGTGCGAGTCTCGGCAAAGGTTAGGATCCTTTCCCGCACCCAAATGGGCATCCCTTCATATGGTTACCCGAAATAAGTTGGGAAAATAAAGGCGGCTAGGCATAGTGCTAACCACGCAATCCCCAATTGTGATAAGGCTAAAGAAACATGTGTACGCTATTTCACCGGTCCCATAGACCCTCAAGGTTTGAAAAGTGAACAGCAACACATGAGCACAGATACGAAATAAGATGTTGGTAATATTAATATTTGTTGTAACCTTAGTTCTTAGCTATCACACGACATAATCAAACCATATCAATCCCAAGTCATAATTTCCCCTACCTCCTCCCCACTGCACGTCACATGGCGTACATTCTTAGACCAAACAGCTGGCAGTAGTTACAAAATAAGACCTGAAGTCAAAATTGCAGCACACAGCAGTTTTATTTCCATAACGTAGCAAACATTGAAACATCTTTGATGTGAGGATTTTAACTTTTAAAAACCCATAAAACTCATCCAGACGTTATCTTCTTCAGACTTGACGGCAATTCATCGATCCATCTTTCAGGGTAGTTTTTAAAACTTTATAAGACATCTATTATCAAGAAATAAAACAATTATTGATTAGTGCAGTACATGACTCAACTTAGAATACATGTTAACGAAATAGTAATGGTCACGTGAAGTTGAGAAATATCTAACATTGTTATTTGCTATCGCTATATGAAATATCCTCTAATCAAACACGTAAATACCTCAGTTATATGTGATATGTATTTTTGTTATTTCCCAGTGGCAGCTGTGGTCGTTGTTGTAGCTGTTGTTGTACCTGTTGTCGGTGCTGTGTAACTGCAGGCGACATCGTATCTACATATACATTGCTGATAGATAGATCCAAGGTCTGAGAAGTAACAAGAAAATAAGATTGCCCAACTATTCACCCGAAGATATAGAGGTCCAAATGATATCTATCTACCGGTCCTAATGTTCTTTAAATTGGTCCAAATGCTGTTCAACTACAGGCTTAAATCATTCCAAATTAGAAGAATAGAGGTGTCAGTTCCAATTTTGTTCTAACTTCTACATGATCAAAGTGCTGCATGACTTACGGCTCTAATGACGTCTAACTAGAAGTCTCAATGCTGTACCGCTTACGTCTTCGGGATTAATTGTAAAGATAGGATCGTTTCAAGTAAAAACCAATGGGCTATCTAACTAAATAACACATTTAAAGCAACAGTTCAAATTATGGCTGTCCAAGTGTGTCACGTGAGTGTCTAGCTCAATGCCTCAGGATAGTTCGAATATTCGCCAGAAGCAACATACGTTATGTTCATCGATTTTTTGAGAAGTGCATTCCAAAAGTTTAATAAATATGATAAGGATTTGAAAATTTCCGAAACACGTATCTATTACTTTTAAATTCAACACAGGTTCGTAGATTTTCATCTTTTAAAGTTAGAAGTAGGGGTGGAGGAGAGGCTAATTTGAATTCTATCTTGTGCACGCTTACGATGCCGTCACATTGAAATACTAAGATTACAACAGAAGCAAAAGATTTCACCTCTAAGAACAACAACTACAATAATACATTTGTTAACATAGTGGCAGTCGCTGGGGAACACTGCAGATGTGCCAAACAAAAATATAACCATTGAGAAGTAATTAAGAGTTCTGACGCCACATCTGCTTACTGCAAAAATAGGCAACAGCCGGAGCTTTTCCCGTATCAGTGATCATTCTATTTATAAACGTAACTTTTTAAGCACATATATTTTGATTATGTAAAGATACAATAATTCGTTGCAAAGCTTAGTAAAATGTTTCACATACTGGTTTGGTAGGCTCCCATACAGCATAGTCCTTTCGCGACCTTCAGATAACAGAGAGTAGCTGGGCAGTTCTTTACCAACTGAGGGCTGATGATCCCAGTACAGTAGTACGGGCTGCTGTTGAAATCACTGGTTGAAGCGTCGGGAATGAAGAAGTACTGACCAGCAGTTTGAGTTGCCAGGTTGAAAGTGAGAACTAAGATTAAGACTTTACGGAGATTTCCCATTCTGTGAGTTTAGTCTTGAAAAAATATAATAAATGTGTAGATCTAGTGCTGTTGAAATAAAAGAGGCCCGTGAGTAGTTGATTAAATGTTTTTTTTAATCTTTTTAAAGAAAAATAAATTATTCAAAACACGTACACACAAGTAATAAAGTAAAACTAGATACTCCCGTGGCATAGCATACGCCGCAGACTTGCTCATGGATAGTGCAAAGAAAGTGGGGAAAGAACGGACACAATCTACAGAACGAAAAATCAAAACCACGCAAGTGATATATAGATATTTAGTCAATATTGACCGAAATACACGCACACAACATTGAAGTTTAGATACTTGTACACAACAGACCAATGTGATGCATGAACAAAACATTTAAAATTCTAATTGAAGTCACAGATGTATCTTAAATATAAAATAATAAATAATTTCTCTCACCGCGGTTGAGACGATGAAACACCTGAATTCAAATCGCTAGGTTCTTTGTCACTACAACGCAAAAAATGTTTTAATTTACCAATAACATATCAAAAAACCTTTAACAACGGCAAAATGTAGGTGAAGAACTTGACGAAACACAAACCACTAGATGTTTGTGCACCTTGTTTCAGATGCGGCTATGGAGACGAATCAGATATTTTTGTTCAAATACAGACATGGTTTATTATGGGGTATCACGGTATACAATGCAGACATTATGAAACATATTTAGGGTCAGTCAGAGATTACACGTGGAAACACCTGTCAATCTGGCTCACCGTGCTCCCCCCTCCCCCCACCTATCCCTACGACGTTATGTTTCTGATAATGGTTACGATGACATACAGTATTAGCAAAAATTCATATTCAACAATCTTCTGAATCGTTGAAATAATGAACCACTGAGACCTTTTTTATAATTAGGTCAGAAGGCGTATATGGCGAAACAACTCTCATGGGGTGATTCTCATCTAGTTTATATTCAAAGGGTTGTCCGCGCTGATTATTATTGAAACAGAAAATCTCATGTTTCAATAGACCCTCCCCCGCCCCTATCAGATATGTATGCCCCTTTTAAAAAAACTCGGTAAAATGCTTAGATCCCTCTCCTTATTTGGGACGGTGTGTCAAGATAGTAGAATTCAGACTTTGATATTGACTTTGAAATACGGTCATTTCACTCGGGCTAAGCTGTATTGACAAGCTGGGGTTCCCTTGGCCCACCAGTTTTACATAAAACTCCCAATCCTAAAAATAAAGCTCTACAACGAGTTCAGTACGTGAACTTTGTCTACAAAGGTTAAGGTGTTGGAACAATTTGGAAAAGATTACCTTCAGGACTCATGCTCTAATCTGTCTTTGGAAAACATAATCGAATAAGTTCATAAGCCAACACGATACTCCTTTTTACCACGTTTTTACCATGTTTTTATTAACTTCCTTTCGTGTCTGTCTGTCTGTCAGTCCAAAATTTTTCAAATTTTCCAACGTAAAATCAAACAACTTCTAATGGTCCCAGAGAGCTCAAGATTTTACCACAGATACATCTTGGATGACAATGCATTGTATCGAAATTTCAGATCGATCGAATGTACCGCAATTAAATTATTGAATTTTTTAGTTTATCAATATATAAGCATCTGTATCCGTCTGCTGTAGTTCAATTTTACGTGTAGAGTTCACCCCGTGACCTCATCGCCATGGTATAAAAACGTTGGGAGGGTACTGTTGAGGTGTTTGGTAAAATAAATAGAGGTAAAAAAAAGATTTGATTTTAAAAAACACGTTTTATTGGTGGACTAAAAAGAAGAAAATAAATAAAGGTAAAAAATGATTTTTAAAAACCACGTTTTTATAAGTGGACTAAAAAATAAGAAAATAATTTAAAACTTATAAGTTCAAGTATGACTAAAATGTGGGGCGAGTGTTAGGTACACAATTTAAAGATTTATAAGGCAAAATAGAGATCTATAAGTGAGAGAATGAGTTAACTGCATATGTTAAACCTCATAAGCGCCCGCCCCACGTTTTTAGTCATATTAAATCAAAGTACTTGAACTTATAAGTTTTAAATTATTATTTATTTTAAAAACTTCCGTCATGTCTTAGGGGTAATACACTAGTGTTATTATAAAGAATAAGGGGATTGTTTTTATAGGAAATATATTAAGTAGGTATAAAATGTAAGAAAAGATATAAAAGATGAAGAGCTTTGCTTAATATTTGATCTAAATTTAAATTTTGCTGCTTTCCTCACGGAGAAATCTTTGATTGCACTGTCAATATCATTATTTACATTCATTTCATACGCAAGAGCCAAAAAGATAGATACGTCTATGTTAGTGTACTCATTGTGGATCACTATTAATTTTTTTAACTTACGTTTAGAGAAGCAGACGGCATTATTAGTGCGAAAATTAAGGAATATTCAAAATAATATTATATGATGAAGGGTACTATGAGCATAAATTAGATAATAAACTTTAATGAAACTAATGGCCTTAAATTCCTTAATCTATTTAATTGCCCTAATTTTTTTTAAAGTCATTTTTGTCACTTCCATGTGAGATACCTGTTTTAATTTTAAGTCAACGCCGAGTAGATTAGCTGTTGTGATGAAATTATATTGATACCCAATTTCGGACAGTTTTTAAAACATGTCATGAATTGTTAGTTATCTCATGTAATGAAGAATAAAAATAACTCCCAAAAAAATTATGTTTAACTTTAAGAAACACATTCGACATTCAGATTTAGGTCTTTGAGTTATTGATAAACTCCTGTACTATTTACATCCATAACATCATTATTATAATACTTTTTACCTCTGCAGTACATAACATGAAGACCATCCCCTTTCAGTTTACCTAAAATCATATGAGGAATGTCTTTAGTTGTTTTCTTTCTTTCTTTTTTTTTCAAACAAAATTTCGAAAGATTTCACAACTTCCACCTGTAGTTTAAATACTTCAATCTATAAATATAAAACGTGTTTGATGCTCATATGAAATATTTGAGGAAAAATTTGATCTTTTGTACACGACGGGTAGTTTTTGGCACACTGTATTTCTAATAACGTCAATGAACTCGTTTTGAATTTATGATGTCATTTATACCAAGCAATCAGATATGTCAGTTCAATTATAGTTCATATATTTGAACTATTATTTTCTGGATTTGGCAATGAAAAGCAATTTCTGTTTTCGAGGAATGTTATATTAAAAATCATTCAAACAGATACTTCTCATCACTTGTGTTTCTTCTGTCACAACGTATTGCTGTTCTTTTTCAATAGTCTTGTCTGTTTGAAGTCATATTTCTAAATCTTCCCATTTGCAAAATGTTGGTTGTGTTGAGCAGTTGATTCATGATTAGCTATTTTGGGAATTAGTTTCTGCCAGTTATTAAATCCATTAAATTAGCACCGCTTTGATTCATTTGTTGTTTCTATGCTACTAAAAATACGGCAGTAAAAGCAACAAGGAAAGTGATTTTTCTTTTACATAAGTCAAGTAAGTAATTATTTTTACCATTAGTTTACCAATGGTAAAATCATGTTCGGCTCACCAAGCTCATCTCTCATTTTCTGGTGTTTAACATGATAGATTTAGTAAGGTTAATGTTTATTTGTTGGTCTCTTTTTCATCTCTCATAATAGTAAAAACAAAAAAATGATGCCATCCTTTTAAGACATTAACTTATCTCATTGAGGTCTCTGCATGTCGTTGATATTTGACTTGTAGGTGTTGAAATTTGATTGGTGACAGCAATTTTCGCTTGTAAAAGAGGAGTGTCCGACAGAATTAAAGAATTAATTACAGGTACCAGAAAATCATGATCGTGTTCTGTTACTACTTCAGCCACTTGGTTTTTAAATTCTTTACCATAGTATGTTAACAACTTACACCCAAAATGGAGTTAAACGTTTTGGCATTATGAACTTTCAAATATTTTATGACAATTCTTACATTTCTTTTATTAATTTTATGTTTAGAAGCTGAAACCGAAAAGAAATTTAGTGACACTAACAAGGTTCCACCCGGAGCATTCGCCCCATTCCCCCGCCTCTCGACGCCGCTGCTAAATGAGTAACTATAGAGGTAGACCATCCAGAGTTGGCTCAAGTTTTAAACTGCCTCATCTAAGAAAAAAATGTATTCTTTAGTAGAAAATGCCACCACTCGATGTAAAAGTTTTATATTTTCAGTAACCCTCAACAATATCTCTCCCCCCTCCTGTTACAGCTAGTCAGACAGCGTTGCCTAGTAAACCCTAATTTGTTTACCATTGCGGGTTCCGCTCTTTCGGACTTCATATTGGCCAAATAAATAAATACTTATTTAAGTATTTATTTATTTGTGTTTGTTAGACGAGCGACCCAAACAAACATCAATGCTATTTAAAATTGTGTTATTTTCCAGGGGTTAAATTCATACTAATATTATAACAGTATTGCATCACAACTAAAATATATAATTTTGGATAACGGAGCAAAGATACTCTCGAAATAAAGTTAAAATGCATTAGTTAAAATAAATGGCTAATTATTTTAATTGAAAAACTGATGTCAGAATAAATTTTTACAAAATTTTCAATAAATATATTCGCTTATAAATTATTGTTTTTAAATTAAGTCTAGTGATTTTTTTGTATTGAAGAACTATGTGCTGAACGAATATTAGTTTTATTAACCATCTTTGACAAAGGAAGTGAGTGCAAAAGGATCAGACGTCACTGTTTTAGACTGCTTTAAAACCATTAGGCATGCTGCACTGGAAGCCAAGAGTATTGTAAGGGAGGGGGGTGCTCTTATTAGGTGACGTATTTAGTGACAGGTTGTCTTTACGCCACTGTTGATTTCGTTGTGGTTGGGGTAGACGTTGTACTGGTGGTTGTCGTGGTTGTTGTGGGCGTTGTGCTGGTGGTCGTCGTGTTTGGGGTTGTTGTTGTTGTCGGCGTGGTGGTTGACGTCGTACTTGTGGTGGTGCTCGTGGTAGAGGTTGTTGTGGACACTGCACTGGCCACAGCAGCAACGCATTGAACATTCGTTGAACACACACATTGCTGATAGAGAGCTCCGTAAGCTGTAAATGAGAGGAAAAACTTCACGTCATGAAATTCGTCATGTTGTCCTAGCGACATTGTTTCGTTTGTCTGAGTCCTAGGAATATTATGTTTTTACAGTATCATGGTGTAATTCAGAGGTTTCTTGGTCTTTTGAGAAAATGTTTGCTTACATTAAAAAAATAATAATAATTTTAAAAAAACATTAGCGCAATTAAAATAAGTCAAAAAAGTATAATGAAAGCCAAGCCATGCGAAAGTTCAACAGTGCAGCACAGAGTGTGCACTAGTACAACATAAGTTGTGCAACAGTGCAGCATGGGGTGTGCATTAGATTAGCATACAGGTTGCATCAGAGCTGTATAGGGTGCGCATCAGAACATCATAGGCTTGCATCAGGCCAGCATAAGGTGTGCAGCAGAGCAGAAAGGTTGTTACTCTGTGTACCTCATGAGTGTATTTGTGCAGCCCTTTAACTGTGTTTAACTATTTCTCAATCTCAGTTAATTTTTAACTATAGTTCTCAGATTCGCGTTTTTCTATTCATTATTTTAATATTGTTACATGATATGTAAAGCTTACCACTCCACAAGTGTCATTAATTTAGTTAGTATTTCATAGCTTTCCTTTAGCTAGTATTTCATAACTTTTCTTTAGCTAGTATTTCATAGCTTTCCTTTAGCTAGTATTTCATAACTTTCCTTTAGCTAGTATTTCATAACTTTCCTTTAGCTAGTATTTCATAACTTTCCTTTAGCTAGTATTTCATAACTTTCCTTTAGCTAGTATTTCATAACTTTCCTTTAGCTAGTATTTCATAACTTTCCTTTAGCTAGTATTTCATAACTTTTCTTTAGCTATTATTTCATAGCTTTCCTTTAGCTAGTATTTCATAACTTTCCTTTAGCTATTATTTCATAGCTTTCCTTTAGCTAGTATTTCATAACTTTCCTTTCGCTAGTATTTCATAACTTTCCTTTAGCTAGTATTCCATAACTTTCCTTTAGCTAGTATTTCATAACTTTCCTTTAGCTAGTATTTCAT
This sequence comes from Ampullaceana balthica, assembly GCA_944989445.1. Lineage (NCBI taxonomy): Eukaryota > Metazoa > Mollusca > Gastropoda > Lymnaeidae > Ampullaceana > Ampullaceana balthica. The sequence goes on from CALYLW010000202.1 coordinate 316,138, forward strand.
AACTTTCCTTTAGCTAGTATTTCATAACTTTCCTTTAGCTATTATTTCATAACTTTCCTTTAGCTAGTATTTCATAACTTTCCTTTAGCTAGTATTTCATAACTTTCCTTTAGCTAGTATTTCATAACATTTCTTTAGCTATTATTTCATAACTTTCCTTTAACTATTATTTCATAACTTTCCTTTAGCTAGTATTTCATAACTTTCCTTTAGCTAGTATTTCATAACTTTCCTTTAGCTAGTATTTCATAACTTTCCTTTAGCTAGTATTTCATAACTTTACCATAGCTAGTATTTCATAACTTTCCTTTAGCCAGTATTTCAAAACTTTCCTTTAACTATTATTTCATAACTTTCCTTTAGCTAGTATTTCATAACTTTACTTTAGCTAGTATTTCATAACTTTCCTTTAACTATTATTTCATAACTTTCCTTTAGCTAGTATTTCATAACTTTCGTTTATCTGGTATTTCATAACTTTCCTTTAGCTGGTATTTCATAACTTTCCTTTAGCTAGTATTTCATAACTTTCCTTTAGCTAGTATTTCATAACTTTCCTTTAGCTAGTATTTCATAACTTTCCTTTAGCTAGTATTTCATAACTTTCCTTTAGCTAGTATTTCATAACTTTACTTTAGCTAGTATTTCATAACTTTCCTTTAGCTAGTATTTCATAACTTTCCTTTAGCTAGTATTTCATAACTTTCCTTTAGCTAGTATTTCATAACTTTACTTTAGCTAGTATTTCATAACTTTCCTTTAACTATTAAACTATTATTTCATAACTTTCCTTTAGCTAGTATTTCATAACTTTCCTTTAGCTGGTATTTCATAACTTTCCTTTAGCTAGTATTTCATAACTTTCCTTTAGCTAGTATTTCATAACTTTCCTTTAGCTAGTATTTCATAACTTTCCTTTAGCTAGTATTTCATAACTTTCCTTTAGCTAGTATTTCATAACTTTACTTTAGCTAGTATTTCATAACTTTCCTTTAGCTAGTATTTCATAACTTTCCTTTAGCTAGTATTTCATAACTTTCCTTTAGCTAGTATTTCATAACTTTACTTTAGCTAGTATTTCATAACTTTCCTTTAACTATTAAACTATTATTTCATAACTTTCCTTTAGCTAGTATTTCATAACTTTCCTTTAGCTAGTATTTCATAACTTTCCTTTATCTGGTATTTCATAACTTTCCTTTATCTGGTATTTCATAACTTTCCTTTAGCTAGTATTTCATAACTTTCCTTTAGCTAGTATTTCATAACTTTACTTTAGCTAGTATTCCATAACTTTCCTTTATCTGGTATTTCATAACTTTCATTTAGCTAGTATTTCATAACTTTCCTTAAGCTAGTCTATATATATAATTCTCTTCATGGGACCATGCGAGACACCACGACGCAAGTATGTGCAACCGAGCATGACGAATGACTCTCGCTGGGGTCGACCAATGTATTGAGACCAACAATGGTCCTTGCGTTTCACTTGCTTTGTTTCTTTGCAGAACAACGTGATATTTGTAGTGTACTGGTTATCACGTCCGCCTCATACGGGGAAGGTCCTGGGTTCAAGCCCCAGGGAAAACCTTGTTTTTTTTTAAATTTTTAAAATGTCTTTTTGTGCCCGTTCTTTTACACCTTTATTGCGAACACTAGCTGACCCAAGGCGTAGCATACGCCGCTAATGATTTAAGGACGGGTGAAGACTTCCTGAAAGACACAGTTGTCAAAATGGGGTGGGTTTGGGCAAACGACTGTGAGTGAATGAAAAGAAGGAACTCTGGAGAGACCCGTGGCGTAGCATACGCCGCACACTTGCTCATCATAGACAGTGCAAAGAACGGTTGGGGGGTTAGAGTACAGGCACAAAAGCAGCACTAAGTAAATAAAAAATAGCGAGTAAACGTAAAGACTTGCACGCTGAGGTTGTTGTTACCCGCCTCCCATTTATTGAACGACGTTCCCTCGCGTTGTTTAAATTTCTACGTGCTGTAGTTTGTGTCCGTTCTTTCTCCACTTTCTTTCCACTCTCCATGAGCAAGTCTGCGGCGTGTGGTACGCCGCGGGGCATCTAGTATTTCATAACTTTCCTTAGCCTAATATACAATGCCTCCCACGACCAGCTATTTAAAAACTTCTTGTCTCCACTATAAAAGAACCTTTCTAATTAAAAACCTGCTTACCGTTCCTATAGACACCCATGCAGCAACTCCCAACGGTTGACTTCATGTAGCATACAGTGTTGGGGCAGTTCTGGACAGCGGTGGTAATCACCCTCGTGCACATGGACGGGCTTGTGTTTAAGGCCGTCGCTTGTGTGTTCAGTAGACTGTAAAAGTACTGACCATCAGTTCCAGTGGTCAAGAACACAACCAATGCCGTGACTCCGAAGAGTAAGGAAATTCTGGACATGTTGATCTGTTACGATGACGCTGACAACAACCTTTTAAAAAAGAAATGACTTCTGTAGTTAAACAAATTTGTTTTCATTGTTAATGAAATAACTGTAGTGGTGTTTAGAAATTCCTTCGAAGTTGTAGCGATCATAAAACATTACATCAGTCGACCAACAAAAGTAGTGGAATTTATTATAGGTTGTTCTTTTCATAATTACTCTTTGCTTTCGGTTAGAGCTAACAGTGTTTAATTTTTGTGCGTATACAACTGGTAGTTAGGCACATAGAGTTATAGATGGATGAAGAAAGAAATTTTAAGGAATACTTTTTGATAAGACTTTATGCGAGTATATAAAGAAATAGATGATGTTTATCTTTCTGTACTAAAATATGTTTCAATTTTTTAAAGGTATCTTTTAAATTAAGTTAAACCGAATTCTTCAGTTGTCTTTTCAGTTTTATAGATATTTTTTTTTACCTTTATTCCGCTTAAAACCATTAATGGAGTGAGTAGACAGCGGCGTAGTTAAGTGGGACGGGGGTGCCAATGTCCCGGACGGCATTTGTTTGTGGAGGAAAATTCATAGTCGTTAATTAGCTTCTGAACATGAACAGTTTGAATGAAAGTTTACCTTTAAAAAACGAAAGAAAAACCAAGAAAGAAATTTTTTAAAATATTAAAAAGCTATCTTCAAATAGGGTTGAAATTGTATAATCGCTGTAAATTCTATTGAAACTAATGCGACTGAACTGAAAAGACAGTTTGCTAAAGAAGCATAAGAACGTGAAACGTGTATTCTCGTGACTGATAAATTCCGACAACATATGAAACTTTAACATACTTGGACATTATCGAAATAAGTAAATGACTAGACCCTGTAGATGAAAATTAGCGATTTCTATTGGTGTAGAAAGATTGGACAATTGTCCAGCATATAAACATTAACTCATCATATCAGACGCATTAAAACCAAGGAAGAAATGATACGGCAAATGCGATGGGAATTTATAATTTCTCACTTTTTGTTTTTTTTAATTTTTAACTCTTTATTATGCTCAAAGTTAGGATACCCAGGGCCGTCTTAACGCATAGGCCCGTTGGGCATTTGCCCGGGGGCCCACGAGCATAGGGGCCCCATGGGAATGTTTATTTATATATATTATGTATATTTATTTTTTATTCTTTTGGGGGACGGGGGGCTCACTCTTTCTTCGCCCAGGGGGCCAACACTATTTTTTGCCCGGGGGCCCAAAATGGTGTAAAGACGTCTCTGAGGATACTATGAGTAAAATAGTATTATATAATAGTATTATTTCTTCAAATATTCTTACAATTACTTGTGAAGTAGTTTCAGATGTGATAGAAGCTTCTCTAAACTTATATTAGAATTTTAAAAAAATTATTTAACATGAATTCAAAAACATTGAATAATTATAATCTGTTTATTTTGGCTTTTGACTAATGAATATTGACAGTCACGTCACAGATTTTGCCGTAAGGAAAACAGAAAACATTAGTTTTCAATCAAGTAAGGTAAGCTCTTCAATTAGTATTTCTTATATATCGATTTATTATTTTCTTATATAATCCAATAAAAAAACTTAATACAGGGGTATATTTGATAGGAAGAGTGACGGGATTCGCCCCGGTCGGCAGAAACCCACGCTACGCCACTTGGAGTAAAGCTTGGCATACATTTTATTGAAGCTATTAACGATAATTCTTAATCCGTCACAAACATACTTAATGTTGGTTTAGTTCTAATGATAAAATTTTTGCTAGATATGTATATAGTTTAATTGTAATTATATAGTTTTAAATTTGATATGTTTATTATCCATACTTAAAATAAACCTCGTTTTACACGACGTGGTCTCGCTTCTTTTAGTGCGCTCTATGATATTTTGCTTTGACATGTTAATTTCATTGCTACAAGAATTCTTGTCACCAAAAAGTTTAATGTTTAATTAATAGGGACATAAATGTGTTCCTTATCCGAGACGTGAAAAGAGGATCGGATTAAAATTGAGAGCATTATGTTTTAAAACTTAAAATGTCAAACAACTTACTACACAATAGAGGGCCAAAGAGCCTGACGACAATGGAGAATGTCCAGCGAGACGTGAGATGAAAAGATTTTATTTATATATGCGGCCGTTGTTACTTGCTAAGGTGGGTGCAGGGGTGCAGGGGTGCAGGGCGCCTCAGTCAACAAACTATACTCAGAAAATATAAACTGCTGCACTGATTCACAAAGACGTGATTAAATCCAAGAGTTTATGTTTGTTTTTTTATTTGCGTTACAGTTCTGGTCCAATTGATATATCATTCAGTTGTATTGTTTGTTAACCGATGACCCTATTCGATGATAGTAGGTGACAAGACTGACTTAAACAAGAGACGAAACTGTTAAGTAATGGGTAATAGTTTGTATTTTTGATAGTTTTCTTACGTTGTAATCAGGTTAAAATTATGAATAAGGTTAGGAAGATTTCTTTTCATCTAGTTTCGCGTCTTTGCTTCATATTATTTTAGTGGATTATGATGAAGAATAAGACAATATGATATGTTACATTTGTCAAAAAGTTACATTAAAAAACAGTAACAAATAATAAATGACATTCCTTTTTAAAATGGCATTAAGTTTTAAAAAACTTATTATTTGAAGCTCTTTATTCTTTCTGAATATTGCCACAATTATATTCCCTCTAGTGGAAGAGTTATCAGGGCTTGGAGAAATTGAAGCAAGGAAAAAAATCTAAATTTCCCCATTTTACGTTACTCTGTATTCAAATTCCATAAAAGACGCAATTTTTAACGTGTTAACGTGAGTAAGGCGTTCCTATCGAACTCGTCATGGCGTCACAAACCTTAGTTAAGCTCCTTGTCTACTAACCGTATATGACCTCCGAGACCAAATAGCCATAGATAATCTCCTAGTGGTACCAAATCTAGATAAAACCTTACAATAAAAAAACCCTTGATAAACCTCAGTGCCACTAACCATACATAATCACTGGTGCCACTAACCCTAGATAAACTCCTGATGTCACTAACCCAAGATAAACTCTTGAGGCCAATAAACCTAGAAAAACTCCTGATGCCACTAACGCAAGATAATCTCCTGAGACCACTAACCCAAGATAAACTCTTGAGGCCAATAAACCTAGTAAGCTCTTGTTGCCACTAAACTGAGATAAGTTACTACTGTCAATAATACTGGATTACTCCTTTTGACTCCAACCCTAGATAATCCCTGTCGCCACTTACCCTGGAAAAGCTTAATAAATCATATAAGTGAGTAAAGTCCATATGTAATAAAGTTAATTGTTTGTTACAACAACATAAATTTCTAAGTTGAAACCAAAGGATAACATTTAAGTTATAAATTAAAAAAACGGAAACATTTTGTATGTTGCTTTTTTTTCATTCTACTGTAGATAGTGATCGATTTTTAAATATAAAGGACAACCATTATTTAAACAAGTACACGTTAAATACATGATAACTGACAGTATCGAGTGCTACAAATGAGCAGTAACAAAAAAATTATAATCCTAGGATCTTCACTGCTGTTGTGAGCTACAATATTATATAGAAAATTGAATACGTAGTTGGTTTTATAAGCAACTTGAACACCCTTGTCGTAAATATGTTTTGGTTTTATTTTAAGCGTATGAATGTGTTCAAATCAAGCTGTCATGAGGTGAGTGCGAATATACTCCTTAATATACCAAATACACATGTATATTAGATAAATAGTATTTTTTACAGTGTATGTATTATTCATAGATTGGTGCAATGCTGTCCTTGCTATCGGATGTGTTTCAATGACATCATCAGGTTTCAAATGTTCTCCAGTTTTCCCAGCTGTGTATACACGCGGTGACAATACGTCAGTCCAATATTTACGAGTATTTGGTCTTGTTTATGTTTCCAATCAATATATGGATCACTTTAAGTGCATTGCCTTGAGGTACTGCTTAACGCGTACTGTAGTTCTTCATGCGTTTGAAAGTCTGACTGGCTCACTTCTATGCTTAAAACTCTGCAAGGGTCGCTTTCTTTTATTTTTCTACACACATTTAGCCATTTAGAGTACATAGAACAGTTAGTAGACCCAAAAAAAATTAAAGGAAAGAAAAACTTGAATGCATCAGAAAGACGATTTCGTCTTATCTTATCTTATCTGTTTCAGACGCTCCTTCTATACAGAAGATTATTGCATCCTACGCTTATCTATGGTTTGTGTTTAGTCCTGCATTCTTATTAGAGTTTTAAATGTTGATAAAGTGTTGGCTTTCCTGGTTTCTTCAGGCAACCCATTCCACGCCCGAATTCTGGACGGGAAGAGCGAAAATGTGTATGAGTTTGTTCTCGCATACGGTATAAGAAAGGTGTTTTTATCCTTATGTCTATCTGAGGGTTGTATTAAGTTATCTTTGTGTTGCATTTCTAAATTAGAGTTAATTGCTTTATGTATGATTACTACTTTGCTCTTGGTTCTTCTATCCTCTAGTGTTTCAAGGTTTAATGATTTAACTAATGGTGTTATTCTTGTCAGTTTTGAATATTCTCCAGTGATGAATCTGGCAGCTCTTTTTTGGATTTGTTCTAGTTTATCAATGTTTTCTTTGGTGGATGGGTCCCATACAGAAGATGCATATTCTAGTACAGGTCTCACCAAAGTGAGATAGCATTTTAGTTTTATATCTTTATTACATTTGTAAAGGTTTCTTTTTATAAAGCCTAAGGTTTTGTTTGATTTTTTAATAACTTCATTGACATGGGGATTCCATGATAATTTCTCACAATGAGAAATAGAGAAATAATAAACTGTAATAAATATATTAAGTTATATATAAAATTAATGGCATCAATAACCCATCAATCAGGTCTATGGTAAAAACTTGCTTAGCTTCTATGATTATTTTATTTGCTCTTATTATTGTGCATTACACGTCATAGGGGTGACGAGTTTCTGGTAGTTTAGCCAGACCAAATTGAATATGTAAACAATTTAATTACTGAAGACAACAATACAAACTTATGGTTCTTTAATAAGTGTCAAAAAATGGGACCCACATGAATTGACGTACTAAAAGACAAAAAAGAATAAAGCCTATAATGATAATGAAGTACTTCGTGAAGTTTAAAATGTATAAATCAGGTTATTTGAATGACAAAGTCTTAAAAATTAATTTTTTGCAAAAATGTATATTTATTGCGATCCACCCACTTTCTGTAGAAGAGATGAATGAAATTACAATTTTTGCGAAACTTTACTTATCTTCAGATATTCTTCTTTTGGCAATGTATCATCATTTTTCTTCCATAAAATTACTTGAAAACATGACACGTGGCAGAGAAAAAAACGACAATATGAAAACTCCACCAAAGTCATTCCAAAATCTAAAATATTTTTAATATATTTGATCCGTCCAAATGTATATTAGAGGATAATCACTTTTCTAATATTCACTATGGACAGAAATGATTCAATAACCACAAAAATGTTTACATTTGCTCAAAATACACTGACGGGTGGGTGAGTTGAACTCGTATACAATGTGGCAGTCGGAATTTAAAGTTGGACAAATGAAGTCACTTTTAATTGACTTCGTTTTTCTAATTTTGTATCCACATAGTCTCAACTCCGTTCAAAAAGCAGGTGGTTTGAATAAGTAAAAACTTCATTTTTAAGATACAAGGAGTCACCTCCGTGCTAAAATATCGTGTTGAAATAGTAAGGAAGTATCCTAGTATTGGTGTATCAAAAAGAAAATAATTAAAATAGTCTATAAAAAGAGCAAACACAATGACGCAACAGAAAAAAGAAACGTAAATAGAAAATGTTGATTAAAAACTCAAAATCAAAACTGATTTGTTTTTTACTAAGTTTTCTTTTTATTAAATTGGAGTTCTAGCTTATACTTTTAAAATGTAAATTAATAGTCATAATCTATATATACTTAAAGTTAACAGATGGGTGAAAAAGCTTTTATTTCAATTGGTTGCTTGCATTTTCCGAATGATGACGTACTTGGAAAGCAGATCTAGAAAATAAATCGAACTTTTAGGGAAATAACATTGCATGAATTCAATTAATTAAGTTATCTATATATATAAAAATCAAAGTATGTATGTATGTATGTATGTATGCATGTCTGTTATAGCTGACTAAACCATTCATCCGATCGCCATGAAACTTATGGAGACTTTTGAGTACGCTCCAGGGATTGAAATAGGCTACTTTTTTTTCAAAATTTAACACTCATGGGGCGTCGGGGGCCCATAAAGAGAATTTTTTCTTATATGAGCTATATAAAAATTAGTTTATGGCTTAGCTGCTTGGAAAATGAATAGATCTTGGCCAAACTTGGTACATAACAACTTGATAGCCTATATTAAAGTATCATATGGCATTGAACTCCTAATGTCGGTTCCTTCGGGGACGGGGGCCCAAAATCTTTATTTTTGTAAGCGTTAAATACTTTATTCCCGTTAGCTGACTATACCATTCATTCGGTCGCCATGAAACTTTTGGAGACTTTTGAGTACGCTCCGGGGATGGAAATAGGCTACTTTTTTTCAAAATTTAACACTCATGGGGCGCCGGGGGCCCATAATGAGAATTTTTTGTTATATGAGCTATATAAAAATTAGTTTAGGGCTAAGCTGCTTGGAAAATGAATGGATCTTGACCAAACTTGGTACATAAACACTTAATAGCCTATATTAAAGTATCTTATGGCATTGAACTCCTAATGTCGGTTCCTTCGGGGCCGGTGGCCCAAAATCTTTTTTTTTGTAAGCGTTAAATTATTTATTCCTGTTAGCTGACTATACCATTCATTCGGTCGCCATGAAACTTTTGGAGACTTTTGAGTACGCTCCGGGGATGGAAATAGGCTACTTTCTTTCAAAATTTAACACTCATGGGGCGCCGGGGGCCCATAATGAGAATTTTTTCTTATATGAGCTATATAAAAATTAGTTTATGGCTTAGCTGCTTGGAAAATGAATGGATCTTGACCAAACTTTGTATATAACAACTTTATCGCCAACATTAAAGTACCATATGGCATTGAACACCTAATGTCCGTTCCTTCGGGGCTGGGGGCCCAAAATCTTTTTTTTTGGTAAGCGTTAAATACTTTATTCCCATTAGCTGACTATACCATTCATTCGGTCGCCATGAAACTTTTGGAGACTTTTGAGTACGCTCCGGGGATGGAAATAGGCTACTTTTTTTCAAAATTTAACACTCATGGGGCGCCGGGGGCCCATAATGAGAATTTTTTCTTATATGAGCTATATAAAAATTAGTTTAGGGCTTAGCTGCTTGGAAAATGAATGGATCTTGACCAAACTTGGTACATAACAACTTTATCGCCAACATTAAAGTACCATATGGCATTGAACACCTAATGTCCGTTCCTTCGGGGCTGGGGGCCCAAAATCATTTTTTTTTGGTAAGCGTTAAATACTTTATTCCCATTAGCTGACTATACCATTCATTCGGTCGCCATGAAACTTTTGGAGACTTTTGAGTACGCTCCGGGGATGGAAATAGGCTACTTTTTTTCAAAATTTAACACTCATGGGGCGCCGGGGGCCCATAATGAGAATTTTTTCTTATATGAGCTATATAAAAATTAGTTTAGGGCTTAGCTGCTTGGAAAATGAATGGATCTTGACCAAACTTGGTACATAACAACTTGATAGCCAACATTAAAGTACCATATGGCATTGAACACCTAATGTCCGTTCCTTCGGGGCCGGGGGCCCAAAATCTTTTTTTTGTTAGCGTTAAATACTTTATTCCCGGTATGATTTACATGATCTTGAAAAGCATTGACTAATATATCTATCATGATCCAGATTGAAATGAACAGGTATTTTAAAGTTGTAATTTCTTGCATCGATTGGGCCCGGGGGCCCTTAATGTTGTTTTTTTCTAATTTTATATCTATATATATAAAAATCAAAGTATGTATGTATGTATGTATGTATGTATGTATGTATGTATGTATGTATGTATGTATGTATGTATGTATGTATGTATGTATGCATGTCTTTGTATAGCTGACTAAACCATTCATCCGATCGCCATGAATTTTTTGGAGACTTTTGAGTACGCTCCTGGGAGTGTCACTGTCTACTTTTTTTCAAAATTTAACAATCATGGGGCGCCGGGGGCCCATAAAATGATTTATTTTCTTATATATGAGCTATATAAAAATTAGTTTAAGCGTTAGCTATTAGGTAAATTGATGGATCTTAACCAAACTTTGTATACAACAACTTGGTAGCCAATATAGAAATACTAAAGGGACTAATTTCCTAATGTCCATTTCTTCGGGACTGGGGGCCAAAAATGTCTTATTTCATAAACGTTTAATATTTTATTCCCCATTCAATTATTAAAGATCTTGAAAAATATAGATAAATATATCCACAATGAAATTGATTGAAATAAACTGGCGTTTTGAACTTGACATCTTGCACTAAATGGGCCCTGGGGCCCTTAATGTCGTTTTTTGCTTTTATGAGCTATATAAAAATGAGTTTATGCGTTAACTACTGAGTAAATGAATGAATCTTAACCAAACTTGGTATATAAAAACTTGGTAGCCCATATTAAAATAACAAAGGGCACTGCACTTCTAATTTTTAATTGTTAAGGGCCGGGGGCCCCAAATGTATTTTTTAGTATGTGTTTGAGATATTATTTCCCATTCTATTTTAACGATCTTAAGAAATATATCAATGATGAGACTGAATTAAAATGAACAGCCTTTTGAAATTTACATCTTACATCGAATGGGCCGGGGGCCCCAAATGTCTTTTTTTGTGTATACTCTAAGATATTATTTCCCACTCAGTTTTTAACGATCTTGAGAAATATATCCATGATTAAAATGAATTTAAATGAACATGTTTTCAAAATGTACATCTTGAATTGAACGAGCCTGGGAGCCCCTTAATGTAGTTTTCCTTATATCTACATATATAAAAATTAGTTTAGGTGTTAGATAATGAGAAAATAAATGGATTTTGACCAAACGCGGTATATAAAAACTTAAAAGCCTATATTAAATTTCGATAGGGTACTGATCTCATAATGTCCATTTAATCGGGGCTAGGGGCCCTAAATGTGTTTTTACTAAATTTTTAATATTGTATTCCCCATTCAATTTTACACGATATTGAGAAATATAGATACATATATTTATATTTTTGTTATGAAATTGATTGAAATGAACAGATTTTCGAACTTCATATTTTAAACTGATGGGCCTGGTGACCCTTAATGTAATTTATTTTGTATCTATATATATTCCTTTTTACTGAGATCGTTGCAACGCACGACGGGTCTGCTAGTAAACTATATTAATTTCAGTAAAGTTGGATGTGAAGTTAATTAAAAATTGATAATTAATTTTAAACGATAATGTTTGATTCACAGTTAAATCCTAATAGCAAAAGCCAGGTTTGTGTTAAAATTATGTGTGCGTGTGTGAGTCTGTGTTGCAATGTGTGAGTGTGAGTGCGTGTGTGTTATGTCGAATTGTGAAGATTTACTAGGATACACTGGAAATTGCGTGTCTCAAATACCGTTTTCAATAGTATGGGGTCTAAAATAATTAGTAAGACACTTTATGTGCTCTTCTTAAAGTGCAGACTTAAACTTGCTTGAAAAATATATCTTCAACACAAAAATAAATGTGCTTGTCAGAGAACCAGTCAAATATCCAACGACGCTTCATCTTTCACCTGTTTGAGAACCGTCGATCCGTCCGATAACTAGGGCAGACAAGTAATGTCACCGTTACACCTGCATTGGTTTCTCACGACACCATTTGCTGAAATCAAAATAAGATGAATTACTTACCATTCTAAAATTTTAGTTACATATTCTAAACTAAGAAACCGCTAATAAAAATATTAAATTAGCTTTACTTTATTCGGGGCATAATATAATCTGTGAATGGAATATATAAGTCAGTATAACACTAACGGGATGAGAGCATATGCATATAAAAATAAGTTTAAAAGAGTGAATGTTTCGACTATAGATGAGATTCTTGAAAAGTTCAATGCTTACGCTTAAATTAATTTTAATTTACGAAATAAATATACATTTAAATATGATTTTTTTGGGTGTACTGCACATGGATATGCATAAGCACATGGGAGTGGCACGTAATTTGATTCTCATGAAGTAGTTTCATTGAATTCTTATTTTATATATTGTAACTAGCGGATAGTCGATTCATGCACCGATGCCTCAAGTGTATGACGATTACACTCATATAAATAAAGTTTATGTAAACATTTAAAATCCTTGTTATATGAGGATTTTGAAAAGAACAATTCAAGTTTGAGCAGTTACTATTTATTAGTAGTCGTGATTTCCGAGAGGATTAGTAGAAGAGGTTTGTTAAGTGGTATAGGGGAGTACTGGTGAGACTGATTATTCGTGACAAGATGTGATAAATTCCGGTACTAAACAGCTTGGGAAATGAATGAGATGGAAAAAGGAACAGATAATAATAAACTTACGGTTTAATAGATACGTTATTGGCTACAATTCCTTGTCAGATACTTTGATACTAGCTAAAAAATTTAAATACTTAATTTAACTTCTGATAAGTGTAACAACAAAATCACGATTTAGTTTCACTATTAAGATATTTCATAATGAGATAAGTTGTGCGATGTAAAAAATTGTTTTCCACACAACTATAAAACAAAGCTTAATTTTTAAAAAAATATATATACGTTTATTGCACATCATCCAGTGTTTCCTCCAAGCCATCATCAAACTAAAGCCATTTACTGTTTCTTTTTTTTAAGACACACAAATTGGCTCCCTCAAATATGAAAATGTATAAACAAATAGAAAATGAAAGACACAAATATCGTCTAATACACGGACTCAAACATAAACTTACTCAATCTTTGTGGAGTCAAGCAGCAACTACTTCTAGTGACTGACCAATAGCAGGAGGTGACGCTTGAGCACAACATAGGCATTTTTACGTTGGTACCACAGCACAGCGGCGTGTCGTAGAAAAATGGGGCTATGGTTGGTGCGGCTGCTGGGAAAACGGTGCTGAGGTTTGAGAACGTTGCCGCAGCAGTTGAGGAAATGAAAGTGTTGGAACTCACAACTGGTGTCGTTTGACTTTGCGTGGATGCTGTATCAGAGGCTTGGCTGCTAGAGGTGGGGGTTGGAGAATCGGAATTTGAGGCCATCACAGTTGTCATACTGCTGCTCGCAGATGGGGAATATGATGAGGCTGCTGTAGTCGTTTCTGTTGTCAATGCGCTAGATGACGTGACAGATGAGCTTCCGGAGGGCGGTGCACCATTTGATGTCGATTTCGTGACGACCGTTGATGGGGATTCGCTTGTAGGGGACAACGATGTCGTTCCTTCCGTGGGGGTCCTGTCACACTTCACGCCCATGAGGCAATAGCAACGCTGGAGGAGTGATCCAGTAACTGTAAAGCGTGTTGTTAACGATAATAAAATACATATAGCTTCAGTTCAAATGAGAGCATCAACGATTGGTTAACAAATAGCACGCCACAACCTAACCAAAATATTAACATGGCAGCAGGGTAACGTATGTGGGGTGCAGATCTTTAATGGTAGGCTTTCGTGTGCTCGACAGAGCACTTTGAAGGCTAAACTTTCCCCTCCCTGGGTCCACCACATAACGGAGTGGACATTGAAATGACAGGGAATGTGATTATTTTCAAATTTAACGTACCTCCCCTCAGTTTTCACCGATTTGTGTCCCCAAATATTTTCATTTCCTAATCATTCCCATCATTTTATTTTTTTTTAAATCTCTTATTTACACTTTCAAGTTGCTTAAATTCGAACGAAAATCAGTTTTAGTGTGATTGCTGACTAATTTAAACATAATTATTTTGTTTTAAATTTATGTAACTATGAATAATAGTCAGTACTTTTTTTTAAAATGCATGTAACTTTTGAGTACATTTGAAAAGTCCAAATAAATAAATCATTAATTTGTATGAATGTATCAACCAATCATTTTCTTGACGTTGTCTGAAATTCTAATTTACTAATGATATATTATAAAATATGCATTCAGGTTTGTAAAAAATTGAGAATAACAATTACAGTTTACAGTTATTTTATCCTTACTCTTTTTCCACACTATCTCAAGTTTTATCACGTCTTTTATCTATATTTCTATTGTAATATCTTACTTCTCAAATTGACGAACATATTATTTTACATCGAAAAAATAATAGTTCTTGTGGTTAAAATAAAAACAAATATGAATCGTGCTTGGGCTTTTTATACAGTGTATACTTTTTATACAGTGTATACTTTTTATACAGTGTATACTTTTTATACAGTGTATATTTTCTATACAGTGTATACTTTTTATACAGTGTTTACTTTTTATACAGTGTATACTGTTTATACAGTGTTTACTTTTATACAGTGTATAGTGTATACTGTTTATACAGTGTTTACTTTTATACAGTGTATACTGTTTATACAGTGTATACTTTTATACTGTGTATACTTTTTATACAGTGTTTACTTTTTATACAGTGTTTACTTTTATACAGTGTACACTTTTTATACAGTGTATACTTTTTATACAGTGTATACTTTTTATGCAGTGTATACTTTTATGCAGTGTATGCTTTTTATACAGTGTATACTTTTTATACAGTGTTTACTTTTTATACAGTGTATGCTTTTAATAAAGTGCATAATTTTTATACAGTGTATACTTTTTATACCGTGTATACTTTTTATGCAGCGGATACTTTTTATACCGTGTATACTTTTTATGCAGTGGATACTTTTTATACAGTGTATACTTTTTATACAGTGTTTACTTTTTATACAGTGTATACTGTTTATACAGTGTATACTTTTTATACAGTGTATACTTTTTATACAGTGTATACTTTTTATACCGTGTATACTTTTTATACAGTGTTTTCTTTTTATACAGTGTATACTGTTTATACAGTGTATACTTTTTATACAGTGTATACTTTTTATACAGTGTATACTTTTTATACAGTGTATACTTTTTATACAGTGTATGCTTTTAATAAAGTGCATAATTTTTATACAGTGTATACTTTTTATACCGTGTATACTTTTTATGCAGCGGATACTTTTTATACCGTGTATACTTTTTATGCAGTGGATACTTTTTATACCGTGTATACTTTTTATGCAGTGGATAATTTGTATACAGTGAATACTTTTTATACAGTGTATACTTTTTATACAGTGTATACTTTTTATACAGTGTATACTTGTTATACACGGTGAAATGCGTGTTTATTTAATTTGATCAAGGCTAACTAAAAAATAAACTGAATGTTTGTGAATTAATGTAAATGTGTATTTATCTGTATTTGTCCATCATTGGATTGTGAGGACTTTTGGTGAGTCGTGCAAAGACATTTGAAAGATTCTAGAGGGTTTTGAGCTATGCACAACACAGCGTCTGAGCATGAAGTTGTATTTTAGGAATTTAGCGATATAAATATACATTTTAAATTTTGGTAAATGGATAAATGAAGGTATCTAGAAAAAAATCAACTATACAAAAACTTGATGATCCTAATTAAAATAGTCAAGGTGAAATTCTTTGAATGGCATTCCAGTGTTTGGAATGTACAGATATGATAACACATTTTGTCAAACTTTTTCTTCAATTCAGAGAAGAAAAAACAATACAATTGTTGCTTATGTTCATTGTTTAACGAATAAAAGGAACATATCCTTTTTTTCTATTGTTTTTATGGGAAAGGGTATGAAGATAGACAATAACTTTACGTTTGTATATTGAATTATTCCTACTGACCTCATCTCCCTACCCCTAAACTCTAATTATGAAAAATGTCTCTCGTTTTACCTGTAAGATTATTATCATGTTCTCAATTCAGTAGCAGTGGTTTGACTAGTATATTACAACAATTAGTTTTGTTTCCCAAAAATAGGACCATAGAAGCCTTGTGATATCGGAGTTTATAACAAACAAAATATTTAAAACATTTAATATGTTATCTTTACACTTGGCGCCGAGAATTGGAGGCAGACATCAAGAGAATTGGCCATGAATGGGAGATCCTGGAGAAGCTGGCCCAGGATAGAGATCTCGTAGGTGGCCTATGCCTTTGGAGGAATCGAATACGCCGACGATGATCGGTGGATGCCCCTCATGGACGAGAAGGCTCAACAACTCAACGATATATTATCTTGTCTTATAGAAAAGTACACCTAACAAGAAGAGTTATGCGTGAATTGAAATTACAACAGTTGAAATTCTTTGACTTAAAATGTCACTCACTGCATACTACTGAGTACAAAAATCCCTGCTTGTGTCAGTGGCAGATCTTTCCAATAGCGATTAATTCGTTTGATTGAAGAGGTTCAGACTCGCAGAGAACACACGTGGCCATACCGATTAAACTTAAGATACCTTAAGCTTAGTTTTATTATGCAAACCTATGTGTTGAACATATTTAAAGCACTCACAAAATAAATAATTCGTTAAGAATAGAAAAATAAATTGCTTGCCAAACTAAAAGAATGGCCAGTAGAAGTTGACTATTCTTTAATAACGAAAATTGGGTAACTTCATGCTTGATGTCTTTCTTCTTACTCAGTTTAAACTATAAAATGGACTAAGCACAAATATGAGACATTCATCATGGATGTGAATAACTTAACAAAAGAACTTTGTTTACGACATTTTATCATTTATCAGTTTATTTTTCTTATTTCGTAGTCCCCCTGCTTACGACTTCAAATCTACGAGTCTTGACACATATACGAAACTGTCATCACATCAAGTTGTAAAACATACGTTTCCTTAAAATGCTATATGCATGATAATATAAAATTTCCTTAAAATACTCACTTGACCTCACAATGACTACACAGCATTGCCCACGTGTCGGTGACGAGTAGCAGTTGCTCTCATTACCACAGAGTTGCCGTGAGGTTATTGAAGAGCAATAGAAGGGCGTGGGGTATTCAAACGCCTCAACCACATCAACGCTGCACACCGCGGCTGCGAACACTACGACCAAACCCACAAGATTTGAAGCAAACATCTTTCGATATTTACTGAAGTTGGCGTTGAGAAGGAAACCAGGGACTGATTTAAGTGAGAAGGTTGGAGAATGTTTTCTGAATTCTTGATTTTCTCCAGTTTTATATCACTATTCTATCCATATCCCGTTCCCCTAACCATTTAAAAGCAAACACACTGTTACTGAGATCATTGGTCGAAATTTTGTATTAGCTGCTTCCTGAAATCGATATATAATAATGTGATGTCTTCCTTGTTTGACAATGGTGTTCAGTTAAGGACTACACTGGTGCCTAACTGGGTATTTACAGACCTTGAAAATAGGTAAAACGGTCTAATAGCAAAGTTGCATTGACGATGATGTCATAAAGTCATTCTATCAGTTTGGAGATGTTTATAGTCTGACTTGAGCTGCCTGGTTTCACATATCATTCCAGCTGGTTATTTTATTATTTTATTTACTTTCAATGAAAAATTAGTATATCTTCATCACACACATTTAGAACCGCTAATGGAATAGACACCCCAGCACGTCATGGTCTTAGAGGAGATAATTCATTTCACGGTACCGGGTACGGAGAGAGACGTGGCGTCAGTAATCCACAGCAAGACGCGACACCTGATCACACTCTTCCGAGCCTAAAACTGGCGGACCAACTATAGACTGTGTAAATGAACTATAAAAAAAGACGTCAAAATTGACATTGGCATGTTCGGCCTCCAGAGGCTCATAACGAGTCACATCTGCCTCTTTGCTATGCTTCTAGGGTGACTTCAACTTATCCCGCAGTCTGTGGGTTTGCATTGAATTTAAGACAAAATTTATATATTGAAAAATCGTCAAACCTATTCAAGAATCTTAACTTCATTGACGCTTATTATCTTAGCCCTAACAATAAAATAAATGATAAAAATAAGGGAAAATATAAATTAATAATATTTAAAATCAAGAAACGACACATAACTTTTGTGCATGCAGAGATGAGGCAAAAATTTGGACGAGTTTATCTAAAAGTTGAATCTATATAATCTAGCGACGGTCCATGGCAAATAGACTCGTATGCTGATCCGGGGTAGCGCCATGTAGCTAGTCGAAGTTGGAAAATTCACCCCTCTTTTAGAAGGCACCTCCGACTGAGTTCCTGTGTGCCCATGTGGCCTTCTCAGAGAGTACAATCCCGAGGGTGTTCCCTAGCCATTAGTTATTTGGCGGATTGGGGAGGGGCAAATTAGCTTGAATTTCCTGGAAAAAACCTATTAGAGCATTAGGCTCAGGGCTTTTGACACCATTATAAATGCAGAAAATAATCGAAAACTAACTTTTTAAACAAAGAGAAAGAACTTGAAAATTCTTACCATAGACAAATTGTACAATGGGACAAAATAAAATTATTTTGTTTTGAGACCAAGAACGCCGAGTGGGAAAGAGATCATCATACATAAATAGTGATTTAAATATACCTTTTTCCAAGATTTTATTGCACGACAAAAATGCCATTCATTCTATTAATTTGAATTTCTGTTGATCAAAAAGCGGGAGTGCGTACCCTAAACTTTCTCATATATTCTTATATAACAGTAAAGGTTTATGCTTTTTATGAGAATATAATATAAAATTATCAACTTTTGAAGGATTTTAGAAAACAGAAATAAAGTACCACTTCCGGTTGCCGGAAAGCGTTTCAAACTTGATAGAAACCTACGTACCGGACAGTGATGGCCAACCTATGGCACGCGTGTCACAGCCAGCATGCACTTCCGCATCAGCCGATACGCAATTAAAATATTACTTCCTTAATCAATAATCATAATAAAATTAATTTAAATAAGTTTTTTAGTCTTTTCTTGAACGTTTCCCTTACTTTCACATACTCGCAGGAAGCTATATTTCAACCCCAGCCTATGACCTTCCCGGGTCAAATGAGGGTCCCATGCAAAATTTCAGCACCTTATGTCCAACGGTGTGAAATTCTATGGGTAACATACAAACAAAGAAACAAACAAACAAACTTTCATCTTCATATATTAGATTTTTTTAGCTGTGTATTAATTGTTGTTTAAATCGTGCAACACAGGGTACCCCAGCTAGTTGAATATATAATTCAATATAACGCTTTACGCAGGAAAGCTTATGCATATAAAAATGAATTTAAAAGGGTGAAAAACAAATGTATTTCGCTATAAATAAGATTTTTTAGAAAATGATTTTGTTTTAAAAAGAAAAATACATTTTGGTATGGTGTTTTAGTTTTTTAATTGTGTACTGTACATGGATATGTATAAGCACAAAGGTGCATCGTGTAATAGAATTCTTAAGAAGTGCTTTCATTGAATGCTTATTTTATCAAGTAACTTAAGGATTCACGCCACCAGTGTGCGACAATTACACCCATATAAGTAAAAGTTATTGTAAATATTTAAAATCCTTGTTATGTGAGTTTTTTTACAAATTAAAATTCAAGTTTAAGCAGTTAATATCTATTAGTATCTTATCTGTTTACAGACGCTCCTTCTATACAGAAGATTATTGCGTCCTACGCTTATCTATGGTTTGTGTTTAGTCCTGCATTTTTATTAGAGATTTAAATGTTGATAAAGTGTTGGTTTTCCTGGATTCTTCAGGCAACCCATTCCACGCCCGAATTCCGGACGGGAAGAAGGAAAACTTGTATGTGTTTGTTCTTGCATACGGAATAAGAAAGGTGTTTTTATCCTTATGTCTATCTGAGGGTTGTATTAAGTTATCTTTGTGTTGTATTTCTAAATTAGAATTAATTGCTTTATGTATGATTACTACTTTGCTCTTGGTTCTTCTATCCTCTAGTGTTTCAAGGTTTAATGATTTAACTAATGGTGTTACTCTTGTCAGTTTCGAATATTCTCCAGTAATGAATCTGGCAGCTCTTTTTTGAATTTGTTCTAGTTTATCAATGTTTTCTTTGGTGGATGGGTCCCATACAGAAGATGCATATTCTAGTGCAGGTCTCACCAAAGTGAGGTAGCATTTTAGTTTTATATCTTTATTACATTTGTTAAAGTTCCTTTTTATAAAGCCTAAGGTTTTGTTTGATTTTTTAATAACTTCATTGACATGGGGATTCCATGATAGTTTTTAGTAGTCGTGATTTCAAAGACGAGTGGTAGAAGATTTGTTTAGAAGTATTGGGGAGTAAAGATTTGATTGATTATTTGTGAAAAGATGTGTTAAGTTACGGTATTTAACAGCTTGATAAATGAATGAGATGGAGAAAGACATAGATACTAAACTTACAATTTAAAGAATACGTTATTGGCTGTAATCTCTTGTCAAATATTTTGATAATAGCTAACATTATTTAAATACTTAATTTAATTTCTGAGACGTATAACAACAAAATAACGATTTAGAATCACAATTAAGCTATTTCAAAATGAAATCCGTTGTGTGATGCCAAAATTTGTTTTTCCACCCAACTATAATACAAAGCTTTGAAAAAAAGTATAAAAGTTTATTGCACATCATTCCATGTTTCCTCCAGGCCGTCAGCAAACTAAATCCATTTACTGTTTACACAGATCGGCTCCCTCAAATATTCATAAACAAATAAAAATTAAAGACACAAATATCGTCTAATAATAGACTCAAACATAAACTTACTCATGCAATCTTTGCGGAGTCAAGCAGCAACTACTTCTAGTGACTGACCAATAGCAGGAGGTGACGCTTGAGCATAACATAGTAACATAGGCATTTTTACGTTTGTACCACAGCACAGCGGCGTGTCGTAGAAAATGGGGCTATTGTTGGTGCGGCTGCTGGGGAAACGGCGCTGAGATTTGAGAACGCTGCCGCATTGATTGAGGAAATGAGACAGTTGGAACTCGCAACTGGTGTCGTTTGACTTTGGGTGGATGCTGTAGCAGAGGCTTGGCTGGTAGGGGTCGTGTCTGTTGCCGAGGTGCTAGAAGAACTGCCTGATGAGCTTCCAGTGGGCGGTGCACCACTTGATGTCGACTTCGTCGCGACCGTTGATAGGGATTCGGTTGTAGCGGACAACGATGTTGTTCCTTCCATCACACTTCACGCCCATAAGGCAATAGCAACACCGAAGGCGTGATCCAGCAACACCGAAGTCGTGATCCAGCAACACCGAAGTCGTGATCCAGCAACACCGAAGGCGTGATCCAGCAACACCGAAGGCGTGATCCAGCAACACCGAAGGCGTGATCCAGCAACACCGAAGTCGTGATCCAGCAACACCGAAGGCGCGATCCAGCAACACAGAAGGCGCGATCCAGCAACACCGAAGTCGTGATCCAGCAACACCGAAGGCGTGATCCAGCAACACCGAAGGCGTGATCCAGCAACACCGAAGTCGTGATCCAGCAACACCGAAGGCGTGATCCAGCAACACCGAAGGCGTGATCAAGCAACACCGAAGGCGTGATCCAGCAACACCGAAGGCGTGATCCAGCAACACCGAAGGCGTGATCCAGCAACACCGAAGGCGTGAGCAAGCAACACCGAAGGCGTGATCAAGCAACACCGAAGGCGTGATCCAGCAACACCGAAGGCGTGATCCAGCAACACCGAAGGCGTGATCCAGCAACACCTAAGGCGTGATCCAGCAACACCGAAGGCGTGATCCAGCAACACCGAAGGCGTGATCCAGTCACTGTCAAACGTGTTGTTAAAAATATAAAAATATATGTAGCTTCAGTTCGAATCATAGTATTAACAGTTGGTTAACAAATAGCAGGCCACAACCTTACCAAAAATGTCAAAAAGGCAGCAGGGTAACGTAGGTGGGGTGCAGATCTTTAATGGTAGGCCTTCGTGTGTTCGGAATAGCACTTTGAAGGCTAAAATTTCCTTTCCCTGGGTCAACCACATAAAGGAGTCGACAGTGAAATGAAAGGTCAGGGGATTATTTTCAAGTTCAAGGATATCTCCTTTCTGTTTTCACCGGTTTGTGTTCACAAATATTTTTATATACTAATCATTCGCTTCATTTTATAAAAAAAAATAATTAAAAGCTCTTATTTACACTTTCAAGTTGCTTACATTCCAACAAAAATAATTTTCAATGTGATTGATGACAAATTTAAAGGAATTATTTTTATTTAGTTTCCGTAACTATAAATAATAGTCAGTTTTTAATTATTTTTAAAAAAATAAAAATACATATGACTTTGGAGTACTTTTGAAATGTCCAAATAAATAAATCATTAATTTATAAGAATATATCAGTAAATTATTTTTGTGGTTAAAAGAAAATAAAAGAAGAAACGTGCTTTTGTCCTTTATTAGATTATCAAACGAACATCTTTTTATACAGTGTATAATGTTTATACACGGTGAAAGGCGTCTTTATTTATTTAGATCAAGTCTAACTAAATATTCAACTGAATGCAGGGGTGGATTAAGATTGCACGGGGCACCTGGCTGCGATTCAAACTGGAGCCCTATCCAGCCAGCGTCCCTTTAAATAAAATGATTGCTAACAGCTAATATAAGACTGTAACTTGTAACTAAATAGTCAATTGTTTCATGCTTTGTCTGTACTACGGGATCGGCTTTCCCAGCCAAAAAGATTATTCATGAAAAAACCAAACACTAAGTTTAAGAAGTAACTGTTTGCCGGTATCCTAAAATTGAGTTTAAAAAGACAATTTTTAAAAAAAAAGACAAATGAAAACAAAATTCCACACAGTATTGCCCACGTGTCAGTGACGAGTGGCAGTTGCTCTCATTACCACATAGTGGCAGTGACGTTGTTGCAGAGCAGTAGAAGGGAGTGGGGTATCGAAACGCCTCAACCAATTTAAAGCTGCAAACCACTGCTAAGTACACCATGACCAAGCTCACAACACTCGAAGCAAACATCTTCCGATAGTTTCTGAAATTGGCTTTGAGGAGGAATCCAGGGGCTGAGTTTAGTGTAAGAAGGTTGGAGAATATTGTCTGAATTCTTGACTTTCTCCTGTTTTATAACATTATTCTCCCCATGCCCTGTTCCCTGAACCCTCTTTAAAAGTCAACAAAATCTTACTAAAATCATTGGTCGAAATTTTGTATTAGCTACCTTCTGAAATCTATATATAATAATGTGATGTCGTCCTTGTTTGACAATGGTGTTCAGTTAAGGACTACACCTTTGCCTAACTGGGTAATTTACAGACTTTTAAATAAAGGTAACACTGTATAATAGCAAAGTTGCATCAACAATGACGTCATAATGTCATTCTCTTACTTCGGAGATGTTTATATTTTGCTTGAACTGCCTGGTTTCACATATCATTCCAGTTGTTTATTTTATGTTCCATTTCGTTTCAAAGAAAAACATATTTTATCTTCAGCAAACACATTTAGAACCTCTAATGGAATAGACACCTCAGCAAGTTATGGTGCTAGGAGGAGATCATTCATTTTCTTGTACCAAGTACGGAGAGAGACGTGGCGTCAGTAATCCACAGTAAGGCGCAACACCTGATCACACTCTACCGAGTCTAAAACTAACGGAGCAACTATAGATTGTGTACGTGAACCATAAAAAGGGACGTCGAAATTGCAATTGACGGTTTGACCTTGTGAAGTTCATCACAAGACATGCTTGCCCCTTTGGTATGTTTCTGGGTGACTTCAACTTATTCTGCAGTCTGTAGGGTGCATTTAATTTAAGTCCAAATTTATCTATTGAAAAGTCGTCATACATATTCAAGAATTTTAACTTCATAACCGTCTTCAGTGACGCAAATTATCTTAGCCTAGAGTTGCCAGATGTCCGGTTTTGTACCGGACCGTCCGGTATTACTGTTATTTGTCCAGTGGAAAAATGGAAGCAATACCTGACATTTTACATTGAAATATTGTGCCATCGACAAAATTTGACACTAGTGTCAACGAACTTTGTAGTGTATACCAAGCGAACAGTGTTGTACTGAGTGTGTAGTGTGGTGTACAAGAAGTCGTCATCTAGAGCCATAATGAAAACTGTTCTTTTATTCAGACAATTTAAGTTTAATATGATGTTAGTTAACTTAGTTCAATATCTTAAGTGGTAGCGCATTATCTATATTTGTAACTTTTTAACTTAATTTTTATTTCGCTTACTGAAATTGATTGTTTTACTATATTTTGCATGGATTTGAATGATTTCATGATCAACGCTTGTTAATTTGTTCATTTTGTTCTATATTAATTATTTAATGTATATAACTTAATCTGTTACTTAACTTATTTTGTATAATTGTAATTTTTACAATAGACTAAAGTTTTAAAATTATAAGCCTGAATAATATATAAAAGAAAAACACAGAAAAGAATTGTATTATTAAGTTCGCAAATCAGCTCACAATTGCAACTGCCATTTAAAGTTCAACGGAAATAAACAACAAAGAATATAAAATTATTACAATGATATTACTAATATCATATAAGTAAAATGTTTAAATGTAAATACTGATTTGAAATTATTGAATGATTGACAACTGTCAACGGACTAGTCAATGACAAAGAAGTTAAAAACGAAAGACAACACTCAGTCTGTCCCAGTTTCCAAGGTTCCTGTTTAACTATAAAGTTTATAGTATAAACTAATAATTACAAATTAAACTTAAAATTATTATTTTTAACATAAATTTAACATATCAACTATAACAATGAAAGTGATTTAATGACATGAGTAAATAAAATAGTTAGTAGTAAGTTGTAATATGGTACTCAACAGTACTTGTTACCTTTAAGTTTGTAGTTTTTATTTCTTCACTTTTTAAGTTTCTAAAATTTAAGTGTTTGTCACACCCAAATTCTTTTTCAAGAACAATAACATCCCAAGTTTGTTCGGCGACAAGCGAGAACGCGTAACATCATTTATCTGCCCCGCTGTGCTGAATGCCCTCTCACTATCCATTCATGTTAAATTTACTGAATTCTGGTTATTGTTTTTTACTTGTTATATATTTGTTTATAAACTTATGATATATTAATTTTATTTTATTTCAAAAATTCTTTGCTACATTGATATCCGAATACTATCCGGATTATGCATAAGTATTTGCACAATCCGGATAGTAGTGAAAATCCCGATATCCGGTCCGGATATCCGGCAAGTAGAATGGTGACTATAAAAGATTATGGAATTTTTTAGTAAGAGCAATAATCAAATTTCAATGATACAATTAGTATTCTTCATGTCTAAAAAATGTTCATACAACCATTTTGTAAAATGGAAATAATCAAAATCATGATTTCTGAAGTCATTGCCATTTGCTCCTTAATCTGTATTTTTCCTATTATTTTATCATGATTTATTCCAAAGGCCGGTGTCTAAAATTTACGTTACGTAGCCCCATTCGGTCCAAGACTAATTTAGTTTACCCTCAGAACATCTAGTGATTGTTTATCTCGCAGACGAATGGGCATAGTATGAATGAATGAATGAATGCTTTGTTCTATAGCGTTATTACTAGCCATGCTAGTCTAGCATGCTTGTTGTGCTTTGATGTATAAATACTCAATTAAATTATTTTTTAAGTATTAAAATTTTCTTAAATTTATCTTTGTTTTCACATTCTTTCAAAAATTTGAAAAGACTGCCACAATTTTGGTGCCACCGATTGAAAAGAGCGTTCTTCAGAGTCTTTTTCCTGTATCCATCCACACTGGGAACTATGAGAGGATTAGTGTATTTTTTATTAATATTTAAATTGCATTTTGATTTCAGAGCTGAAAATTAGATTTTATAATTAATTTTTTGTATTTAAAATGAAATTTTAGTTTAAAATTATTTTTCCCAATGAAACGTTTATAAAGAACCCAAAAAAAAACAAAAAACAAGCACTGGAAAGAAACCTAATATCCGAATAAAGTGTCTAGTGGAACTCGTATCCGAAACGTACGCCAATGAAAATGCTTTTCTTCATTACCTCAATGGTTTCCAGGCCCATACAGAAAGCGACCGGACCAAGGTTCTGTTGTTTGTTTTTTTGGACTTCAACTGCAGGTTTTGTTGTTTTCTCAAGATAGCATCACTTTCAAAAGCAAAAAAAAATAATAATAAAACAACGAATCTTCAAGTTAGGCCCTGACATTTAGCACCAACTTCATGCCACTTTGCCAGTAAGACAACACTTTCTCATTGCTCTCTCTCTCTCTCTCTCTCTCTCTCTATCTATCTATCTATCCCTACTTATCTCTTTCTCTCTCTCTCTTGCTTTCTCTCTCTCTCTCTCTCTCTCTCTCTCTCTCTCTCTCTCTCTCTCTCTCTCTCTCTCTCTCTCTCTCTCTCTCTCTCTCTCCGTCTATCAGTTACGTTAAACAAATGCAAAATGTAAATCGCTCCTGTCCAATAAATGGCATGTCCTTTGGAGAAGAGCAAGTATTTCTTCGCATCTACTAGCAGAACAGAAGTGTGATTTTTTGAACACTTACGGTCAAAGTTAGCTTCCACCTATTCTGTATACAAAGATGTCGTTCAAAATATATTTTTGTGACTACTAAAATTGTTAAGCCCCCTTAAATAATATAATTAATAGAGAAATAATTTTATTTTAAGTTTTTAGAAATCACCTATCCAGCCATTAGTACCAGACTTATTTTAATCTTTCATTTTCTTCTGTATAAAATTGAGCATTATGGAAGTTGTTGAAATCTTTCCAAAATAATTTTTTTTTAATAAATATATTTTTTGGAGCCCGTATAATGATATATTTATCCATGTAGTGGGCATTTAAGATAAAGAAAAAGATAAGAAGTTTACAGAACGAAAGAAATGTTATTCATTTTTGCCGATATTTTTTTTAAATATTTTTTTCAATGTTTTGAAAACACAATAAATAATTTCGACCCATTATTTAACTTTAACCCTCACGATTTGATTGATGCCCCACAAGTATTCCTGACGTAACTGATTATTCCGGAAAATTTATTGGTAAATAAATAGTATATTTATATCAAATAAAGCAGAGGACTTTGAGCTGTTTGTTGAAGTGCAAATATTTTAGAATGGAAGTATACAAGAAATATGGCGATTTAATGAATGTTGACAGGAAGACTGACATGCTTGATTAGTCCTACTACGTCCTATTGAAAGACTGAGATTGTCCTACTATCTCCTATTGAAGAATTGAGTTGTAAATGTAGGTTTGCAATTTCTAACTGCAGGGTTGGAACGACTGACAATAGATAAAAAATTAAGAAGAATATCGAGTTGACTATATAAAGTATGTTTAATGATGTGTTTTTGAGTCATTTTTAAAACAATTTTTAATTTAATACATAAATGAGGTCGCCATGAACATGTTTAATATAGAATAAAATGATAAAATCAATAGTGTGCCAAACGCTGGGAGTTAAAAAGTTGTTTAAATGGGAAAATAGAAGTAAAAATAAGATTTTTAAAAACCACGTTTTTATAAGTGGACTAAAAAGAAGAATATAATTTAAAACTTATAAGTTCATTTAAAATTACTAAAACGTGGGGCGGGCGATTATGGGGTTTAACATATGCGGTTCACTCATTCTCTCACTTATGGATCTCTCTTTTGCCTTCTAAATTAGAAATCTTTAATTTTTATACCAAACACCCGCCCAACGTTTTTAGTCATTTTAAATCAAAGTACTTGAACTTATAAGTTTTAAATTATTTTCTTCTTTTTAGTCCACTTATAAAAACGTGGTTTTTACAAATCCTATTTTTACTTCCATTTATTTTATTCTTTTTAGTCCACTTATTATTACAACCTGGTTTTTTTATAATATTTTTACCTCTATTTATTTTACCAAACACGTCATAAGCGCCCGCCCAACGTTTTAAAAACACGGTGATGTGGTCACGGGGTGAACTCAACGATGTCAACAAAAGCAGACGGTACAGATTCTTATATTTAGATGAACTAAAAATATCAATAATTTAATAATGGTATATTCGATCGATCTCAAATTTTGAAGCAATGCATTGTCATCCAAGATCTACCGGTGGTAAAATTTTGAGATCTCTAGGACCATCAGAAGTGGTTTAATTTTACGTTGGCAGATTTGAAAAATCTTGGACATACACACAAACAATGCCACAGGAACGAAAGTGAGTTAATAATAAAAATATTTTTAAAATCTTTTTTTTTAAAGGACACGCTTTTAACATAATCACTACTTTTAGTTATGTCTCATATATAAGGGATTTATAGTCAAAAACTTTGTTTTTACAGCTATTTTTGAAAACTTATAATAAAAACTCTTTAAAATTCACGTCTGAAGCCCACACATCTTTTTTACCACTATTTTTTTAAATCCCTTATATTAACTTCACCGGCGTCTCTGTCTGTCGTCATCTCTCTCTCTCTCTCTCTCTCTCTCTGTCTGTCTGTCTTGAGTGGGCGGAAAATTAGGAGTAAAATATTTTTTTTAAAGATTTTTTTAAAGGACACACTTTTACCATAATCACTACTTTTAGTTATGTCTCATATATAAGGGATTTATAGTCAAATACTTTGTTTTTTCAGCTATTTTTTTTAAACCTGTAATAAAAACTCTTGACAATTCAAGTCCGACGCCCACACATCTTTATAAATCCCTTATATTAACTTCACCGCTGTCTCTGTCTCTCTGTCGTGACCTCTGTCTCTCTGTATCTCTGTCTTGGGCGGGGGGGGGAAGTCAAAAATGACCCACTTCCCGCTAAGCCATCGAGCTGGAATTTGGCACATGGATCTGTGTCACCTAACAATGCATCTTATCGAAATTTTAGATCGATCAAACGTACCGTAATTAAATTAATGCATTTTTAGTTTATCTCTATACGAGGTATGTAATTCAATTTTACAGTTTGTTATTGTTTTTCTTTCACGTAACAGCACAGTTCGGGCTTTGACGCGATGTACCGGGTGCTTTTGTTTACATTTTAAGTGTCACGCTGAGCTCGATCCCGCGATCGGTGACCAGACCTTTCCCCTCTCCCACCCCACCCCCCCCCCGGGTTAAAAGCAAAGAGAAGTTAAGACAGATTCAGTCTGTAAATATTTGTCGCGTTTGAACATAATCAATACTTTTAGTTTACACCAGGAGTTGAGTTAACGCATTGACGCCACCCGTCCATGTCCACACCCCCTCCCCCTTCCCCTGTTTTAAAGCCATGGGAGATAATTTCGGTTTCAGTATGTAAATGTTGGTCACGTTTGAACGTAATCAATACTTTTAGTTGTGTCTCATATATAAGGGATTTATACTAATTTATAGTCAAAAACGTTGTTTTTACGGGGTTGTTGTTTTTTTACCTCTATTTTTTAATACCATACACGTCATAAGCGCCCGCCCAAAGTTTTATAACACGGTGATGTGTTCACTTGGTGAACTCATGAATGTCAACAAAGCAGATGGGTACCGATGCTTAAATAAAGATAAACTAAAAATGCAATAATTTAAATACGGTACATTTGATCGAGATTAAATTTCGACACAATGCATTGTCAGCCAAGATCTATCTGTGGTAAAATTTTGAGATTCTTGGGACCATCAGAAGTGGTTTAATTTTACGTTTCAAGATTTGAAGGATGGATACAACATACAGTGTGACTTAAATAAAAGCGTGTAATAAAAACGTGGTAAAAGAGAAGTTCTTTAGTATTGAATGTCCTTGGCAGTTGAGAGAACGTGGCCGAACTTCGGCATGCGTCACGGCAGTACAGGGACAGCTGGGCACTGGACCGCACTGCTACATCGACACAAGGTGATCATGGCGTTTGTTGCTGAAACATGGCAAAGAGCTTCAGACACGTGAGTCGCTATTTGCAACGACACTTATTCTTTAGTGCTTATTACAAGATTTATACAAATAATGAAAAAGCAAATACATTTCAAACTTTAATAATAGCAATATTAAAAACAAGCTAAACGAAATAAAACAGAAAATAATTTCAAATTTCTCAAATCGCCTTTTGCTAAAAATTACCGTGCGATCGTTAAGATGAGAAACAGATGTAAACAACATTTTTCAATGGAAAAAGTTAAATATTATTTGATTTTTGTTAAATAGAAATTTAGTCCGATTTTTTTTTCATCATGTGTGTTAAGAAATGCAGACAACTATAATATAACTATCTATACGCCTATACAACTGTAATACAACTATCTATACGACTTTAATAGTAATACAACTCTCCATACGACTATACAACTGTAATACACCTATCTATACCAGGGGTCAGGTACTTTGCGCATCGATCTGCACATGTCGTAAATTCACGTAAAAACTGTCATGGCGTTTTTTATTCAGCTTTTGCGGCGATATCATTGTTTTTGCGTTCTACGTCATCTTTTTCAAAATTGAGTGCTACTCGTCATCAGTGACGTTTCCCACAGAATTTCATAGCATTTTGATACCACTTTTGAAGTGAGTTCAATCAGGACATCGGCGCACTTTAATCCTAATCCTTTGAAATGAGCGTCTAATATTAATAAACGTTATAGTAAACTTTATCTTAAAGGGTACGATATAGTGGTTTGGCGTTAGAATACTTATTTCATTTTTGAACCTGAATAACTTCACTTCATTAAAATTGGTTTTAGCCCTTAAAAGTTATGCCTTCCTCAATTTTAGGACTTGAAGGTGGAAATAAAAACAGTATCATGAGTCATCTCCCTTTCAAAATAAAAACGGGGTTGTGGGAAATGTATTTTTTTTAAATAAGTTAATTATAAATACGATTTAATGCATAAATATAATTATATATTGAACTGATAAGAATTGATTACAGTTATTGATAGGTTTAGTAAGTTTAATAATATTTAATGGAATAGTAACACCATAGATTATACTTAAACTTGATTTTCCTGAGTAATGGGTTATTGCAAATATAATGTAATATGATTAATTGAATAATTAATGAATTATTTCTATTTTTCATCATTGTTTATTTTACTATACTAATAGTTACTATTAAAATTAATTATTAGTAATATTAAAGTGAGTTTACAAAGAAATACAGGTCCAAATAACATTACACCCTAATACTAATACTATTATTTTTCTAGTATAAAATCTTATAGTATTAGTTATAATGATAGTATTTGGGTTATTACTTTAATTAATTATTTAAATTATTATTTAGTATTCTATTAAATTAATTAAATAATATTAAGAGCATAATTAAAAGTTTTGTATAATCTAATGCTAAGTCCAAATTGATACTTACCTTAGCCTTAGAATTAATAATAATAATGGTGATGTAATCTTTTGATTTAAAATTTAATGTTTGTTGAGAACATTTTTTGTTAAATCTCATTCACCATCTTCTTTTCACAAAAATGAGGACATACACATTTGACAAAAATAAAGTAATCAAAAGAAATAAATCTCAATAATTAAAATTGAATTACCAAGTAAAATAGGCATAAGAATAGTTACAAGAGAGAAAAATAAAATTCCACTGCAGAACTCAGAATATCTTCAATGCCAAATATTTGATGAAGACAATGACAAAGGTTATAAATGACATATTGAGAAATTTGCATACAATAATACAAGTTATTTACTCAGAAATTGGCAGGCAAAATGTTCTTATTATCATTTAATGATTAAATGAGGTACTTATATCTTCAAATACTTATTGACTTTAATTTTAATTTGAAATTTCAGTAATCAGGCACCGAGGCAGTGGGGTATTTCAAAATATAAATTATTGTAACTTGCATTCAGCTTTATTTTAAAGTCAAATACTTGACATTCAAAGATTTAAATATAGTAATTGATTTAATTGTCCCATACAATCAATTAAAATACATTAGGCATGCAATTAATTGTTTGTACTGATTTGTATATTTTAACATTTTTATATATTTATATATATTTTTTTCAACAAGCCTTTAAATATATTTATACAAAATTCAAAATCTTGAAATACTTTAAACATTTCTTGCTCATTGTTTTGTATATTGGATTTTGAATGTCTCCTGAAAATTTGATACCAATAGCTCAAAAATTACAAACGTTGAGAGGGAAAGAGTACAGAATTTTGAAATTTGGGTAACAAGTTTTGGAATTAATTATATAGTTATATAGGTTATATTAGGGGCAAAACAAAATCGACCAAAA
Source organism: Ampullaceana balthica (assembly GCA_944989445.1). Classification (NCBI taxonomy): domain Eukaryota; kingdom Metazoa; phylum Mollusca; class Gastropoda; family Lymnaeidae; genus Ampullaceana; species Ampullaceana balthica. The sequence continues at coordinate 348,727 of CALYLW010000202.1, forward strand.
AAATCATAATTCCATTTCTATAAAAGATAGAAAGACAAAACAAGTGTTTTTGAAAAAGGTCTTAGCAAGCTGTTGAAAGAGATAGATTATTTAAGCCTATTGGACTACATTTAAATTTTTTGTCATAGTACCTGTCAGGGGTGGCCAAACCTGTAGTAACTGAGAGACATTTTAAAATATAAAAACATTTGTTGAGAGCCGCATTAAAGCACTGTGAGTAATTAAACTAGGCTTGGAAATCTTTTAATAATCCTTGTAACGTATTTTTCAAAAATAGTACGCGAGCCGAAATGTCAACACAGAAGAGCCGAGGTTTGGCCACCGTTGATCTATACGCCTATATAACTGTTATTCAACTATCTATACGATTCTGCAACTGTAATACAACTATCTATACGACTGTACAACTGTAATTCAACTATCTATACGACTATGCAATTGTAATACAACTATTTATACGACTATACAACTTGAATACAACTATATATACGACTGCACAACTGTAATAGGCTACAACTATCTATACGACTGCCCAACTATAATACAACTATCTATACGACCATGGAACAATAGGTAGACCTACTACCTCTCTGTACCACTATACTATACAACAACTTTAAGACCTACTATCTCTCTGTATCAATATACAAGAACAGTTAGATCCACTACCTCTCTTTACCAGTATAAAACAACTGTTAGACCTACCAACTCTCTGCACAGCTACACAGCAGCTACTCCTGGTTGTTGAATTGAAGCAGGGGTCAGTACTTCCACAAATTGGATTGCTGGCTGTGGCGCTACAATACAAAGGTGTATCTAAGAAAGGTGCGGCGGTAGTTACCGGTACAGGGGTGGCGACTGGACTGCAGTTGATGACTGCACTACACATACACTGTTGGTAGAGTGTTCCTACAGCTGAAGAAGATTGTTTTATATTCAATATTAAAGATATGTGGAAACATTAATTGGTGAGCTTTATCGGCTGTGGCTTCCATGAAATTTCCGCAAAATTAAAAGTATTGCAAAACGATACCAACAAAACTTGTGTGACGGAGTTAACTTATGCCACTTTTAACTCTTTAAATATATATATAAACTTTTTAAAGACCTATAGACAGCATAACAGTTAACTATATTTATTATGGAATAGCTTCAAATGTGCATGCCATCTGGATTTATTTTCCAAATCTTAGCGTTATTTTCGGTTCACCGACAAAACGGCCCCGGACAAAACGTCCCTGACAAATCGGCCCCGACAAAACGGCCCTTGTCAAAACGACCCCTGCCAAAATGGCCTCGGTCAAATCGGCCCTGGTCAAAACGGCCTGGGTCAAAACGGCCCCTGTCAAAACGGCCCCGGTCAAAATGGCCCCTGGTTTTCCCCGCATATTTAATTTGCACACCTTTTGATGCTTTGGTGCAGTAATTTGGTTTTCCCTGATTTCTAAAATTAGTAGCGTCAGGACTGACTGACAGACACTACTTGCGTGACAATTACAAATTATATTGTTTAATTTTTACTTACCGATTCAGTGTGAGGTTTAGTTCACAAGAAAAAATAATAATGACATCACAAGAAACAATTTTAAAAACTTTACTCAAAACGGCAACAGGACACAATTGTTTGTTAAGAAGAAATAATATAATAACATCACAAGAAATAATTTTACAATTTGACCACTTTCTTTAAGGGTGAAAAAGTTGACAAAAGGTTAAAATGCAAAAAAAAATATTAATTTTTTGTTGAAAAATGTAAACAATTTGCTTGGGGCCGTTTTGACAGAGGCCGTTTTGTCCGGGTCCGATTTGACCGGGGCCGTTTTGACAGAGGCCATTATGACCGGGGCCATTTTGACAGGGGCCGTTTTGACGGGTCACCGATATTTTCATATCTCTAATCGTCTCAAAAATACGCGATCAAGTAAAGGGCAAACGTTAAATTATGTAATTATTTTATAGATATTTTAAGTAAGTTTTTAGTATTTACTTTTATTAACAATTTAATCTTTATTATCCCTAAAAAATTACAATTCACTAAGCTGATTTAACAATACAAGTGATAAATCAATATTAATTAATGTACTTCTATGATAAAGAGGAAAAAGCTGAAAATAAAATTATATTGCCAAAATAGTATACAAACAAAGCAACAAATAAACTTTTCTAATGTTTAGTGTTAAAACCGAAATTACATTTGTTTCATCCATTGCTACGGTGAAAAAGGGATGCGAGGCTCGTTTGAATGGGGAATAATATTGTTACACTTATTTTTCCCAATTTACCCGAACTAAGGCAACTAATAAAACAAACCCGTAAAAACAAAAGTTTTTTTTACTATAAATCCCTTATATATGAGGCATAACTAAAAGTATTGATTAAGTTCAAACGCGACAAATATTTACAGACTGAATCTGTCTTAACTCCCCTTTGCTTTTAGCCCGGGAGGGGGTGGGAGAGGGGAAAGGTCTTGTCACCGATCGCTGGACCGAGCTCAACATGACACGCAAAATGTAAACAAAAGCACGCCGGTACACCTGGTTAAAACACGAGATGTGTTCACGTCTGGTTGGGATAAAGTCAAGTGACCCGTAAAATGTAGAGGATAGCAAACGCTACATATAGTTTATATAGATAAACGAAAAATGCATTTACTTAATTACGGTACGTTCGATCGATCTGAATTTTTGATACGATGCATTGTTAGGTAAGACGGGTATACGTGCTAAATTTTAGCTTGATGGCAAGACGGGAAGTGGGTCATTTTTTACTTCTGTTTTTCCGCGGTGCTCAAGACAGAGAGACAGAGACGGCGGTGGAGTTAATATAAGGGATTTAAAAATGCAAATTCTCATTAAACGAGGTTTTAAATTTGAGAACCGCTGCACTAGAGCATCCAGATCTCATTTTAAACGTATTATGGTGAAGCAGTGTAATTATTTTGCTACTGTTTAACATTTTTTTTTAAACACGGATTTCCTTTTTTTAAAAATATATTGTACTTCAAAATCCCTAATAATTATCTCTGCCATTACCACATACACTTGTCTTGTCTTATCTTGTCTTATCTATACAGACGCTCCTTCTATGCAGAAGATAATTGCGTCCACAGACCATGACGGTTGATCTGGTTGCAAGTGATGCAGCGTTCACAGGCAACGGCTATGAGGGTTCCACGCATTACCCAGCCGCCTAACTAGTATTTGGTACCCATTCAGAGATGGGTGGACTCAGTGACGCCATAGGCCCCGGGAAAAAATCCTTGCCTTCACATGCAGTCGAACCCGTGATCATCGGTGCGCCAGTCGAGCGTGCTGCCACTCGACCACCGTGCCCCACTTTGACAACTTCGACATAACACGTGAGAACAAATCTGTTAAAGGCATAATATTTTAACAACCTCTTTTCAAATAGTCCTGTTGTGTGTTTTTTTTTCTTGTTGTTTTATTTTGTTCCCCCCCCCCGATAAGATCAACACTATTCCGTGACCGCACGTGTATGTGTTCAAAACATAAAATAAACCGGACTAAGATAAAATGGTAAGAACACAAGTTAAGACTCACTTGTCCTGTAGAGCCCCATACAGCACTGAGTCCTGGCGATATTCGAGTAGCACAGTGTTGCCGGGCACGCCTGGTAGCCGGTGACAATGGTTGTGCAATAGTTAGGGCCGTTGTAATAGGAGGCGCCGTAGAGGCTCGAGGTCAGCTGCGGAGTAGCGTCCGGTGCGGACATCACCATCAAGACCATACAGCCCACCAACCGACTCATCGAGGATTTCATCTTTGTCACAAATGACTCGTGTGGTTGTAGGTATGTAACGACTGGGACACCTGAGCAAAATTGTGGCGCACCAAACTGTTTGTAACCAAGAAAATATATCATCACCTTTTAGACCGAATTTCAAATACATTGGTTACTTGATATCGGTTACATGGTCCTGTGGTAAATTTCAAGTATTTTTGAATTTACCAGCTGAAAGTATAACTTCAATAGTTTTAGTTTTTAAAAAACTTAGCTTTATATTTCTCTCTTGCGCTGGTTGTAATCGGATTGGAGTCGAAAACCAAGTATCGAAAAAGTCAAAGATTTAAAATGTCATTTTTCACTTTTGCTTTCTTTAGATTTCTCTGGTTTACATTTATGCTGAAAGAGGTTTCTTAACAAGAAAACCCCCTCTCCCGTCTCCCTTCTCGCGTCTCCCTAATATTTCCATTGGTTACACTTTAAACATGGCCTTCAAAACAAATGAAACTTCACCTCGCGTAAGTTTAGAATGTCTTTTAGGTCATGACCTCCCCTTCCCCCATATCTCTTAGTCACGCCCTCCCACTGCATACAATTTTAGAATGATGGCCCAATTTTTTTTTAAAAATATATCTGAGACAAGACGAACTCTTTGTGTGGAAATTTTTATGTGTAATTGGTTGATAATATTTAACTAAAACTGGGCAAATGTAAAAACTTGAGAAACAATATGGCAATAATTCAATGTTTGAGAAGTCATTTGTCTCTATATAACCTCTGTTATATAGAGAAAAATTACGAAAAAGTTTGATAAATGTCGTAAATGAGTTATTTTAAGAAATTGTATGGGTGTAGCTAGTGAGTGCAAGGGGTGCATATGTCCAATGTCCATAGGTGCCAAGATACAGAGGTGCAAATTAAGCTAACAATGTTAAATTTTACTTAGTGTCATATTCTGTTTGCCAGCCGGTTTCTTTAGCATATGTCACCGAAAATCTAAAATGAATTTATCTGCATACGTGCGTCTACAGTAAGGAACAAGTTTTTGAGTGATATCAGGAGAAACAAGAAGTTGGAATCTGGATTTGAATCAACTCTTAATCATAAAAATGGGGAGCCGCTTTCTCGGGTGATAAGATTTGTTAATGTGAATTTTCATACAAAAAAAATTATTCAAGATGCAGCAAGCCTACAAGGAGTCATTGTTGAGACATTTAAATCGAACAATATACCTCTCACCAATTGTGGCCACACAGCAATAACAAAGACTTTGACGATTGGATCTTCAAAGCAAAAAGGTGCAGAAATCACTGAGGTAAGCAGGATCTACTTGTCATAACATTTTTGGAGCATTTGAAAAAATATATTCATATTTTTCCCTTTCAACAATTTGTTAGAATTAGTTTTACAAAAGTGATGGCCACAAGTAAAGTGAGAGAAAAAAACGCGCCGAAGTACATGACCACAAGCTGTTAAGACTACCCTTGAAGTAAAGGATTAACTAGCAGGCTGCTAGAAAATTTTCGAAAAACTCACCTATGTCGCCTGAAACCAGAAGTAATGTAGAACGGTAATAGCAATACGTATTAAATTTGAACTTCATTGTTTTATTACATTCCTGGAATGTCATTCTTTGAAAAATTGATTACAACCGGAAAACTCATAAGTTCCTAGATGAAATCTTTGAGGAAACAATTTGTCAATCTTCGTAATAAATTGAGACAAGTTTTGTTCGTGTATGTCGCAGCCAAGGGCAACATCGCGGGATTGAGGTGGTCAAAAAATTATGTAACATTGGTAAATGCTTAGAGAACTGGCAAGAGATGCAGGACTTTCAGCAGAAGCTGAAACTGTGCGCTTTAAGAAGAGCGTATTTCATCGACTTCAACGGAAGATAACAACACGTTTGAACAACTAAAAGTTTTGAACACAAAATTTACTTTTCTATCGAGTGCAAATGTCCATGAAATTCTTCGAAATTGAAAATATTTTGATAAACTATATCGGATTTTGAAGTTTACAAAATGTTTACAAAACTGGAATTTAATGTTATCGAAAACACTTTGGATCTTCTTGGTTTGCTAATGTATTATGAAGATGAAATGTTTCAGAGTCTGAGATTTAATCAAATGTTAGAAACCGTAGCAGTTTCAATTGCAAACTGTGAGCGATCCTTCACCAAAATGAAACTTATTTCGACGTATTTGCATACTTCAATGGGACGTCTCAATGATCATGCTCTTCGTTGTATTGAAAGATTATAAGAAAAACATTCGAAAACAAAGTTTTCATGACGTTATTGTCTATATTGTGACAATTAATTTTTAAAAAAATAAAAATGCTTTGTTTTTTGTAGACTATGTAAACCAGTGTTCAACAGTTAAATAGTGAGGAATGTATCATAATTTCTAATCCTTTTTATAAAGATATAATTTCTTTTAAAATTGGAATTGCTTTTTTTTTAATTTTAGAGAATATTGTGATTAAAAGTGGACGGATCTCCAACTTGATAGTTTTTCCCCGAGAGCAAAATATCGTAGCTATGTCCCTGATAAATAGCAAAACTAACAAAAAGTTTTTCAGTAAAATTTCTTTTATTTTTCTTATAATTGATGAAGTATATCAAAGTCCATGAATGCGTTATTTTGGTCTCCTGCTGTATTAAGATATGATCTGTGTTCCAACTTTATTTAACATTAAGTGATCTTCCACCAATAAACTGATCACAAGGGACGCTGGCACTACATCTGCATTGAGGAAAGTAGGCTATGGTTCTAAATTCTGGAAGCAGAAAAAAACAAGACATCATTATTTAACCGGTTGCCGCCATATTGAGGGTCTATGGCTTATGCAGCTGTAACTCATAAAGTAGCAGGTTACTTTTTTTCAGCCAGGTATGTTTTTTTCCTAAACGCCAATAAATTTCTACGAAATCCATCACGTACATCTATGTCGTTTACTTTTGTTATATCTGTAATGCCAATTTTCTAAGAATATTTAGTAAATGTTATCGTACATGATAACTTTAAGTGGTATTGAAATAACAGGGGTAAAAACGTTTTACATAACGACATTTTTAAATTAGATAAAAATCATTTGTGGCTATAAGGAGAGCGTTGCTATAGGCATTGATTAAGACAAAATTTAAAACACCATTTCATTGCGTGATTATGTGTTTGTTTCTTTTTTTCTTGGGGTAGGAGGAAGACTTGTTCGATTACCGATAACGCGAAAACTTAGCATTTCGATTTTAATATTTTCATTATAATTCTTATGAAAATTCGGACGAAGCACAGGCTAATACTTTATTTACATTGGCTGTATATCTTCAGCCTGGACCTACGGGTCATACAAGTAGCACGTGCAGGGCCTGGAGGGCCAGTTTTAGCGTGAACTAAAGTATGAAAGGCCTTGTCTTTTACCAGTGCCTACTTTTACCATTCCATTTGCCTATACAGTAAGCTATTGCTTTATTACTTGAAAGTTTTAATAAGCATTTACATATTTATTAAGGACTCAAGAGTTGCTTGTGTACTCATTAGCAGTGTGTCCACCCTTATCATGTTCTCATTAATCCATTTTTCTCTCTTGTTTAATAATTTTTCTATAACAAATTTTTGTTGCAAGTTTAACTTAATTTCTCAAAAAGGCCAAATTTATTATCGGCACTATTTTAAGACGCCACTGGTGCCATCAAATATTCATACTCCATGGAGTGAGAATAGCTACAGCTCTTCACACCATTTTTTAACAACTTACCGTCAGTCAGAGTAACACGGGATGTTGTTAGACAGCAGGAGTCTCTAGTTGTTGACTGGTAGCAGAAGTCTGGAGTCCCACAGAACTTCGGCATGTCGGTGGTGACAGCGCTGCAGTACAGCGGCATGTCATAGTAGAATGGTGCTGACGTCGGGGTACTGGTGGAGATGGTAGTTGTAGTGGTTGAGGCTGTTGTAGTTGATGGAGTGGTGGTCGTGGTAGTTGGAGTCGTAGAGGTAGTCGTTGACGTCGTTGGTGTTTGAGGAAGTGGAGCTGTGTTGCAGTTGATAGCGTTGTTGCACTTGCATTGTTGATATAAGCCTCCAGTAGCTGAAACAAGACCGTGTTATAAGTGGAAGATTTTAAATATTACATAATCCGAACGATCTATGACAAATGTTAAAATTGCAGAATTAAAAAAAGTGTGCTTATAATAGGTGAATAGGGCAATTTATGTGTGTAAACATTAACAAACCAAGTACATTTAGGCGCATTGTCCATATAAACTCATAAAAAGGTTTTCAAATGAAACGATAGTTTAGAGCACTGATTAAATCTCTGTAGGAATTGAAAAACTAATGAACCCCAGTGAATGTTTAATTAAATATTTATTTATTTATTTATTTATTTTTTAAACGATGTGAAGAATTTTGATTTAAATCAAAAGATGAAAACAAATTAACCGAGAACCACGGGTTTCAAAAATCTGTGAATGCAGGGGTTTGATACTAGTTAAGGAAACAAAGGTGGCTTGGCATTGTGCCACACACTCCCAGAAGCGTAACTAGGTTTTCCACGCCCTTGGCTAATTCATTTTTGGCACCCTTGGGAAATAGGGAAAATACTAAATTATACAGAATAAGTTGATATTGAAGGATTTGCCCTCGACGCCCTTGGAAACTTCCCCGATGCCAAGTCGTTGTCACGCCTCTGCACACTCCTCCCATAGCCGTGACCTGTGAACGCGGCTATACTTGCCAACAGACCGGCATGGTCTGTGTTAATTATCAGAAAGTAGGACGTACGAATCCTTTGCAACCTGAAGGAGCGTCTGTGATGTTTCGGGCAAAATACGGTTTCAATTTTTGGCCTAAAAATGTCCTTTTATTTGACTGCGGATAGATATTTTATGTAAATTTTAATGACTGTTAAACTGTATTTTCCTAATATATTTTAATGTTTTTTAATAATTTTTTCACCCATACTATATTTGTGAGCCCTGTGGCTGTATACCCTTTCCCAACAAAATTTGCCAAATTTTTCAACTGTTTTTTTATTCCCATGAGAACAAGAAAAAAACTTGAAACATACAAATGACTTTATGCTGTATTTGAATATTGAAATAACCGTTCAGTTGGCGTCATTAAATATCAAGAAGATAAATGCGGTTAGTTCAATGGTCAGAATATTTATTCTGGTTAACTTTTGTTGTTGTTGTTGTCCTTAGATGCGTCCGTTCAAAACAATGTTTCAACAGGTTATAGAAACGGTATTGGAAACCAACAATAAGATTCTAAATATTCACATTTGTTGATTATATACTTTAAATAGGATATTACCACACAGAGAAAAATTGTATGCACTGTATTACACTTGTATAGACGTCTGTAACTTTATAGCTCAACGGGAGCCTCAGCTTTCTCGAGCTTTAAATACGGAGTATATATCGTAATTAATATAGCATAGTGCCTTTACTAGGCCGTTTTGAAGGAGAAACAGCAGATTAAGACTATACTAATACCATCAATGTCAAAGTCTTTTTCTGACACCCCACAGCCCATCGTTAAACTATCAACGATTGCATGTCCTCACTTACTTGATCGGTAGATGCCCATACAACACTGGCTACGGGTGTTTGCAGCGTAGCATGGCTGTGGTGGGCAGGTCTGTAGTTGTGGCACCAAGGCGTTGCAGTAGATCGGTGTGCTGAATAAGAAGACGGACCCGACGGATTCAGAGGCCGTGAGTTGACCGTTAGTACCCGCTAGGAAAAAGTTTAGCAGAGCGACTCCCAAGAGGTATCTCATTTTGATGGTTTATTCTTCAACGTAAATTTCAAAGTGACTTTCGAAACTGCGTCGAGAAACTTGCGTAAAATTATTTCTGTGGGGCAGACTTATATACAAACGATTTTCAAATTTTCAATCATCTCACCCGGAAACAGTATTTGATAAAAATCATTTCTATATTCGCGATATTTGATTTGTTGGTAATCATCATTGAAAGTGTGTTTTTTATTGAGCAACAATTGATGACCGGGTACGGACATCTGATCAAACAATACTGGAACGTTAAGTGATACCTTCAAGGAAGTAGGTGAAATGTCTACATTTTTTTTATTCTGACGGTGACGATTGGAGACAGGCATATTTGTAACCCTATACAACTTCAACAAGAAAAAGTTAAGACGGATGTTAGTATTTGATCAATATCCATTTTTTAAGTGCATATCTGATTTTAAAAAAAAATATATTATTTAATCAATAACGCAACAAACCTTAAAGTTGTCCAAAGGTAAATACAATGATTTTAATAAAAGTTTAAAACATTTTAAGAAATAATTTTTAATGAATAGAGATAATATTTGAAAGGTATAGAGGCGTCACTGGGGTTGGTGTCGCCCAGTGCGGTAGCTCATGGTGTTAGCAACTTACCCCTTAGGCAGTTGAGGGGGGAGGAACAAATGGGGCAAATGCTCAGGTTGTCAATTTGTTAAGGGCGAAAAATTCCTCGTCGTTGGTAAACCTCTATAACTCGAAATGTAAAAAAATGGAGGTTTCTTTAAAAAATAAAGTAAATTCAATGAAGAAATTGATATAAAATAACGAAAGAACTTTCTTAAATATGTGACAGTTCCTACTGATAAGTCCTTAATCTCCTTTTGGATGTATATTCTTCAGATACTATTGTTACTGAACGGAAGTTCGCGTCTGTTTCAGGGGGCCAAAATTACTGTACCTAATAAAATTCCAGCTACAATCTATAACATTTTAAATAACAGGACATAAATGATATAATAAAACAAACCCGTAAAAACAAAGTTTTTGACTATAAATCCCTTATATATGAGACATAACTAAAAGTATTGATTATGTTCAAACGCGACCAACATTTTCATACTGAAAACGAAATTATCTCCCATGGCTTTAAAACTGGGGGAAGGGGGGAGGGGGTGTGGACATGGATGGGTGGCGTCAACGCGTTAACTCAACTCCTGGTGTAAACCACCTGGTTAAAACACGAGATGTGTTCACTGCTGGCTGGCGTGAAGTCAAGTGACCCGTAAAATGTAAACAATAGTGACCGCTACATGTAGTTTATATAGATAAACTAAAAATGCATTAATTTAATTACGATACGTTCGATCGATCTGACATTTTGACATAATGTATTGTTAGGTGACTCGGGTCCGTGTGCCAAATTTCAGCTTGATTGCTTAACGGGAAGTGGGTCATTTTTTAAATCCCTTATATTTAACTTCACCGCCGTCTCGTCATCTCTCTCTGTCTTGGGCGGGCGGGCGGAAAAACAAAAGTACAAATGACCCATTTTCCGTGATCCGATCGAGCTGAAATTTGGCACATGGACCCGTCTCACCTAACAATGCATTGTATCAAAATTTCAGATCGATCGAACGTATCGTAATTAAATTAATGCATTTTTAGTTTATCCTTATATTAGGTATGTAATACAAATTCACTGTTTGTTATTGTTGTTTTTTTCCACGTAAAAATTTGAGTTGACGCGTTGAGGCGACCCATAGAAGTACCGCGTGCTTTTGTTTACATTTACGTATCAAGCTGAGCTCGGTTAAGCGAATCGGTGACCAGACTTCAAGGGTTATGCAGCAAAGTTGAGTTAGACAGATTCAGTCTGTAAATGTTTGTAGCGTTTGAAAATAATCAATACTGTTATTTATGTCTCATATATAAGGGATTTATAGTCAAAAACTTTGTTTTTACGGGTTTGTTTGATTAAATCCCTTATATTAAATTCGCGGCCGTCTCTGACGTCATCTCTCTCTCTCTGTCTGTCTTGGGCGGGCGGGCGGAAAAACAAAAGTACAAATGACCCACTTTCCGTGATCCGATCGAGCTGGAATTTGGCACATGGACCCGTCTCACCTAACAATGCATCGTATCAAAATTTCAGATCGATCGAACGTAACGTAATTAAATTAATGCATTTTTAGTTTATCCTTATATGCGGTATGTAATTCAAATTCACGGTTTGTTATTGTTTTTTTCTTCCACTTCCACGTGAGAGTTTGAATTGACGCCGACCGTCGTGCCGACACCCCCTCACGTCCCACCCCCCGTTATTAAAGACAAGGGACATCACTCGGTGTCAGTCTGTAAATGTTTGTAGCGTTGGAACATAATCAATACTTTTAGTTCTGTCTCATATATAAGGGATTTATAGTCAAAAACTTTGTTTTTACGGGTTTGTTTTTTTACTTTGTTTTCGCCCGCCCAAGACAGAGAGAAAGAGACGGCGGTGAAGTTAATATAAGGGATTTAAATATAATTAAATGGCCTAAACGTTTATTTGAAAAACTGCTATTACTATCATAGCAGCGGGCTTGAAAAATATTCAAACTTCACAAACTTAAACGTTGAACTTACACAAAAAGTAGAAATTAACTGGCTAATGCTAGAATAATTTTACCGTAAATAAACTATTGGAAAAAAAATGTTACCTACTCAGATTGCCTATTCTTATTCTCCTCCTCAATTATCATTTTTATTTTTGATGTCTATGTTTTGAAACATAAAGACAACAAATGAATCAAAATTCTGATCATTGTAATTAATTAAATAACTGGCATAAAAATAAATCCCCAAAGTAACCAAATGCCCAACACAACTACAAAAAATTAAAAATTGAAAATGTAAAATATTTCAAAAAGGATAGACTTATTGAAAAAATAACAGCAATACATTTTTGCTAAGGAAAAAAAATCTTGTTAGAATGACTGACAAATATAATTATCATCATCATCATCAGTCCCGTAACTACATTATATTTCATTTTATTTGGTATCAGTCCATATATTTCTCAAAAGGGTCACAAATATAAATGTAAATATTGAAAATCGGAAAGTGGAAGTTGAAGAATCTTGAAAGATTTCATTGAAACAAAAAATAAAATTGGTTACATTTCTGAAATGAATTTTAGTAAACTTAAAGCAAAAAGTATTATTATGATATGGTGCAGGGGTCAAATGAATGTTTATACTGTAGTGCTGTTGACAAAGCTTGAAGCATCCTCAGATCAATAAAGACATAAAATTTAATGTCTAATTTGCACTTAAATTGTTCATAAAACTAATTTGTTTATTAAATACTTTAACTGAAACAAACTCCGTAATTTTTAAATCCCTTATATTAACTTCACCGCCGTCTCTGTCGTGATCTCTGTCTCTCTGTCTCTCTGTTTTGGGCGGGCGGAAAAACAAAAGTCAAAAATGACCCACTTCCCGTCATGCCATCGAGCTGAAATTTGGCACACGGACCCGTGTTACCTAACAATGCATCGTATCAAAACTTCAGATCGATCGAACGTACAGTTATTAAATTAATGCATTTTTAGTTTATCTATATAAACTATATGTAGCGGTCGCTATTGTTTACATTTTACGGGTCACTTGACTTCACCCCAGGCTTCGGTGAACACATCTCGTGTTTTAACCAGGTAAACCACCTTCAGCTGAGTTAATGCGTTGACAACACCCGTCCATGTCCACACCCCCTCCCCCCTTCCCCCAGTTTTAAAGCCAGGGGATATAATTTCGGTTTCAGTCTGTAAATGTTTGTCGCGTTTTAACATAATCAATACTTTTAGTTATGTCTCATATATAATGGATTTATTGTCAAAAAAAAATTTTTACGTGGTTGTTTTGTTTAAAAATGTTTATACATTTAAACGTAGTTTACTAATTCTTTTCCATGCTCACACAGTTTTGGAATTTATAATTGCTGCTACAAGCAAGGCAATTGTCACATCTGATTAACATAATTTTGTGACGTAAGGTCACGTGTACAAGAGACGCGGGAAGAAAGGAGTATTTCTATTGGTTGAAAGTGTTGGGCGAACAGTTGTGTGTAGACTTCCGACATGGAAGCATGATAGTGAATAGCTCAAGATTTCCACGTTATATTACCTCAACTGATTCTTATGTGTACAATATATATGTATATTAAAGTTGTTTTGGATAAACGAATTCTTCAGTGAATTATTGTGCACAAGATTAATTACTGTGAGAACGCCTACATAAAAGAGAAATATAAAGATACATAGTTACAGCAATATACAGACTTTAAAATACGTGATGGTGTCTAATAGCTAATGCAGTAAATATGAAATGAATATATCTTACAGTTATTTTGACAGTTATAGAAAAAATGAAAAATGCAGACAAAAAAAATCGTGAAAAGATGCAGAAACTCTGATAGTCTGATAGTCTAAATTGTATCTTTCTCCTTGTCAATGCTTTTTTGGACTCTGGAAACCCGGTGCTGTTTGCACCCCTCTAGTGACTCCTCTGGAAAGGAGATAGGGCTAGGGGATAACAACTAGTAGTTTTCAAATTTCAATTTGAGATTATCTTACTCTGTCGCACTAATGCATATATAATTTAATATCCACCAATACCGTTATTAATAGTAATATTTAGAAATCATGCGAAAGATACTTTAAGACATTTGCTTAACATGCAAGACATAGAAATATATTGATAATTGAATAATAAAATTTACTGGATGGTAACTGAAAATGTAAAAATTCGTTAATTACTTTTTAAAGTTTAAATAACTACTTTATATATTTTTTTCACTGAATCCAGATCGTATTATATTTACATGTACAGATCCAGTATTTATTTTACCAACCCACTGACAACAATGAATCTATTGAATTATTTTGAAATACTTTTGATTTTATACGTGTAACATTCTAGATACCAGAGCCATGTAGCTAAATCGTAACGAATCTTGATCAGTTTAAGATGTAAAGGTAGAAAGGCGCAAACCTTACCAAGAGAAAGATGTAAAAGATGATGTCTTATCTAGAGATTACAAGTTTGACGTTTGGGGGGAGGGGGAGTGTTTCGAATTATAGAGAATTTTCAGAGTAATAAGCTTTTGTTCGTAAATTATTTTTTCTAATACTTAAAGAACAAAGTGTCACCATTAAAAAAATTTAATCTTTCAATTTCCATTTTTTTCTTAAATTCTCGAAAATTTCAAGTTATATTACAATTCAACGCCTGTAGTGTTATTGAATTTTTTTTTGCGTCTGCGTAGTTAACGGCGTATGGTTTCTTCTCCCCGCCATTTTTTTTAAGGATATATATATTATATCGCGTTTGTTTAAACATAAAAGAATCACATTGCCGCTCTGATGTATGTTTAATCTGCTGTGCAGGCCCTTACAACTAATGCCGCATCACGTTCAACTGCGAATATTTGAGACCACTTTCCTGCAGCTTGATGTTTGTGAAGTGAGGCCTATTCAAAGGCATTGATTTCAGGACACTGAATGAATGATTGTGTGTTTTAAAGAGGTGTGGCTGTTGAGTGATCCTTGTCCTTTTTTCGAAAAAATAAAAAAAAACTTCTGGTATGTTTAGACTAGGGGTCTACCAATATAGCCGATATATCGTCACCGATATCAGGATGTCGGCAATATCGGTATCGGTAGCATGTATAGGTCAAGACGTCACCGATATTTCATAATAAGTGACATTTTGACACCAAAAAAATCATTTAAAAAGTTATCACTCAGATCTATAAATATCTCAACAAATTAATATATCGATCCCGATACCAGTATTGAAAGAACCAAAGAGTCCTAATATTAATATGTACTGCAAAGATACAGCGTGACATGTGCTATGATATTGTTTGAGTTAGAGTAGTTTGTAAAAATATTAAATTAATCTAAATCTATATTTAAGATTGTTTTTGTTATTATTAACAAAAAATGTTTGATGTTTTATTTTATCTCTATTACTATTATCACGGTATTAACTTATTGACTTATTGTATCCATACATACCTTACATGCATACATAAATACATACATAAATGCATACATACATACATACATACATACATACATACATACATACATACATACATACATACATACATACATACATACATACATACATACATACATACATACATACATACATACATACATACATACATACATACATACATACATACATACATACATACATACATAAATACATACATACATACATACATACATACATACATACATACATACATACATACATACATACATACATACATACATACATACATACATACATACATACATACATACATACATACATACATACATACATACATAAATACATACATACATACATACATACATACATACATACATACATACATACATACATACATACATACATACATACATACATACATATATACATACATAAATGCATACATAAATGCATACATACATGCATACATACATACATAAATACATACATACATACATACATACATACATACATACATACATACATACACACACGCACACACACACGCACACACGCACACACGCACGCACGCACGCACGCAGGCACGCACGCACGCAGGCACGCACGCACGCACGCACGCACGCACGCAAGCACGCACAAACACACACACACACACACACACACATACAGACATACATACATACATACATACATACATACATACATACATACATACATACATACATACATACATACATACATACATACATACATACATACATACATACATACATACATACATACATACATACATACATACATACATACATACATACATACATACATACATACATACATACATACATACATACATACATACATACATACATACATACATACATACATACATACATACATACATACATACATACATACATACATACATACATACATACATACATACATACATACATACATACATACATACATACATACATACATACATACATACATACATACATACATACATACATACATACATACATACATACATACATACATATACATGCATAAATACATATATACTACAAACAACAAAACAAAAGCGTCTATTGTTTCTCAATAGACACATTCGTATAACGGTATTCATTGGTAACAAATTTACAGTTATTGGGCATAAAAGATTTAGATTACTGAAAGTTTTAGAAGTCAATTGTGGGTCTAGGGACACGGATATCACATATTAAATAGACCTGTTAAATGAATTGTAAAAGTAGGCTATTTAGTAAAAGTGTGATAAATTTCATTTAATCCCGTGAATAGCTCATAACGTAAAGTCATCCTCCAGATGTTCCACCCCATCGGGAAGTATAGTGACATCATAACTGTAACACAAACACAAGTCATGAAACAAAAAGGGTTTCACTCGCAATGAAATTGTAAATGCCACTTTTGCAAGGGCGTATCTTTTGCATTAAAAACCGTGTAGGAAATCTCAGGGTCTCAATGTTAAGAGTGCGTAACCCATGGGCTGAATGGTGACAAGGAAATAAGCAATGTACGGAAAGTGGGTGTCGTTAATTATTGTTGTTACAGTTTCGCTATCAATGTCTAATGGATTAAAACATACGCCACCAACAAATCGTTAACAGCGAGCTGGAAAAACGCTATGTTATTTTTTTTTAGATTCACGTAAATCCATTTCACGTTTAGCATTTACTAGTAGAATTTTAGAATAAGTACACATTCATTGTTTATTTTTACCATTGTTGTAAAGAAAATAATTCACATTGTCGAAGCCTGTCTATTTTAATAAGTAGATGAAGGTTCTCTTCTAGACTAGAATTGAAACAGCGGACAGGACATCTATGGTGAGTGTAGCAGTGCATTTTCCGATGGTAGCTTTGCTTTTGAAGAAGTTTTTATAGATAAACTTTTTTCTTAAAAGGCTAGCGAGCTTGCTAAACATTTCTTCATCATTTATGTAGTACTGATAAACAAGGTATTTTTTATTACAGAGTTTCACTGATGAACTACATAGTGGGACAGTTACAAAAAAAAGGGATTAATAGGTCTTGGTGACATCCGACATGAAGCAGATGTCTTGCAAATGTTTTGCCCGGAACATTCGGATTTGTCTCTTTGTTGTATTTCTATAAGATATATTCCTTCCTCTGGATCACGGCTCTGGGACCTAGCATGGAATATTTTATTTACAGATACGGCCGGTGTGTGACCTTGGAGGTACAACTTATATTGTTAAACTTTTGTTAAACTTATATTAAGTAGTGGTCACATTACACAGTGTAATATTGTGGTATTACAAGTTCGTCATTTTCGTACGAGAAGTTGTTGTTTTAGGAAAAGACTTGACCAGGGGCGGATTAAGACTGCACGGGGCCCCTGGCTGCAATTCAAACCGGGGCCCTAAACAGCTAGCGTCCCTGTAAAATGGTTGCTAGCAGCTAATATAAGACTGTAACTTGTAACTAGATAGTCCATTGGTTCCTTGTTCATAATGTGTCTGTACTCCGGGATCGGATTCATAAAAAAACCGAACACAAAGAAATAACTGTTTGCCTGGAAACTAAAATTGAGTGTAAAAAGATAATTTTTATTTTAAAAAAGACAAATGAAAAAAAACATATGCCTCCGCCGGGAATCGAACCGACACCACGTTGCCTCAAGACCAAAAGATCCTGATGTTTGAACAAATTTTAAAAGTTATAAACAGTATTCATTAATATGTTCACTTATTAAGCCAATCGAATAAACTTTTTTGATACTGAGGCTACCGGATCCGATATAGCAATTAATAGATAAGATTTTATTAATTTATTTAATTTATTATATTTTTAGGGATTCATGCAAACATTTGTCCACCTTTATTATACAATTTACTAAATTTGGATGCCCTAGATCATCGGGGGCCCCTGGCTTTAGCCCGTTCAACCCCCCCCCCTTAATCCGCCATAGGACTTGACATTCAGACAAAGTTAAGTGTGCTTTGTTTTTAAATAACCTTGTCATTATGTCGGGACTTACATATTGAAGTGGCTTTCTGAATCATTATGTTATAACTAAATTTTCACATTTTATTTTGCTATTAAAAATACATTTAAAAGAAATTTCATTTAGTTTAAATCGATAAATTTTCTTTCTTCCTTTTTTAGTTTAATTATTTTCTGAGTATTGTAATTATTCGATAATTTGATAGTTTTGATTAATTCTATTATGGTGTAACTTTTGTGGATTTGTTGTCTTGCTCTTGTATAGGAGCTTAAAATGTGACATTTCTTGCCAACATCAAATTATGTTACATTCAATCCTCCAGGAAAACCCCCAACAATTCCTCGCCACCGTGGCTATCGTTCATCTCTGCCTCAGCGTCTTTGGATTTCTGGGCTCACTGACGTCAGTCGTCGTGACGTCATCGCGGCGTCTCAGGTCATCAACGAGTGTGTTCCTCACGGCCCTAGGTTTGTCAAAGTCCACACACCAAACACAACCCAACTAGTTGTATACCAACACCAACAAACCATCGTTCAATCAGTGAGCATTATTCCCCTCCTGCCCATTTCAATAACGTTATCCTCCATCTCAGGGATGTACGACGCTTTGTTCACGACGTCCAGCATTGTGTCAAGCCTGCTGCGTATCACCCAAGCCAGGATCCTATGGCTGTCCTCCTCCTCCAATTGCTTGTGGCTCCTAACCAAGTTCACGTCGGCTTACGTCATCGCATTCATTACTGTAGAGAGAACACTGTCTTTGGCCAAGCCATTTTTCGTTGAAAAATACAAGTAAGATTTTTAAAGATCATTTCTTGCGAATCCACGTCAGGTGACACATTTTAATTTTGAAGACCCTCTCATTAAAGATTTTGATTTATTAATTTGTCCTTAAATGTTAGTCAAATATTTAAGTAAAACTGTTAATTTCTATTTCAGATTATTTTTTACATTTAAAATAAGAATTGTAAGTAATATTCGAAATTATGGTTATTTGTTTTGTAACTGGTGAAGACATTACATTGAAATTATTTATAATATTTTTAAGTATTTGTAAAATCCATTTTTAATAAATAATTATTAAATTAAAATACTGAAATTCATATAAAAATCGCTCGCTATACCATTATATAAAATAGTTTATGTCGCCCCTAATATATGGAATAATTTAAAAAGTAGGCATTCAAATCTTTTGCACTTGGTCAATGGCGGCTTGTATTCTGCTATATAGGCTACAATTTGATTTTTCGTGAGAGTAGATCACTTTATCCCATTTTATCATTAAATCATTGATTAATAATTACATTACAAGACATGTCAACTTCTTTTATTAAACCCGATTAATATGACATTTGGTTTGATTGCTTTGACATTACGATTTCCCGCACTGCTTTCGATCTGACAAAACACGCTTATCTAGAATTTTTATACTGAACCAATTGAAGGTTTGCCAATTTAAAGAATTTAAAGATATCAATAACCTTTTTTTAAAATAATTTTTCAAAATAATATTTTAAAATATTTTTCGTTTTAAGTTTTAGATTCCACTGAAACTTTCAAGACAAAGCGTAATTTTTAAGTCCTCTAAAAATAACATACGTAAATTCCCAATACAGTGGTACCTCGAGATACGAAATTAATCCGTTCCGGGGAGGCTTTCGTATCTTGTGTATCGGTATGTCGAGCTCAAATTTACATGCAAAATTTCAAATCCGGTACCAGCCACACAGAAACAAACATAAAATTTGAAAATATCATGAAAAGAACAGAGCAACACAAAGTAGGATTCTTGAATCCTTCAAAGTACAGATTATAAATCTAATAAATAATAATAAAACAATAAAACAGAATAAAATAAATGAAAAATAATTTCTACATAAATGTGAACCCTTAGCTTTCGAGTGAAGCGATGTGGTCTAGTGTCAGCAGTCATGTGATGCCCAGTGTTGCCAGCTGCGCGTTTTTCGTATCTTGATTATTTGTTTCGCATCTTCGAGTGGCCTTTCGTATATTAGATTTTCTTAGCGAGAAGCATTCGAATCTCGAAGTAGTATTTATGAACAAAGAATGTGGTTTTTACTTAGTCCTGCAAAGTCTTTTGTGCGTAATATTTTATTTTGTTTTGGAAAATATAAATATTGAGGTGATGAATTTAAGTTGAAAAATGAGGGTTGAAAATATTTTCAGGATCGTGGAAAAAAATGTGTGCAGGGCATACCAAAACAAGATTGTAGGGGAGGGGTTGTACTATTGAACTTAAGTGGACTCTTGCCAGATATAAAGTGTTTTTCATATAATTTCAGTAAATTTAATGTTCACGTATTGTGACCGCCGCCGATCTTGTTACGTGCTTAATTAACTCCAGCCGCGACTGTGTAGCGGGTTATCTCGAGTTGTTATATATATTTACCCCTTTCAAATCGATTATAAATAGTGCACACTTTTGAGTGACAGTGCATCGGGTTGCAGTAAAGTGTAAAGAATTCTCTTTCATTTGTCAGATCAACCCACCTGGCCGTGAGAATCAACGTTGTCATCCTCAGCATCGGAGTCCTCATCAACATACCCCAAGTCTTCAACGAGTTCGTCTACCTCAGTGTGGAGGGGGGATGTGATGGTGGCGTTCAGTACCAGATGAACATCACCAGCTTTGGTCGCCTCTACAGCCTCTACGTCAGTCCGTCTGCCAATCTGGTCATTCCGTTTCTCATAGTGGTGGTCATGAACGTCTGCTTCGCCTGGAATGTCGTGATGATAAGACGACGACAAAATGTCGAGCTGAGTGAGCTTCGTTAAAAAAACATATTAGGGGCCGTCCATAAATGACGTCACGCAATTTTTGCCGATTTTCGACCCCCTCCCCCCCCTCGTCACGCGTCGTCACAAAAACTTAGACCCCCCCCCCTCTAAAAATACGTCACAAATCTTTGACCCCCCCAAAATTTAAATTTAAAAAAAAACAAAAAAAAACACTTTATTTTCTATTTGAAAAAAAGTATGTTTCAAATCACTTTTATTGTCATTTAAGTATTTATTATTTATTTAGTGAAGATCTACTACATTGTAATATCGTAACCCACGTGAAGCATTTTTTAAAAACGTTTAACCGGCCTTCAGAAAACGAACTGTGTTAACATCCTTAGATTATATTTTATTTTAATGCATACAAATTATTAATTAAACATTGACTATTAATCATCACGGTTTACGTCTTTGTTTAGAAAAAAAAATATTTAAAAATAACATTTTTAAAATGTATTTTTTTTAAATCCCTCAATTGACTGACGGGCATCCCGTAAGAAAGAGGTCGGAGAAGATAGGTAAATAACCTCATCTGGGGTCAAAAAGGGAATTCTTGGGGGTAATGCAGACTCATTTGGGACATATAACATCCACTACAATCCACTAGATATATTAAAATACGTCATGTATACGTGTACGCTTGGAACATATGCCCATTATTGAACCGGTTCCTTCCAGAAAATGCATTTTTTTAAAATTTGACAACTATGTAGATTTCTTACCTACGTACTATACGAAGACACCTAAATATACCCTACTTTCATTTATATTGACACAAGTGACAATAATCTTAATCAACATGACTTGTCTGTATCACGTATACTTTCTGTGATATTTAAAATTAATGCCTTAAAAACTGAGCTAAGAAGAAAAGTTGTTTTGTGCTCCTCTTGAATTGCGATGTCAAGAATTTGATGCATTCAATAAAGTTAATGACTAGTTGACTAATTTTAAATGGGCTCATTTACCATTATATCTAGAACAGTGCTTCTCAAACTTTTTAGTATTGCGGACCGGCAGGAATTGTTCCATTGCACCAGTGACCGGTGCACTATTTTCCTTGCGCTGACAATTTTTTCGGTCCCTATTTTGAGAACATCTGCGGACCGGCAGCGGATGGCCCACGGACCGGCACCGGTCCACGGACCACCCCTTTGAGAAACACTGATCTAGAAGACTAAAATGGCCAGGGGCGTTTGACCAAAAACAAATCGAACAATTATATCAAACTTAAAACGTTTTTAATTCTATCAAATAGATTCCCTCCCCCCCCCCTCCCTTTTAAAGAAAAAGGAAATTCCGTGTCATTTTGACTTAAAATGTCTACACATAATCCTATTCAGATCATTATTAGACACTCGTCATGCTTGTAAAACTCACAAGTAGCATTTTCGAGGGGGGGGGGCTAACAACGCGCTCCCACATATCCCCGAGTCATGTGAGCAGGACCTAGAGTCTGGGGGTTTGGGGGGGGGGTGGGTGGGGGATAACGCACACATAAACTTGTACATTTTGGCAAAAAATATCGACAACTCCTGCCATGAGAAAACCAAACGGAGCAGCGGTTACATCACAAATGCTTTTATGTCAACATCAAACGACGCAGTGTAACAACTTCATATGTTATCTTGTTGATTCTCAAACTTAAGGATTATAATTAGATTTAATTTTCGTGTCTGGATAGCTTACGCCAACCAGCGTCTGATGGCCTACCGACCGGCACATTGAGAAGCACTGATTTTTTAAAAAAGTTTTTTAAAGAAAAAAATATCATTAAATAAATTGTAAGGGACCAAATATTTCAGTGGAAGTTTTATTTAAAGTTACCCTTTTGCTGTGACGTCACATCTTCAACCCCCCCTCCCTCCCCCTCGTCACGGATCTTCACAAAAGTGTGACCCCCCTCACCCCCCTAGGAGCGTGACGTCATTTATGGACGGCTCCTTACACCAATTTTGGAAGGGTTGAGACGAGAGAAAGAAATTGAGAGAGAGAAAGAAATGGACGTAGAGAAAGTTCACGGCATTTTCATCACACGTTTTTTGTCACCCTCTATTTATGTGGTAGCCATTACTGTTGTTCAATGAAAACAACATTGAGAAACAGTTACTTGTAACATTTTATTAGAGTAACGAAGAAAATGAAATTCAAGCTTTACACGAGTTCTTTAACATTATATGTTAAGGTAGACTTTTTGGCAATAATAGTTGTCACTTGATATAATTGTTTTCCCCTTTAATATATGAATTTGATAACAGGATGAAAACATTCAAGAATTGATAACTGACTGAATAACTGATTGAATAGGTTCTCGAACAAGATCAACTTGGTCAGGGCATGATGAAGGACTCATACGACTGACAGTTTGTCTCACGATCTGGTACACGGTCTGTTGGCTGATGCCTGGGGCCTACTACATATACACATTTCCCAACGTAAATATGAAATATTCTCTCTTTATATTGCAGCAGTTTATTTTCTCACAACGCTGTAGTAATTATTAGGGGCGTCTGGTCCAAATGAGTTGAGGGGCAAAATCTACTCCACCCTGAATCTTAGTCTCTAGTCTTGGTGGTTTAATTTTAGTTTATTATGAATAAAAAGACAAAGTGATAATTTCAAAATCATAATTATTCAGTGACTACTTAATGCACCAAAGGTTTCAAACAATTATTATTTCGCAAAAAAAAATAACTAAAAAGTTCCAATTTCAGCGCACGCAAATTCATCAAAATATTATTATATTAAAATTACTTATTTATTTTGTAAAGACTTTCTGTCATTATAATAAAACTATAACACTATAATTTACTTACTATAAAATTCCTGTAAGAGTCAAGAGGCTTTACGTTAGTGAAGACTGCTTAGTTATATAGAGTATCCCTCTTTGTGGCGAAGTATTCAAATTTCATTTAGACGAACCTCTCATTTATTATACTTTAAAATGCATTTCATTACAAGTGCATAATGCATTTTTGCAACTTCCCAATCTCGTGTGTGGTCGTACCAGGTGAGTTTAGACAAAAATTGTTATCATTCTATATTTCTGTTGTGATGAATGGTCGGATAACCAGGTGTTGCCTATGATCAGTTGATCTTCTGTCATGAATGGTCATTCCGCGTAGTGTAATAGTAATAGTTGGGTCTTTTGCAGGGCTGCGGAAATTAACGATTAATTTCTGGATTAATTGTTAAAAATTTTATTGATTAAATATCGATTAAAATAATTTTATTCAATAAAAATTCTATTAAAATTTAAGAACATATTGATATTTTTTCAATTAATTAAAAAAATAAAAAAATTATTAATAATTAATAATTTGTATATTTTTAACGCACAAACTTCTCCAGCGTTTGATTATAATTTATTAATGTATGTAGACGTTGATTTAATAAAATTAAATTTAGTTCAAAATATTATTTTTCAATGTCTATAAGACAGGGGAGATAAATCAATTGACTTTGTTTTATTGATTTTTTACCTGTTTTTGTTACTTCCCTTGAGATGTTCTGTTTAGTAACGTCATAAATTTTAATTTTTGGCTTTAATCGAAATTAACGATTAATTCATGTAATTAATCATAATTTTTTCAAAAGTTAACGATTAAATTTAAATTAATCGTTAACAGCCCTAATTTTTGCCATGATGGTCACTTCACATAGTGTCACGATTGGTCAGTGGCATGTTGTCATTCGTAGTGAATAGTTTTGATATCTTAATTCGAGATAGCTCCTGTATTATAATATAAATTATGTGTAATATGAAAAAAGTTGTAGTTGTCAGCGGCGTAGGGTGGGTTTCTGTCGCCCATTTCCTTATAAAATATGCCACCACTGTAAATTAATAATTTTTATAGCTTATTGTAATTTTTTTAATATAAATCTATAATTGGACATATAGAGTAAAGAGATTTCCTCTCTTGATATAAAATTAAATATTTATGCTTTTCCTTGTGTTATGATGGAGCTTTCAATCTCGACTTCATCAGTCAATAGCTAAGAAACGCATATTATTCAATCTCAGTTTGTTCATTGGCCATCGTATTTAATTTTTTATTAGCTTATGTTAGCAGAAGTTTGTCTTACATCTTGTACTACTTACTTAAGTAATTGTAAAGAATTTTTTAACTAATAATATTATTTTACTCATTGTAGCGTAAATTTTATCATAAAAAGCATATTATTTTTTGTTTTATTAGTTAGATTGTATTCATTCAATTTTATTGCCCGTGAGATTAACAAGAGCCCTCGATTATCAATGGCATGAGAGATATGAACTCTAGTTTGAAGTAACATTGATCAACATCCAGTAGATAAGCTAGTGTAAGAGAATTATATCAGATTTTCAAATTCTGTATCTTACGAAACATCTCATCAATTTCAAAATGTAATGAACAAATACAACTTTCTTCTAAATTTTTTTTAGCATGAACAGAGTACATTTTTCGCACAGGGATTTACGTGAAATCACTTTGTAAATAATTTAGGGGATTATTGACTTCATGAAGTCCAGGCTTTAAAAAAAAATTAATAATAAAAATATATATTTATTGCGAGTTGCAACTAGTAGAGCCACATCTTATCTGTAAACAGAAGAATATTGTGTGTTACGCTTATCTATGGTTCGTGTCTAGCCCTGCATTCTTATTAGAGTTTTAAATGTTGATAAAGTGTTGGTTTTCCTTGTTTCTTAAGGCAATCTTTTCCACGCCTGAATTCCGGACGGGAAGAACGAGAATTTGTATGTGTTTTATCTTGCATAGGGAATAAGAAAGGTGTTTTTATCCTTATGTCTATCTGAGTGCTGAATTAAGTTATCTTTGTGTTGTATTTCTAAATTATAATCAATTGCTTTATGTAGAATTACTACTTTATTCTTGGTTCTTTTATTCCCTAGTGTTTCAAGGTTTAATGATTTGACTAATGATGTTAATGATGTTATTCTTGTCAGTTTTTAATATTCTCCAGTAATGAATCTGGTTATTTGCGTATTTTAGTTTTCGTCTTCTTTTGTTAGTTTGTCTGTGTTGAGCATTAAATTCAAGATTGACTTATTTCAAATATTTTTTGAAATTTTGTACAAACATTGGAAACAGCAAAACTTTGATTCATTCGTTGCGTTTATGCAACCAAACAGATTACAATCAAAGTAATCAATACCGCTTCTAAAGAATGAGCCATCCAAGTCCAAGCTCGCAATATATTTTTTTACATCTGTATACACATGATAAAAACATTCCCTTCTTTTGGATTTAATTTCCGTCCCTGATAGGATGAGGTTATGTTCATATGTTGCACTCATATACATGTTTTGGGCATTTAATTATATGGATTTAGTCAATGTATGTTGTTGAAATTTGATTGCCTGTTGTTGGAATTTATTTTATGTGATTCATTAATGTTCGCTTCTACAACAGCTGTGACTGGCAAACTTAAAGAATCAATGACAGGTGCCAGCACAAAATTGTCACGTTCTGATACTACTTTCTTCAGTCTTAAAGTTAAGTAGCATTAGTTTCAGAAAGAATTTACATCCAATAATTTTTACCTTTTTACCGTAAGAGTTTTCACATATTTAAATATTGTTCGTTCATTTATTTGACTAATTTCTTCCATTGTTTGTCTTTTATTTAGTTGAAAAGTTGCACATTCTTTCAACCTTTTCATGTTTAGACGCTCATTAACGACGAGCATGTTGCCACTTGCCACCCCTAGCAAAGTCCCGATTGAGGCATTAGTCACCCACTCAACACTACTCCGCTGGTAGTTATTGCAAAACAAATCAGTAGTACCAATTAATTATTTGTATCTTCCAGCCAACCATTTTGAGCCCAGCCCAAGGGATCAAGGTGTTGGCTGTCATTGAGACACTGATCGTCATAAACGCCACCATGAATTCCATCTTCTACTTCCTGTTATGGCGTCAATTCCGCCTCGCCTTTGTCAACTTGTGCAGGGACTGCTGCGCATCGTGTCGGACTGCAAAAAACTTCACCGTAACGATCTCATCATCGGAGCAAACAATTTCAACAACGATATCCGACGCATTCGTGTAAAAATTTAATCATTATTGAAGTAAATATAAATTTGTCTGCTAAAGTATGTGTTACGAACAAAAACGATTAAACGTTATCATGTCATTACTTCACTTGTTTCTCATTTATTTTGTTAGATGATGGAAAATAAATATTTAATTGCTTTTTCATGTTTAAATAATTTTCATAAACTTAATACTTGAAGGTTATTCCTTAAATAATTTATCCCGGTAATAAGAAATATGAAAATATTATAGAAAAATAATATGCAAATACCATGTAACATGGGAAATGGGTCAGGGGTCATGAGGCAGGAGGAGAGACCCTGATGTTTCATTATTTCCTTAGCCCGGTCACTGTGATGATCCATATCTAGAGACGATCCATGGCAAATAGATCCCAAAATTGAGCCGCACGGTATGGCACCGAGGTTATAGCGGATCTACTCAGAGTAGACCGTCCCGGGTTGTCTGTCCACTTGTTTTAAATCTATCTGGGAGATGGTGTGAGACGCTTATAGGCGAGTTCTCATTGGAATATCTATGAGCGCTCAGGGCTGTTGAAATCATTCTATCATCAAACAGGCTCGCAACTAAAGACCCACTGTCAATATTAACGACCGACAACCAGCTGAAACACCATAGAGACTATAGGGAGAGGGTATAGCAGTTGAAAAATTTGTTTGCTGAGTTAATATTTCTTCCTTAAAATGAGTTAATTTTTAAACTGCCGTAATTATTTTGCTTTTACTATTGTTATATGAAATATTATAACGAACCATTTTTGATGTGTTTAAATTTCTGATAGGGAATAGTAAATATTCTAGCCGTTATTCTAGCTCTATAATGTGACCTAGTACGGCAGGTCAGTTCTAACCACCTGTTTTTGTTTTTCCATGAAATAAATGTATACAACGTTTTCTTTACGGAATACCGGAAGGCACTCTTGGACTTATTGTATTATTAGTTCATTTGAATGGATGAATTCTGATAATTTTATTTTGGTATTAAAACAATTTATTAAGCATGTTCGTCCCTCACCAACGTATCCTGTTATGTTAGTCGTAGACAACCACGAATCAACCAATCCTAAGAGGCGGTCAGTTTTTAGACAATTAAAAAGTGCATTCAGTGCTTCAACTGATTCATGGATACTTAATAACGTAGGCGAACAAATCACAATTTACCTAATTGCTGAACTTGGTGGTGAAACTTTCTATAAAGCAGCAAATATACTGTCTGGTTTTAAAGCCAGTAGAATTTCGCCTCTAACTAAAGACATTTACACTTTATGCCTTGTGCAATAACGGAACGATCAATTCCAACTGAAACAGTAACTATAGCTAGAGCTACAGTCGGCTAGAGGTATGTTATCAGATTCCAGTTTCTCTACGATAACTCTTTTAACGGTTGCTGCGTCTTTGGAATGTATCTGAACTAAACCTAAAAATGATTCTTTGATGGTTACTTTTTTAGTTTGAAAATCGACATCCACAAATCTGATGACTTGAGAAAGCGGTTCCCGGTTTCCTAGATCGGTTGTTGAGTCAAGTAAGATATCGTAGTACTTGTTTTTTTTCTGTTTTCACTCAACAGCTGATTCCTTAAATCCTTTGTGGGTGTAAGTAGGTGGATCAATTCATTTTGGATTTCCGGTGATAAATAAGATACTGAACCTGGATTTTCTCAGGCATGTTGTAGGTGTTTTTCTAACAATTGATCATACTGAGCAACGAGTTTGATTACAGAGAGAAAGTTTCCAACATTTTAATCCTCATCATTATGCAGGTGTTCTTCATGGCCACGCAGAGCAAACTTTTGTGAAACTAGAAACTTATACATGTAATTATTCTTTTCAAAATATCGTGCCAGCGTTTTTTTTCCAATTGAATTTGTGCCTGTACCTGAACATCAATTTCAGTTTCATCAATTATCCTCCACTCGGCTTCCTTCCATGTAAATAAATAAAGCTCTGCGGTGGCCAAGACTGTTTCCATGAGACTGTAGTTTTTCTGGCTTTCTCCATTTGTTGAAACCATTTGTTAACTCAAATGAAAATTGTGAGTTTGAACTTGTTGATGTAAACAACAGACAGCAGAAACAGTAAGTAGCTTTATTAATTGGTGAATATATTAGCCACGGGTGATTTACTACCAGCAACTCACAGTGTTTTTTTTTAAAACGCCATCAGCAGTCCTACATTGTGAATGTGTCATTTATTTATGAGTAGAATTGTGCCCCTTAATGCTCAATGGGGGCGCCAAAATCCTGCTTGCCAACTGGCTTGTAATGAAGATATTTTCGGAGCTCCAAAATTCAATCTTCCAAGCGCATTTTGGATACATAAGTCTACATCAAAATAAAATTAAATAATAAGTTTTAATAGTCATGTTGGGGCCCCTTAACGTGGCTCCCGGTGACATATGCCCCCCCCCCTTGCCCCCCTAAACTGAGAGTGTTCGTTTTCATGGTTTTCTCAGTCAACCCAACCGCGTCCCAATTCCGGGTAGAGATGAAACGATGGTGTTAGTCTAACTCTCTTAGCTCAGGAAATAAGTAAGAAAGTTTTCTGCTAAAAACGAAAATATACAGTTTGATCACCTCAAGGATATCGCCATCGACTTGAAGCTCATTTTCATTAATATGCGTTTTTGGCTTTGGATATGGGGCAAAATTGTATGCTTTAACTTTATAATCCATTCTTCTAGATTTATTTTTGAAAACTGTCAATTATTCATGAAAATGGGAATGATGGACGGATTTCAGCAAGTAAACTTTATTTATAAACAATAACATTTGTATTCTCTGTTCTATTTGTACAAATAAAAAATTTCATTAATTAAAAGAATTTAAATAAATTTCCCCCCCCCCTTTTTTTCTAGGAGAGCTTATATAAATATACGTTCGTTTTTCGTGGTTCGCTAGGGGATCTCGGACCCCACTTTGGTAACTGCGAATTTAAATGATGAAGTTTTGTGTAATTTAATTATTTGTCTCCTATTTCAAAGTTAATGAAAATTCGTCATTACTGTTTTTAAAACTGTAGCCAAAAAAATGCATGTTCACTTTTTGGCGAATATATATTCATAAGGTAGAAAATGAAAATTAACTCCACAGCATTTTTGTTTAACTTTAAAATTTTGAAAACAAATTTTTTAAACTATCTTTTTACATGTCTTTTTTGTTATTATTTTTTTTAAGTGAATAATTTGCGTCAAATAAAAGAATTTAGAGTGATCAAATGGCATGCTTAATCCGATTAGTTCGAATCTCCGTGAAGGCGGGGATTTGTCCCGGGCCAAGGGTGTCCTGAGTACAGCCAGCTCCAAATGGGTACATAACTCTAGATATGGATAAAATGAACAAAAAACTTTTTTATAAGAATGAGGCCCAGCTGTAGTGAGGAATGTAGAATCTCGCATGAAAAAGCAGAAAATAATTTTTATTCACAAACTAAGTAGTCACACAGGGGGACTCGGAACTCTAAGTTTTATAGATATTTATTGTGATCGATTGTGGGATTTAATGTGAGATATAAAATTTGATCAACTAACACAAAAGTTCTGAGTCCCCCTGTGTGACTACTTAGTTTGTGACTAAAAAAATTATGTTCTGCTTTTTCATGCGAGATTCTACATTCCTCATTGCAGCTGGGCCTCATTCTTTTAAAAACGTTTTTTTGTTCATTTTATTTTCTACTTTTACGCGTTAACAAAAAATTTGTAAAACTGTAATTTCATTCATGAAGTCCTGTTAAATGTCCTGTTAGCCAAGTTCATCTAGAGACGAAATTTGTGAGCAAAAATTTGACATTTTCTATAAATATATAAACTTACACATTCTTAACTCCTTTCCATATGTGCGCTGATCCACTTAGCAGAAGAAATATTGTTTTCACAACACATGGATTGTCTATATAAGACATTCTATGATTTCGCTTGTTCTATCTGGAATTATTTTCTATACACACTACACATATCATATACACAACACGACTATGCATCACGGGAAGTGTGTCATTTTTTACTTTTGTTTTTCCGCCCGACCGACCGCCTGCGAACCCAAGAGACGACGGTGAAGTTAATATAAGGGATTGAATTAGACAACCCCGTAAAAACAAAGTTTATTTTGACTATAAATCCCGTATATATATTAGACATAACTAAAAAGTATTTATCATGCTTAAACGCGACAAACATTTACAGACTGAGATTGCCTTAAATACCCTTTGTTGTAAAACGGAAAAAGTTTTGGTCACGGATGGTTGAACTTAACTCAGCGTGACGCGTAAAATGTCAACAAAAGCTTGCCGCTACATATAGAGATAAACTAAAAATGCATTAATTTAATTACGGTACATTCGATCGATCTGAAAATTTAATAGCTTTATCCTCCCCACAAGCCAAACCTACTGTGAAACTTTCAGCTCTCTAGCAAGTCAGAAAACGTGTTTACGAGCGTTTTGAAAAAGTTGACGACAGAACCGGATGCGTTGAATCCGGAATCCTTCACGAGTTAATAGGATAGGGGCCTTAAAAACAAAAACATGTATCCACCTAGATTGCTAGAACTGGTATTTCAAAAATAAAATTTGTTATGAAATTCAGTGATAAAGATATTAGGCCTTCGTTTTCAATCTTAATTTAAGTTTTAGTGTAACATTCTCGTATATACATATAAAGAGCTCAATGGAAGAATCGGCTATGTCACATTTTTGTAGTTTTGAGATATTCAAGTTTTAAAGTTCAAAATTATACAGAATTCTTAAAAATTAACTAAACTGATTTGAATTCTTAATATGATCACAGATTTTATTTTGTCATAAAACCTCACCCAGAGCATTATAATTTTGATCTTCTATCAGATACAGGGGATAACTTTAAAAAATTCAAAAATGGCACAAAGCCGTTTCTTCCCTTGAGCTCTTCATGTGTATTTAAAGTACTATACGTACAGTGATATAACAAAATGTTACATTTAATGATATAAAATAGAGAAAACAATTCCTTACCACATAAAAAAAAGTTTACAAATAAATACAAAACACGAGAGAGAGAGAGAGAGAGAGAGAGAGAGAGAGAGAGAGAGAGAGAGAGAGAGAGAGAGAGAGAGAGAGAGAGAGAGAGAGAGAGAAGGAGAGATAGCGAGAGAGAGAGAGAGAGAGAGAGAGAGAGAGAGAGAGAGAGAGAGAGAGAGAGAGAGAGAGAGATGGTGTTAACAACTAAAATGGCGTATGTACGGAGACTGTGCGCCTTCCTCACCCTACGACACAACAAAGCGTATTCTTTCCGCCGTGCGCCGAAACATAAAAGCAGTTAATGACATCAAAATATTTAAATTAAACAACCCGAAATAACAAAGTTTTTGACTATAAATCCCTTATATATGAGACATATATAAAAGTATTGATAATGTTCAATATTTAAAATACGCACCGCGCGACAAACATTTACAGACTGAAAGCGACTGAACTCTCCTTGCTTTAAAACAGGGGAATGTGGCCATCGATTGCTGGAGTGAACTCCAGTGAGCAGTGGAGGTCATCTATATCAGACGGCTACATAGATAAAAAAAATTAAAATTTATTATTTTAATTACAGTCATTAGATTGATCTGAAATGTTGATACAATACAATTTTAGATAACAAAAGTCAATATGCAAAATTTTAGCTCAATAGAATCCCGGGAAGTGGGAGATTTTCTACTTTGGTTTTTCCATCCACCCACCCGACCGACCACGACAGACATAGAGACAAGACGGTGAGGTTAATATAAGGGATGTAATAAAACAAACCCGTAAAAACTAAGTTTTTTACTATAAATCCCTTATATATGAGACATAACTAACAGTATTGATTATGTTCAAACGCGACAAACATTTACAGACTGACATCGAGTGATATCTGTCTTAACTCCCCTTTGCTTTATAACCGGGTGGGTTGGGAGAGGGGAAAGGTCTGGTCACCGATCGCTGGACCGAGCTCAGCGTGACATGTTGTTGTTGTTGTTCGTCCGTCGATTCGACGAAGACCACTCTAGTCATCCGAGGGTTGGTGGAAGTGGCTCTGTTTGTGCGTGCGCAGATGGCTGATGATGCCGATCCTTGCACGGAAGGTTCGGGAACAGAAGGGAGAAGGGACGAGTGGGACATCTCCAGGAGGGTTGACAGCAGGGGCCTTTCGGTCGTGTCTCTTCTTTTCTGCGGAGGTGATCCGGTTTGCCTTGCATGACTTGGCACCTTCGTGGATGGAAGAACGCCAGGTGTGTTGGTCCATTGCAGCACGTCCCCACGTGTCTGGGTTGATGGCAAACGCTTTGAGTGAGGCTTTCAGTGTGTCTTTGAAGCGTTTCTTTTGCCCACCGTGGGACCGCTGGCCATGCTGGAGCTTGCCATAGAAGAGTCTCTTTGGCAGTCTCTCGTCTGGCATTCGGACCACGTGCCCTGCCCAACGAAGCTGGGACTGCATCAGGAGTGTGAATATGCTGGGGAGACCTGCCTTGGTCAGTACCACTGTGTCTGGTATTTTATCCTTCCACTTTATGCCGAGGATCTTCCTGAGGCTTGTTGAATGAAAGTGGTTAAGCTTCCTAGCATGAAGACTCCAGCAAAGAGTGAAACACAAACTCAGGAGTTAGGTGTAAATGAAAAGCAGCCCAGGACTGAGGCTGAATCAAACCCGAGTCATATACAAAAGTTATCAGACTCCGGAATAGAAAATAGTGACGTTGAATCTAAAGCAGAAAAGGAAAGATTTGAGAGAAATCGAGGGAAAAGGAAAAGGACAACTGTGATGTCCCAACTGCAAGGGGGAATTACCACTTCGTAGGGTCAATCAAAATTGAGCAAGACCTAGATGGATCACCTGAAAGGGGAGATCACGGAGTCACAGTCTCAATTGGAAGCGGGCATAACTCAAGAGAAGTTATCCCACGAACAAGGATGAGTTACATCATTAAGAAGCGACGTCGAGAGTGGCCATGGTGACATAATCACGCCCAATCGGCAAGAAAACTTGTCAGTAAGAGGTTCATTGGCACACAACCTCTACCCCGCTTTATTTAAGTCATATTGCATCGGCGAATCATTGGAGATGAATCAAGAAGGGAAGGAAACCCTGAGGAAGAAATTGACAATTATGGTCCAGCCAATTATATCAGACAAGGATCGACCCGAAAAGATCACAGAGATAGAAGAGTATGAGGAGGAATTCGCCAACCTCAGAATGCATGTGTTAGAAAGCCTGCTATACGGCTACAGGGTAATTCAAGTCATCACTCTCATGACTCAGGATTAAAAGGTACCCACGATCAACAACTCAACAACAGAAGGATGTTAACCAAATAATGCTAGGTGCTATACTCAATACCGAAATTATGGACGTGTAGAAGCCGGTCGGAACCTCATCGCAGATAATTGTCGTCCACTATTAGATGATTCATCAAGATGAATCATCTCAAAAAAAGGGCCTCTGTGACGAAATTAGTGTTGACCCCAATTATTTAATACACAGCCTACAGGTGAAACAAGGGGAATAACTCACTCGCTCTTGATTAACTCGCCTGTGTCAATAGAAACCGATTAGGTATGCAAGAATGTCATTTCAAAGAGCCCAACCTCTTTGTAAAACGGGAAGTGGTAAAAGGCCAATTGGACGAGACTGGACCAAACCGCCCTCAGGGTATAAATACTAATGCATCCCTGTGTCTCGCTCTCTTTTCCGGTCAACGATAACAGCCTTAAGGACAACGACGTGCAGTTATTTCCTCAGGATTCAATCTGTGCCCATCTTTGGTCGAGAGAGCCGACAAGTCCAACCAAACCCAGAAATCTGATAAGAGTGAGCTCTAGCTTTGTTTGCCTTATTTTTAAATCCCTTATATTAACTTCGCGGCCGTCTCTGTCTGTCTGTCGTCATCTCATCATCTCTCTCATCATCTCATGGGCTGGGCGGGCGGAAAAAGAAAAGTCGAAAATGACCCACTTCCAGTGATCCGATCGAGCTGAAATTTGGCACACGGACCCGACTCACCTAACAATGCATCGTATCAAAATTTCAGATCGATCGATCGTACCGTAATTAAATTAATGCATTTTTAGTTTATCCTTATATGAGGTATGTAATTCAAATTCACTGTTTGTTATTGTTTTTTTCTCCCACTTCCACGTGAGTTTGAGTTGACGCCGACCGTCGTGTTGACGCCGACCGTCGTGCCGACACCCCCTCACATCCCACCCCCATTTATTAAAGACAAGGGACATCACTCGGTGTCAGTCTGTTAATGTTTGAAAATAATCAATACTGTTAGTTATGTCTCATATATAAGGGATTTATAGTCAAAAACTTTGTTTTTACGGGTTTTGTTTTATTATAATATGCATTACATGTAAATACTTAAATATGAACCATGATCTTTTCCGTGTGTAAAATTGTTGGAATGGTTAAGCCCCACGGTCGATAGTTCGTCGTGAGGGACCACGTGGAATACGTGAACATTCTATGTTATTTAACTGTGTGATTACACAAGCTCTCCATCGGGTGGATGGTTTGAGCTAGATTTTCACAAAATAAGATGCATTTGATATATTTATGTGTATTGAACCACGTGCCCGGGTGTCAGCCAGCTAGATCTGCATCCGTGGTTTAAGACTTAGACTTAGTCTAAACCCTACCCTCATTATTAAATTAATATTTCGCATTGTATATGAATATATGTAATCCCCCCTTGGCACCTTGCTCTGAAGGCTTGGTTGTCGGAAGGTGGAATATAAGCAGACTAAATTAGAGAAACTACCCTAGTTTTTTTCTGTTTTTGTCTGGTTCCTGGATTCCGGACCTGTGCAGAGAGGCAACCCACACTCCTGTCCAGTCCTGCCCAGGCTGTCTTGTCGTCATACCCGATTGGTCACATACCGTACCAATCGAAGCCGGTTGCCACACACAGCTGTGCCCCGAAGCTCGCATATCACACACACGTTGAGTGCGAAAGCCAGCTCATCACACACCCTGTGATAGTTGATGCCGTCTTAAACACGAGACGAGAAATCCTATACCCACACCCCAAGCATCGAGTGACTGCAACTCACGAAGTGATCCACGTACTCGACACGCCAACCAGAGAAACGACCTTGCAGAACCAACCGCGCCCGCCCCATCAACAGAAGGAACGTGGCGTGGGGGAAGGTGACCCAGAGTTGACCCCGTTGGTATCAATGCCGGTGAACCGAGCGCATCGGCCATGACGGACTTGCAGAACCAACCATCCCGCCCCGCACGGAGGCCACGGGTGGGGCATGGACACCTGCAGCCAACATCAGTACTACGCAAAACCAGTGGAGCTCGTGAGGCACCCCTACCCCGCCCCAGCTACAGAGGGACCCAGAGTAGACAAGACGACCCACAGCACCCAGTGCAACTATAAGTACCCACCAGTACGTGGATCACTTCGGGGATTTGTCCCGGGCCAAGGGTGTTCTGAGTACAGCCAGCTTCAAATGGGTACTTAACTCTAGATATGGATAAAATGAACAAAAAATCTTTTTTAAAAGAATGTGGCCCAGCTGCAGTGAGGAATGTAGAATCTCGCATGAAAAAGCAGAAAATAATTTTTAGACACAAACTAAGAAGTCACACAGGGGGACTCGGAACTCTAAGTTTTATAGATATTTATTGTGATCAGTTGTGGGATTTAATGTGAGATATAAACTTTGATCAACTACCACAAAAGTTCTGAGTCCCCCTTGTTCTATCTGGAATTATTTTCTATACACACTACACATATCATATACACAACACGACTATGCATCACGGGAAGTGTGTCATTTTTTACTTTTGTTTTTCCGCCCGACCGACCGCCTGCGAACCCAAGAGACGACGGTGAAGTTAATATAAGGGATTGAATTAGACAACCCCGTAAAAACAAAGGAAGTTAATATAAGGGATTGAATTAAACAACCACGTAAAAACAAAGTTTTTCACTATAAATCCCGTATATATTAGACATAACTAAAAAATATTTATCATGCTTGAACGCGACAAACATTTACAGACTGAGATTGCCTTAAATACCATTTGTTGTAAAACGGAAAAGGTTTTGGTCACGACTGGTTGAAAATGGAGTTATTCTTGTCAGTTTTGAATATTCTCCAGTAATGAATCTGACAGCTCTTTTTTGAAATTTGTTCTAGTTTATGAATGCTTTCTTTGGTGGATGGGTCCCTACAGAAGATGCATATTCTAGTACAGGTCCCACCAAAGTGAGGTAGCATTTTAGTTTTATATCTTTATCCGGAAGATTAATGAACAACATTCCACTAGAGGATAGAAGAACCAAGAGTAAAGTAGTAATCATACATAAAGCAATTAACTCTAATTTAGAAATACAACACAAAGATAACTTAATACAACCCTCAGATAGACATAAGGATAAAAACACCTTTCTTATTCCGTATGCAAGAACAAACTCATACAAATTTTCGTTCTTCCCGTCCGGAATTCGGGCGTGGATTGGGTTGCCTGAAGAAACCAGGAAAGCCAACACTTTATCAACATTTAAAACTCGAATAAGAATGCAGGACTAAACACAAACCATAGATAGCGTAGGACGCAATAATCTTCTGTATAGAAGGAGCGTCTGAAACATATAAGATAAGATAAGAACATTCCACTTGACTGCGTTGAATTTTGGGTGACCCAATTCTGTTTACGGTAATTGGTCTTATCGTCAACTATTGGGGAAAGGTAAATAATGGTAAACCTGTTTTAAAAAACAATATAAATAAACATCAAAATAACATATTTAACGTTATAATATCAAACAAAGACCTTCATGTTAGAAATAATATTTGTTAGTTGCTGGTTAATTTTGCTATGAAATAATGTTAAGTAATTGGCATTGTAAAATTAAAATGAATCATGGTCATATCATAACAATTAACATTATTAATTATTAGTATTAGTTAATTTATTAGTCATTACATTAGTTATTAGTAAATTAGCTCAATAGACTAAATTTGTCATTAGTAGATGATTAATAATTAAGTCATATATATATATAATAAATATATTTTTTTTAAAATATTAAATATATTAATATTTTGGTAATGTACAATATTTCTTCTACTTCTAAACGACCATGTGCAAATGAGCATGTCGAAAAGTCACAGTTGGCAAGCCTGGTGGGATGAAATGAACAACGGGTGGGGGGTGGGTGGCAACGAAGTCAAAGCTTCTTACTGTTCACTTGTGTTTTTCCTTCATAGAATAACATATGATTTGTAGTGTAGTGGTTATCACGTCTGCCTTGCACGCGGAAAGTCCTGGGATCAAACCCCAGCAGGAACAAACATTTTTTTTTAATTTTAAAAAATATTTGTTTCTGCCCATTCTTTTCCCCCTTTTTCCAACATGACTAAGACTAAGGCTGTTAAACGAAAATCGGATTTGAAAGCGACAATCGGTTTTAAATTTCCCAAACCGATAATCAAATTTGATTCGGCCGGATTTATGAAGAGAAATCCGTCCGGAGCCGAAGCCGGATTTGTAAAAATTGATGGATTCAAGATTTTGTAGGAACTATAATTAATAAATATTTTATCGCAAACCAGGCAAGCCGGATTTATGAAGCAAATTTCTGCCGGAGCGGATTTGTAAATATGGCCGGATTTTCCAGAGCCGCAGGCGAAATCCGGTACACCCCTAATTTCTATAAAGTCAGCTATAAAACTATAATCGGTTTGAAATTGGAGTTACATAATCGATAATCGGTTTTCAAAAAAAAACCACGCAATTAACAACCTTAAACATGACAAATCCTCGCTAGGGCCGGCCAATCACAGTTTATGTTTAAGGGATGTTAGTAATAAAGGGAGGGGGGACTGGTAACAACAACCTCAGGGCGCATGTCTCAATGTTTACTCGCTACTTTTTTCATTACTTCGTGCTGGTGTTTGTGTCCGTACTCTCCCCCCTTCCCCCACAAGAGTGTCGTGACGGGTTTTCTGGGGGTTGCCAACTTTGGACTTAAAGATATTCACTATAATGCAAATTTGCTCTATTTTGTAAAAACTTTTTTGAAAATGACTTATTTACATTTCATGAGGGTCGCGGGTCACATTGCCTTTATAAAAAGGGGTCGCCACCCAAAAGATGATGGGAACCAGTGGTCTATATACACTGCCTACAATTTGTGGTGCTGAATTAGGTGAACTAATTTCACAAAATACTAACTCTATGTTACTATATGATTGTTTTATTATTTCTTCTGCTTTAATAGTAGATTTTACAGCTAGTAAAACACTTCCGTGATCTAGCTTTTCTGAAAATGTAGTTGCTATTAAAAATATTATGATTTAGCCAGGTTTCAGAACCTGCAATTAGATCTGGTTCTTCGTTTTTTATTAGTAGCTCTAAATCTGTAATTTATTTTTGGAAATTTATAAGTGTTTTATGAATATGTTGATTGTTAGTATTATTAGTTTTTTTTAAAGTCATTTTAGGGTTTTGTTTGATTAATGTCATTCTTTTACTTGTTTTCATTGGTGTGGATCTAGTGGTTTATTTAGGTTTAAGGTATTGATATCCTTTATTGGTAGAGAGCAAACTGTACTAATTAATGGATCTAAATATGCACCAATAACGCTTAACTCATGAGCTCCACAAGGCACTGTGCTTGGTCCCTTACTCTTTTTAATTTATATTAATAATGATTTACCCAACAGCATCTCAACAGGAACAAAAGTTAAGTTGTTTGCTGATGATTGTATAATCTATAGAGCAATTAAATCAGAGCAAGATAGCACAATCTTACAAAAAGACTTAGATTAATTGATAAAATAGGAAACTAACTGGAGTATATCTTTACACCCAGAAAAGTGTCAACTATTAAGAGTAGCAAAGAAAAAGGAGTAAATAAATTTAAAATATTTCATTCATGGAAAAGAACTAATCCAAACTAAAGATGCAAAATACTTAGGAGTAATAATAAATGAGAAACTATCATGGAATCCCCATGTCAATGAAGTTATTACAAAATCAAACAAAACCTTAGGCTTTATAAAAAGAAACTTTTACAGATGTAATAAAAAATATAAAAGTAAAATGCTACCTCAGTTTGGTAAAACCTGTACTAGAACATGCAGCTTCTGTATGAGACCCATCAACCAAAGAAAACAACTAGAACAAATTAAAAAAGAGCTTCCAGATTAATTACTGGACAAGAATAACATCATTAGTTAAATCATTAAACCTTGAAACACTAGAGGATAGAAGAACCAAAAGTAAAGTAGTAATTATACATAAGGCAATTAATTCTAATTTAGAAATACAACACAAAAATAACTTTATTAACCCTCAGATAGACATAAGGATAAAAACACCTTTCTTATTCCGTATGCAAGAACAAACACATACAAATTTTAATTCTTCCCGTCCGGAATTCGGGCGTAGATGGGTTGCCTGAAGAAACCAGGAAAACCAACACTTTATCAACATTTAAAACTCTATTAAGTTTGCAGGACTAGACACAAACCATAGATAATCATAGGATGCAATAATCTTCTGTATAGAAGGAGCATATGTAACAGATAAGATAGATAATATATCAGGTTTGGTTAAGACACTGTAACTGTTAGTGGTGCTCAGGTCATGAGAGTTAAACAAACCTGAACTGAGGTAGCCCACACTGTACACAATGCCAATATGCATCTTTACTTTCTATTGCTATTTAGATTGGTGTGTTCATATACATGCATGTTGTGTGGTACCATTTATCAAAGGTGTTACTTTGAATGGCTTGTTTTTTGTTAGTGCATGACTTGCAATAAATTTTACATTTAGATGTTACAGGACCTGGGTTTGATTCAATGTGACAGTCCTGGGGCAGAATTAAAATTATTTGTTTTTGTCTATATCTAAAAATTTTACAAACATATATGGAGTGCACACTTCTATTTGCTATATACTACTACTCAGGGCTGGCTCAAGGGGGATGTGATGCTTAATCATCTCATAGAAGAGGAAAAAAATTCTGAATTATTCCCATAATTTTCCAGGGGAGACAAAAGCCAGCCTATTTTCACCCAACTTAAAAATGCCTAGCACCAGCACTGCTACAACTTATGAGTTTTAATTTGTAACTTCAAACTACTTATAGTTATACTTTTTAACTCTGGTATTTATTAACTATGCTTATTTTCTGACACTTTTAAGTAGGTACCACACTGTACGTAATAGTAATATTAGTTGTATTAGTTACGTGTGTGTAGAGTAGGAAAGTTTTTAAAGATGTCAGCTAAAAGTAATTTATAACTTGTTTGCACTGTTATATAGCTTAAGCGATTAATTAAAATATAATCTCAGTTACAACTTTTTGCTTTTTTATTTTAAGAGCCAAAAAATATATTTGGGTATTGTACAGGAATGCAAGCAATTCAATGAAGAATAGTTTACCGTACACAGTAATTTTTGTTTTTTTAATAAGTTGTTCCTTATTCTTACCCAGCTTAAAGTCAATGTTTATGTTTTTCCATTCTTGTTAACCAAATTATTTACAGAGATAACCAAATTGTATCTTGAAAGTTGACCACAATCAGATAATGTGGGTCTTGGTTCATTCCTGATAATTTATCAGGGTTATGTGAAAAACGTTGACCTGTTGCAAGTTTCTCTTTTATTTTTCTTTTTTTCTTCTTTTTTTTTCTTCTTTTTTTAAAATTATTATTATTTTTTTTTCAATTTATATGAGCCTTCATGAAATTGAAGGATTTGGTTATTCACCCAGCCCACCCCCTGAATGATAATACACCAATGACAGTATGAAAAAGACAGAAAATCTATCCTCATTAAGCCCTTTTCGAATTTAATGAATAATATTCTGAACTTAATCTGGCACAACTTGCTACGCAGTCAAATATGCAAAAATAATGAATGATGAAAAGAGAAAAGTATAAAAATAAAAAATTGGTGAAAAGCTGTTTTCTCTGATAGACTAATAAAAAAATGAATATGCTAGTGGATGTCATGTTGGAATGATTTTAATGTAATTTTCTGCATTTCCAAAGATTAAGACATATTTCGCTTTTACACTTAGGAAAATAAAGAGGTTGGGGGGTGGGTTGTCTTTTATACTTGTGGAAGGTGTGTCACCCTTTGTGTACCAAACACAGTAGACAACTTCCCACCAAATGTATTAGACAAGATAACAAATTTGTTATTTCATGGTTCAGTAGCAAGAACGCAGTTCAAGCACTCTAAAAACATTGAAGTAGTACTTTAATCTAGTTTAAGTGGGCAACATTCTGAGATAAGCTGTAGCCTGGTCATTATTGTTTGACTCAGTTATGATCTGCAGGCAAAATTTAAATATTCAGGTTACTTTTTTGATGTCACATCAATTCTTGGTCCAGGGAATTCACATTTCACATGAAGGGGTACTTCATTAATGGACATTTTTTAGAACAACTCTTTTTCTGACATTAAGGCTTGTCTTGTATTCAACTTTGTGCTATAAATTCAAATTTACTTTAATATTCCGTTTAAGTACATTTTGATATAGATCATGTAATTTTCAGAAACTAAGATGTTCCGTGTGATACAGTTTTCAAAACTTTACACGGTTGCTTCAAGTCTCAGAGGTCACTTGGTGGTAACAAACTGTGAGCTGCATTTATACCAGTTACTTCATAGGTGTGTATTATTATCGCTAATAAGTTTATCTAATTTCATTTGTTTTGGTAAGATTTTCAAGCATTAATAAGAAAACTATGGCCAGTAGGAATGAAACTTACATTGTAGTAAAAAACATAATAATGTTTAGAAGGATCAAAATGATATGCGGTCGGAAACAAATACTTTGTAGGAGGAGCAAAAAAAAATTAGTTGACAAGTTATTAACTAAATTGCATCTACTGTATATTCATTTGGTAAGGTGTTTTCATTCCTGCGGAGTGTAAGTTAATGCTTTTTTTTGGGTCAACTTTTCTCTTTGCTACAGGAACAAGTTTTTAGAAAGCTCATCTCAGATAAGGCTGTTGAGAAGCAGTGCCTGCAAACAGTTCTTCAACAGGGACTCCATCAATAATGTCAGACAGTTTGACAGAAAAACAGATTTGAGCAGATTTCTTATAGAGGTCTGTAAATAAGGATCAAAGAATGTGTTGGGTTTTCTGGACAGTTGAACAGTTGAAGTGGTTTAGTACTTAAGCTGTTTTCCTGAAGGATGTCTTCAGGGTGAATGTTTTCAGCCTATCTATTACAAATTATTTTAGATTATTATTATTAATTATTACCACGTTTTTATTAACTCGCTTTCGCTCCTGTTTGTTGGTTTGTTTGTCCAAGATTTTTTCAAATCTGCCAACGTAAAATTGAACCACTTCTGATGGTCCTAGAGATCTGAAAATTTTACCACAGATAGATCTTGGATGACAATGCATTGT
Source organism: Ampullaceana balthica (assembly GCA_944989445.1). NCBI lineage: Eukaryota > Metazoa > Mollusca > Gastropoda > Lymnaeidae > Ampullaceana > Ampullaceana balthica. Next base: position 392,535 of record CALYLW010000202.1, read on the forward strand.
ATCAAAATGTCAGATCGATCAAATGTACTGTTATTAAATTATTTAACTTTTTAGTTTATCTATAGTCTATATATAAGCATCTGTACCGTCTGCTTTTGTCACCCCGTGACCACATCACAATGTTTTTAAAACGTTGGGCGGGCGCTTGTGAATTGTTTGGTAAAATAAAAAAAAACCAGGTTGTTATAAGTGGACTAAAAAGAATAAAATAAATAGAAGTAAAAAAAGATTTTTAAAAACCACGTTTTTATAAGCGGACTAAAAAGAAGAAAATAATTTAAAACTTATAAGTTCAAGAACTTTGATTTAATATGACTAAAAACGGGGGGCGGGTGTTTGGTATAAAAATTAAAGATTTCTAATTTAGAAGGCAAAAGAGAGATCTATAAGTGAGAGTATGAGTGAGCTGCATATGTTAAACCTCATAAGCGCCCGCCCCACGTTTTAATTATATTAAATCAAAGTACATGTACTTGAACTTATACGTTTTAAATTATTTACTTCTTTTTAGTCCGCTTATAAAGAGGTGGTTTTTAAAAATCTTTTTTTTACTTCTATTTATTTAGTTCTTTTTCAGTTATTTGTTTTATATATTTTCTCAATGGTTTTCAGTAGTTATGTTATTTCAAGAGGTATGAGCAATAATGCCCTATGCTACAGTAAGTGACACATATTTATTATTTAAGAGAGTCTCATAATTTGGGCCTATTTGAAAAGAGCTGAGGCAGCAAGTTAAATTGTTACTAGTAGAGTTAATTACCGTAAGAAAAAATTGGAAGTAGAGAAAATCCCTTATCTGATGAGACACACATTCACTCAAAATATCACCTCACACATTAGACCAATGAACTTAGAGCAATAAGAAAAATAGACAATTTAAATAAATGCTGAGTATTTCTTTAACTAATTTTTAAATTGTTTTGTTTCAAACGTCACCAGATCGGCACTGACCCAAAAGAAGCTCGCTATTGGCTGAAAAACTTCAAATCATCTGTTGAATCTTCTGAAGTGTTCATGGTAGTCTGTGTTGATAATGATGTCATGGAGAACCAAGCGTCGGTATGTTGAATGGGAATAGGATCAAAAACCAAATTCATAAGGTCCAACCATAGCACATCATCTATTAACATTTCTTCCAATACTGAGACGCAGCTAAACTCTGATCAGGTGTTGGAGTTTAAACAATTTTGGTACAAAACTAGAAAGTTTAAAACATTCTAATGTTAAATTTTACTTCTTTGAACAAACAGTTAAAAAATACATTTATTCACATGTTTCAAACATTTCAAAATAACCCTGAGCAATTTATGTTAAAATAAGACTCACAAATATTAATAAAGGAAACAGTTTTTTATTACAATGCACATGTTTAAATTTTATCATAGAAATGAATGTTCTTATAAAGAAAATATTTTTTGAAATATACCAATTTTAATACCAGGCTCTGAATTTTGAATTACCAAATTAAATTATTCAATTACTGCTTTTACAAGTCAAGAGCAATTCACTGCAAAATAAAAATTGATTTTTTTCTCTGATTTTTTGTATAATTTAATTTTTATTACTACTCATTTTCTTTATTAAATGAATATCATAAATATAGACTTTTTTTTTGGATATGTTTTAACTCTGCAGACTCACTCTATTTTCCCAGTTGGAGACATTCTCATCCAGCATCTCATTCCTGTACAGAAACTGCATGTCTCCTCTCATTGTTTGTGGCAGTGGATCAAAGCAGACAACCTTTAAAGTAAGTACAATGTGGGTGCTTTGCGTTGTGCTGTGACTGTTGTTCTAGATTGACACAGAAAATGTGTCTCATATTTTTATAAGCATTTCAAGCATAAGTGCATCATAATCATATTTTGGAAAGCAAAAGAATGAAATCAACATAAAGGTTTACTTAGTTTTTATTTTCTAAAAAATTAATGCTTATTATACCATAAATTAAAAGTTTGCATAATAAAAGATGAAACAATAAAAATGTATAATGTCAAATAGAGAGTCTTCAGCTTGCTTTAACAAAAATAAAACGCCTATTGACACCGGATAGTTTCTTCTCCACCTGTGTCCTACGGTTTCCTAATATTACTATGTTGGTTGCTCCAACAGGAGATGAAAGATGCATGTATACAGAATGCTTTAAGGCTCAATGACCTTCTGGAAAGACATGGGACCTACACACGTGTCTTGTATCCTGGATGTGGTGTGGTGACTGGAGAAAGTGTCCAGCATGGGTAACATTTCAACTAAACTAAATTATTATTTAGGTCTCTATGTATAAAGCATGTCATTCTGAGTGATATTATTCTAAAAATATTTTAACGATTCAATTTATCTGGGGTAAAAAGAAAACAAAATTTTTACTTTTAATTACATACAAAAATAATGAGCCTTAAGTAACTGAATTTTCTATTATAAATATAATTGTAACATAATTTTAGCGGCTAAATTTGTCAATGACATAACAACTTAACAAAAACATATTAATGTTACAATACATAATTTGGTGCTGAGATTAACATATTTGTTATAAATACGTCTGTACCAGGGAGGCAGGAAATACCCACCAACTGAATGTATCTACAGAAATTATCACATCCAGCCTGGCAAGCCAGCACCTCCCTATAGTTCTAAGTTATGGGGAAACTGCTACAGGCCAGATTTTTGCCATTAAACCCTGGGATTTAACTACTCAAATTTCCAGACTTTTACAGCCCAAGAAAGTTATGTTCATCAATAGTCACGGAGGGTTTCTGGATGAGCAGGGGAAGGTTTGTAATGATGTTTTCACTTGTCAAATAAATAATTATTTAAGGCTGTTATTGTGGAAAAGCTTAACAAATTCTAAACAATGGTTATAAAGCTGTTTTTTTCACCATGTTTAAGGAAAGGACAAGAATATTTAAATTTTACCTTGAATGTTAATTTATTTTTTCATGCTGGATCTCAAATGATAAAACACCTAACTGAATAATGCTCTATAAAAATTTAGACAATAAATTATAATATTTAAAATTCTCTTAACATCGGAGAGAAAGTATAGGGGAGATGTCATTATGAGAGATGTATTTTGACATTATGTAAAAATCTCAGAGTAACCAAGATATTATTTATTGTTACTGCCTAACTTTAGAACAAGAAGATAAGATAACTAGAAAGAAGTACTCATCCACTACTTAGAAGTTTGTTAGCATGTAAACAATATTAACCATATTAAGTCAATAAACATAAATGGCTTGTAAATGAATCTTAGGTCATAAAAAAATGTTTAAACTTAATTATATTAATTTTTTTATAAATAATTTATTTTTTTAAATTTGATTATTTTTTCTTCTAGGTTATAGCCAACATTAACCTCCCCACAGACCTGGCCACAGTGGAGCAAAAATCCTGGTATACACCAGAGATGATTCAAACTGTAAGTGGATTTTATGTTTGGTGTGTTAATGTTGCCGACATGATTTTTATTAAAGTATGATATGTTGAAAAATCAGCTGCCTAATTATATGAATTTCTACTACTATTTTTTTATGGATTAAATATTATTAAAATGAAAGCATTTACCATTCTTTAGCTTTGATAAGATTGTTGATCTGATGTGATTATATCATTGATAGATGTCCAGAGTGAACCAACTGTTAAGTGACCTGCCAACAGACAGTTCTGTTGTGATCACATCTGCTGACACTATGTTGAGAGAACTCTTCAGTCACAGGGGTAAATAGAAAAGTAGATTGTTTCCCCTTATGCAGTACTGTCTTAGAGTCTGTTGATAATTTTTCCCCATACCAACCCCCAAACAAAATAACAGATGTTGGAGCCATGTTACACTATAATGTTAGAATTTTTAAAAATAATTTCTAAGCTCTAATTTTTTAAAGCATTCTATAATGTGTTTTTTCCCTCAAAATTATATTTGCTAAGCCAACTGAAACTGTTTTGATTAAATTTAAAAATAAATTTATTTGCCACTGATGCAATAATTTTTTTTTAAATGTTGACTTCAAACACACATTTAGATCTTAACTTATTTTTTGCAGTCCTGCAGTTTAAAAAAAAATTAAACTCATATCTCCTTTGTACAAAGTATATAATGTGTAAAATGTCTTATGTTTAACACTTAAACTATAATTGTCAGGCATCTATAGAATGCCTGGATTACTCATTGTCTCTCTAACAACATTACATTTTCAAAATGACTTTGATGATTAATACCATTATTAAGTTTGTTTTTAAAGAAATTAAATTATGAACTTTAATAGTTAATGAAAATCACATAATCTAACAACCTGAACTCTACACTTCTGTAATAAGTTGCTGATTTTCCCTGTGTTGTTTCAGGTTCTGGAACGTTCTTCCGTTCTACTGAGGCTATACACAAGTACACATCTTTGGAGGGGATAGATCTGGTTCGACTTAGGTTATTGCTTGACAAGTATGCACTGCACATCTGTCAAATAAAAAAACTACTGATTGTAATCTTGATATGATCAACAGACACTGTGAAGAAATACTTTGTTACCTTTTTATAAATAAAATCTACTAGTAGACAAGTCTGAAAATTATTTTAATGTTATCAATATTTTTTTTTAACTTATCAAAATCGAGACCAGGGAAAGTGATAATAGTTTTGACATTTTCGTTCATTTAATTAAAATTTCAAGGATATAAATTTGATTATTTTTGTTTAAGTTACAAAGTGGCAAAAAGTTTATAATTTTACAAATTTATTATGGCAGAAATTACTGCCACATTTAGTTGTGGTTTGAATTTAAAATGTTGACTATAAGAAAAAATTAACATTATCCAAAATAAAAATACACATTACTAAACTTCATCTGAATTCTAGTTATGCCATATAACATTATTTCTTTTGAAATAACTCCTCAGGTCTTTCATGAAATCTATAGTGGATTCCTACTTTGAGGATATATCATCTCAAATACATGCTATTTATCTGTCTGAATCGTAAGTGATGTCAACTAGTTCTTGAGTTTAACATTTTGTTTAGTCTCGTAAAGCAGGTTAAGTTCAATAAAATGTTTAAATATATATTTTGTTTGAATAATTCAGCATTCAATTAATTCTGTTAATCTGTTTTGCTTAACTCAAAATATTTTATGTACATATCTGTTCAGAGAAATACTTTCCTTTTAAAGGAAATTTTCCAAGTCTAGATGGTTAAACTTAATTTTTTGAAAATCTTAATCTGATAGGACTTTTTTTTACCTAAGCTTTTAAAGAACACCTGTCCAAAGAGCATGGTCATCATAAAAGATAGAGAGATTATTTATCGGCATGTGTTTACAAAGATTTTACAACACTTGATTGTATAAAAATATAACTCTTCTGTTTTAGATACAGTGGTGTTGCCATAATATTGAAGAGTGAAAGGACTCAAGTCCCTTACATGTGTAAGTTTGCCGTGACTAACAGAGCACAAGGTCAAGGAACAGGTGAGATGCTGTGGGACAGACTGATCCAGTCGGAGCCACGGTTGTTCTGGCGATCCAAGACAGACAACCCCATTAACACATGGTTAGTAGTTTCATAAAACTGACAACCCCATTAACACATGGTTAGTAGTTTCATAAGACTGACAACCCCATTAACACATGGTTAGTAGTTTCAACATATATACAGCTGTCACGTAGAAAGTCATAAATTTTAGATCTCAGTGTATATGTTGTATGACATTTTAATTTTAAAAGTAGAAATTTTAATTAAATGAAATGCGTAGTAGAATCAAATATGTTAAGACTGGGGGGAAAAAGACAAAAAAAGTTTTTTACTAACCTACATTTATTTACTTTACACATTTGCATTGAATTTTAAAAAATAATAGAAATTTTGAATTGCATTAAAATCATATCTGGAAAGAAAAAGTAATGCTTACATGTTTTTTATCCATTTTAAAAATGTATGTAATTAAAAAATTTATTTCTAAAATTTAGCCTTTGACTTTGTTTCTTTGGTGGCGATGCAGAAGCTAATATTAAATTTTGTGTTAAATATAAAGAGTAAAGGTCAACCATTTTATGCTACAGGTATTTCAAGAAGTGTGAAGGCTCACACAACAACCACATGTGGCTTGTGTTTTGGTAAGTTCATTCCTACGGTACTGGCTGGCAATGTTCCCTCTAAGGTTCATTGGTTCGTGTGCAAAGTGAACAAACTTGTGTGCAAAGTTGCACATCATCCATATTTGTGCAATATTTTACAAACTTCACTGCGCGGTAATTCTAAACTGCTGCGGGGCGTCTGTCAGATTTCTGCGCTGCCGCGCAGCTTAAAGGGAACATTGCTGGCTGGTGCTTTACTTGGTCAACTCTCTAGGTGTTGTTGAGTCCTTTGGTGGGTAGTTTAAGAATATTTTAATTTTTTAGAATATTTAAATTGAAGCTCACTCAAAGCTCTTATAAAATATATTTAATTAAATTAATATTATATTATACAAATATATTTTATATTTATATATATATATATATATGTGTGTGTGTGTGTATACATATATTATATTGAAGTTGGGTTACAGCTGTCCCATATTTAAAAAAATTGTGTTTTGCCTTAAACATCGCATCTGTACTTGCTATTGTGTCAAGTGTTATTGTCAGTTATTTGCGATAAACTTCAATTTTAATATCAAACAATCAGAAACCGGTTGCTATTTCAAGTAACTGGAGGAAATTAGATAACTCCACAACACAAATGTTTCTGTATAAAAGGAGCTTAGTAATGTTTTGTATCACATAAGATATCCTGTTTTTTAACTGAAATTTCTAACCTTAAATTTCAGGTATGGAATTTTCGACCCTAACCTGTCGGCAGGCCTCATCAAGGATGCTATCAGTAGAGCAGATACCTTTGTGCCAAATGGATTCATCACTGGCATCAGTAGTGACGATGAGGAGGAGAGAATGGGAGGATGAATTGTCATTGAGAAATGCTGGATGGTATCACTGGCATCAGTACGGATGATGAGGAGGAGAGAATCGGAGGATGAATTGTCATTGAGAAATGCTGGATGGTATCACTGGCATCAGTAGGGATGATGAGGAGGAGAGAATGGGAGGATGAATTGTCATTGAGAAATGCTGGATGGTATCACTGGCATCAGTAGTGACAATGAGGAGGACAGAATGGGAGGATGAATTGTCATTGAGAAATGCTGGATGGTATCACTGGCATCAGTAGTGACAATGAGGAGGACAGAATGGGAGGATGAATTGTCATTGAGAAAAGCTGGATGGTATCACTGGCATCAGTAGTGACGATGAGGAGGAAAGAATGGGAGGATGAATTGTCATTGAGAAATGCTGGATGGTATCACTGGCATCAGTAGTGACAATGAGGAGGACAGAATGGGAGGATGAATTGTCATTGAGAAATGCTGGATGGTATCGCTGGCATCAGTAGTGACAATGAGGAGGACAGAATGGGAGGATGAATTGTCATTGAGAAATGCTGGATGGTATCGCTGGCATCAGTAGTGACAATGAGGAGGACAGAATGGGAGGATGAATTGTCATTGAGAAATGCTGGATGGTATCACTGGCATCAGTAGTGACAATGAGGAGGAAAGAATGGGAGGATGAATTGTCATTGAGAAATGCTGGATGGTATCACTGGCATCAGTAGTGACAATGAGGAGGTGAGAATGGGAGGATGAATTGTCATTGAGAAATGCTGGATGTTATCACTTGCATCAGTAGTGACAATGAGGAGGAGAGAATGGGAGGATGAATTGTCATTGAGAAATGCTGGATGGTATCACTTGCATCAGTAGTGACAATGAGGAGGAGAGAATGGGAGGATGAATTGTCATTGAGAAATGCTGGATTGTCATTTTGTTGTTGATATTCTTAGACGGAAATACAAGAACAATGCAAAACCAGTTTTCCTTCCAAGTTGGTATATTATATAAATTTTTGTTAAATAATGGAATAGATATTGTTTTTAAAAAAGTATTGACATCTCCATGCCAATGCAGTTGCCATATGCTATAGAACTAAGAAATACCATAGTTCAATGGAAATGTTTATTTTATGCTGGTTGTTGGGAAAATTTTGCCTTTTTATTATTTTTTGCAATGATCCTTGACCTTTTAATATTTGCATTTATTAGCTTGGGACTGCCCTGAGATGATATTTCTGTAATGTCATGACTATGTTGGTGCCCAGAATTACCTGTCTGAGATTCCATTGTAATATATCTTTACCTGTGCAATGGTTGTTGTGTTCACTCAACCTGAAAATGTTCAGATTTATTTTTACTTGCAATTTATGATGTTAATTAATGAATGAATATATATATTACTTCATTCAATCAACATTAGGATTTAAAAATTTCACTTCAAGTCTCAATTAAATACAATTGTGACTGGTCATTTTTTTAAAATTTGTTGTATATTATGAAGGTAATGGATATGTGTTTCAATAGAAAACTATTATGTTGATTGTAATATAATTATAATATATAATTCATAATCATTTTATAAATAGGAAGGGAATAATATGTCTATTTAAAAAAAAAGAATAATAATGTTATTAAATTATTGAAGATTTGTTATGTTTTTAAAATGCTTATTGGGAATTGTATTTTATTAGAATAGTGTTTTATTGTACATAATTCCATTTGTATTTAATTTTAAATACTTGTTATGGGAATAAATGAAGAAAGAGTTTTTTACCCTGTTAATTATTTTCATATAAAAAGCAGAAAACTCATTTGGGAAGGTCAACAAAGATGGCAATTATTAAAATCTAATGTAATCTCATATTCTTGACTGCTTGAGATTACTGTCTTAAAGCTTTGCCTATTACCTGCTCCATCTGCTGATCAGTGCCTTACAACATTGTTAGAACATTGTCACAGAGCTAGGCTGCAATGCAAGCAGTTCAAGCCCCTTTTATGGTCTAACCTGTTGAAGCTTGAGTTAGTGGGACAATGCTCTGTTCACACTTGTATTGTACTACCCAATAAAGAACGATAACTCTTGTTGACACAAAGGGTGAGAACCCCAGTTTCAACATTACCCTAAAGAGATGACACTAGCCTGGATTAAAATACTTGTTTGTCTGAGCTGGCAGCCCTAAACAAAAGGAAAGATGTACAAATATTTTAAGATTTTTCAAGATGAGCTGATGACTTTCCTGGGGATCTATATGTTCATGCCTTTTGGATGTGGAGTTGTTTGTTTAATTACTCATCATTACATTTTCTTTTTAAATGACTTTCAAATGTTTCTTAATGGAAACTAAATTTTGACTCTGATAACTTTTGTGTCATCAATATTTTTGCTTCTAAATAACTGTAAATGTGGGCTTTAAACAGGTTCCTACATTCCCTCATTGACTCAGCCATTCCTTGGACCTCACTTAAGCTTACTAATGCTTTAGTGAAGAGTCTTCCATTTCTAGGATTTACTTTTAATTGACTGTTGTTATTTGTATCTGCAGTTGTTTTTAAGTTTTACTTTTGTCATGTTTGGGATTGAAATTGGCATTAAGTCACTATAATCATCCATGTATTGAGTAAATTCTAGTTCGTTGGTTATTATTGCAGTCGCAGACCCATATGTTCTGCAAAGGATATGATATATATTTTTTTTAAACTTCTGCATTATATAAATATAATAACTAAAAATTTTATTTTTGTCTGATTTTAAACTGACTCATGATGTTAAAGCATTTATGAATAAATATTTTGAAGTTTTATAACAATGGCATTTCCATAGTGGAGCTCATCTGCTTATTTTATATTTGATATTTGCTTAGTTTTTTTGTGTGTGTACTTTTGTATTTTATTTATTATTGCTTGAAACATCAACTTAGCCGAAAGTCATGGTGACCCTGTCTCATATTTCAACTTACAGCAGTTGTTGGCCACCAACATTTTTTTCAATTTATTGCATTTGTTTGTTGTTGTTTTTTTAATGTTTAAACTTGTGGTGCTATCTTCTCTTAAACATAAATGTTACAAGACTTGGCAGCTGTTGAAAGGTTTTAGAAGCCAGTTGTTTTTTTTTGTTGTTTTTTAATATACAAAGGTTTTATGGCAGTAAAAAATTAATTATCTTTCAAAGCTTTTTAAGAAATACTTATTTATGTTGATTAAGCAGAAAATCTTCCATTTTTTAAAATTGCTTTTAAAATGTCTAGTCAGCATTCTTTTGTTGAAGAATCAAGATGGTAGCAATGATGTGTTGTGTCCTGGCCAGTGAGTTGTCGAGTGGCCAGAGAAACTTTTAGCTTGGCCAGTCAGCACTGACCCTAGCTACACCACTATCACTGTCAGTCTGTTGCTAATAATGTAGATCAAAAATGAATCCTTGGCACTGTAGTGTTAATATTTGAAAATAGTCATCACAACTACAACTGGATTCTAAAATAATAGACAAAAACAAATGTCAGAATATGAGCCTGAGTTAATCACTACTTATTTAATTAATCACTGTCTTTTGATAATCAGGAAATGAACTGTTAATGTTATTGCAAATATTTGAGTCAGTTATTTTTGTTGATGTCAGAAATAAGAAGAGTTCCCATTTTATTACCCAATTCAGTTATTTCATCCCTTACATTCATTTACTACTTTCTTCTGTCTAGTATTACTTTCTTTAACCCCTGTCCGCTATGATTGATCAAGATCTGGCATTCGATTATAGTAATTATGTTTTTGTTAGTAGATCAATAGTAGATCAATCCGTTCAATCACTATGTTAGGCCAGTGGATCTCAAAGTTTTAATATCAAATGTTTGGGCCAACTACCAAAGCTTTACAATTTACATATATGTATACTTTTACTTTGAATTCACTTACTAGGTTTTTTTAATGTTCAAGATTTCCATTTGTCATAATTAAAAAGATTTATGAGCGTCAATGAAAAAACTTTGTCCTTTGTCTGATATTTACAATTTAAGAAAAAAAAATACTAGTAAATGATGTTCAAATTAAGTAACATAATATATTAAACTAGGATATAAATATAAGTACTTTTAAAACCTAGGTTCATCATGTTAAGTTGTTTTTTCAGACACTGACCTCATTCCTATATCTGCAAAATTAATAAGTAGGCCAGTAAAGATTTGAGTAACAAGTTATATTACATCAACTTTTTAATGTCAACTGCACACACCCAAATCATAATGTGTGTGTGGTGTCATTGTGAGGATTACATTTAAAAAAATATATATTTTAAGTTGTGCTCACATTCACATAAATAAACTCTTGAATTGAACCTAGATAGCACTGTACGCTTTAGCTAGAAGTTTGAATTATCTGATGTGGGAGACATAATAAATACCAGTATTAACGCATTTTTGTAGGTACCTTGTGGATGATTCTTAATAATAAATGTTAACAGAAACGTATACTGTTTGTGATAAAATGATTCCTACTGAGATTTTAACATTAAACTGACTGCAGTGAACTTTGAACCGTTGAATACTCAAAATTATGTTATTCCTTTTATAACTAGTCACCCTAGAGATAGCAGTTTGTGTTTACCTATGATTTCTATCACTGTTGTGAAAGGGATACAAACCCCTTAACAATGTGACGACACATATAGGAGGGAAAAAAATATTGATGGCCTTACAAAACATCAAAGATTTCCTCGTAAACAGTCATTCATTTTTAATCATTCTAATGTATTCCATGTAATGTTATTATTTCAGTTATTGTGTTATTAGTTATAGCTTTTGCTTAAAGCTCAAAAGTTTAAATAGAGCTAATCTTGCCTGGTACAGGCATTTACATAGGTGGTCACTTGATTCTTCTTTAATTTAAATCCAATCAATATCAACAGCAGATATAAAAAAAATTAGTTTTAGTTAAAGCAATAAAAGAAAGGGACCTGAGTAGAATGGTGAGCTTTGACAGAGGCCCTATGTTCCACAAGGAACTCAAAGGACAAATGATGATGAAATCAATAAAAGATCCAGGGACTGAAAATTTAGAGCTATTGTAAAATATTTGAATTTATAGACAATTAAACCTTCAATGTACCCTGTTGTTTGGATTAAATCAGAATTATTTTAAAATTAATGTAGGTTTTTTTTTATGTAGTGAAAACATTTAAACAATTTGAATAGGTTCTTAATGTAAAATAAATTGTAATTAAAGACTTGTTCAAAAAAACAACTAAGGACAAAACAAATAATGTTGACCTGCCTATATGCTTTCTAGTCATGAAGCAGTTTTAACACACATTGGGCATTCCATTATTTTAAGATCACCAGCTTTATACTAATTAAAAATCATTTCAGAAATTTCGTAAGTAGACAGGAACTGTGCTGGTCACAAATAAATTTTCTTTTCAATTATTTTTTTAACAATTTATTATTATTTTTCATTTGTAAACATCTACTTTATGAGGTCAACGATTCCCGAAAAACTCACAAACGTATAGGGCTAAAAATGCTTTGCGGAGGCTACTCACAGAGAAACTAATGGATTACGTAACGGATGTTTTGACATTTGTTAAAATTGTATGTGGATACTTCATCATTTTATTTTAGGCAATCAAAGCGATTATGTAGCCATGTTATGCTGGAAAACAGTTGAGAAGGGATTTGTATTCTTCATAAGATGAGCTTACTGTAGAAATTCATATGAGGTTTTGGCAGTTACAGAATTTGAAAAATAAAGATATGATTTGTGTACACCAGTTAATCAGACTAATCTACTAGACTTAGAAATTTTGACTTCAAATCGGATTATTCAAAGAATCTCACATAACGTTGTCAAGCAAGGACTATTTTACCACACGGGTAAAAAAATGAATTTACGAATTACGTCCCACTTAATTTATTCAAGTTTACTAAGATATTTAGACTAGACGTTACCCTGCCTTATACAATATCATTTATTCGGCCATAGCTTACAACTGTCATCAATGATGCAAGCTATGAGAGAAACTTATTTAAAAAATAGGTTGATGAAAATTAATGAAAAATTAATTACGACCAATAATGAAAACAACAAGATTGACTAATCACTATAGCTATTTTGGCTGGTGAGCATGGTATGGCTGACGACTTTAGTACAGTAAAGATTGTGCAACGAGAAACAACAAAAAACTTTTTAAAAATGAAAACTTTAATACATGTATTTATCTCTGACAAAAAATTGCATAATAGTGTCTTTATTAATACTAATGCCTTCTAATAAAAAAGTATCTTTTCTTTATAGCATCAACATATTTTTCTGAGTGGGGTAGGGCGGCAAACCTGGGTTCTGCACCGGGCGGCACATTCCCACGCTACGCCGCTGGCGCGCTGTAATATTTTCCCTTAATCTATCCAAATTTTAATGAATAACATTATTTTTAAAACCATGATGGATCGAAGCCGTGAAAGTCGATGCGCGAAGTGGCGATAGATGTCTGTATTTGGGGCTTTAACTTTAAAATAAGAACGTGGCGAATGGATGGGTATGATAAAAAGTGAACTGGTTGAAGCTTCCGCAAAGTTTCACATTTTCCTTAAATAAAGAGCACCTGTGACCTTTGTGACATTTTGAAAGGCTTTGGGGGTGGAGACATCATTATTATAATTATAATATGGCATATGTACCTCGGACCAGCCCAAGAGCACTAACTCTAACGATTTGAAAGTAGGCTTTGAAGAAATGCTTATGCATAATATTCTCTAAACTTTTAAAACGGAAAAATGTAACCGCCAAAATTGTATTTGTTTCTACGTAGCAAAAGCTAAAAATTAAAAGATATTATGATATTATTATAATCCACGTGTACTTTGGTCGACCGACACTTGCGCTCGACGAGTTCGAGTCTCTGTGAAGGCACTTGTCCAGAATCCACCCAACCCTGATGGGTAACTTATATTACTAGTAGGGACAGGGGTAGGCTAAATGAAATCGGCCAGACATCGTATCTAATCTGCTACAGGCGCTACAACTATGCAGACGATTATTGCGTCCTACACTTATCTATGGTTTGTGTCTAGGGGTCGTCCATGAATGACGTCATGCGAATTTGGTCGATTTTTAAATCCTTTATTTTAACTCTGCTTGCTTGCTTGCATGCCGAAAAAACTTTGGATTGAATTTGAACCCACTTCCCCGTATGCTGGAGAGCTGAATTTTGCAGGCAGACTCGTGGCAATGATAAAAATGATCTATCAAAATTTCAGATCGATCGAATGTATTGTAATTAAATTAATGAATTTTTAGATTATCTCTATTTATCTCTACGTACATTAGTTTTTGTGCTTAAGTGTCGTGGTGCGTATTATATTGAACGACCTTTCCTGTCGCGCGGTAAGGTGCGTATTACATTGACGATACTTTTTAAAAAATATATTCCCAATCAGTGCGCATTATATTAAACATGTTTTACGAGACTTAACTAAATTTTGTATTTTTGGATCGTCTTGCGCTGGGTATTATATTGAACATTCTTTTAGTTATGTCCGGTATATGAAGGATTTATAGTCGAAAACTTTTATTTTTACGGGTTGTTGAATTATTAACTCCCCTACCCCTCGTCACAAAAACCTAGACCACCCCCTCCAATATGAAGTCACAAAGCTTTGACACCCCAAAAAAAAACCGCCATATTTTCTAATTGAAAATCACTTTTTTTATCATTGACCGTATATACTCGTTTTATAGCCCGTTCGTTCATAAGCCGACTCTTTTGGAAGAAAAATGTATTAAAAGTGTGTGACCCGCTCGCAAGCCGACGCCCCAAATATGATAGGACAGCTCAAACAAAATGGTAAACATTTTTTTTTAAACTACAAGCTAAATCGGTCATTATGATTGTTTACTTAAATTTACTTTGTATTACATATCGTTGTCTTTGTGCTCTTTGTTAGGCAAGAGTTACCGGTATTTAAAAAAAAATATTTTGCAAACAGTGTCGAAAGCGCGTACATTAAAATTCGTTGTTGACAACAAAATTTGTTAAACAATTTTTTTTTAACATTCACAAAAATAAATAAAATAATTAGGGCTGCGGAAATTAACGATTAATTTCTCGATTTATCGTTAAAAATTTTAGGGGCCGTACATAAATGATATCACGCGATTTTGGCCGATTTTTTACCACCTCCACCCCTCTTCACAAAAAGTTAGACAGCCCTCCCCCTCTAAAAATACGTCACAAAGCTTTGACTAAAAAAATTATTTTCTATTTGAGAATAAGTATGTTTCAAATCACTTTTATTGTCATTTAAGTATTTATTATTTATTTAGTGAAGGTGTACATGTCTTCATTGTAATATCGTAACCCGCGTGAAGCATTTTTTAAAAACTTTTAACTGGCCTTCGGAAAACGAACTATGTTAACATTCTTATATTATATTTTATTTTAATACAAAGAAATTAAATATTGACTATTAATTATCACGGTTAACGTCTTTGTTTAGAAAAAAATATTTAATTTTTAAAAAATCGCTCATTTGACTGACGGGCATCCCATAAGAAAGAGGTCGGCGAACAGAGGTAAATAACCTAATCTGAGGTCAAAAGGGAATTCTTTAGCGTAATGCAGACTCATTTTGTACATATAACATCCACTACAATCCACTAGATATATTAAAATACGTCATGTGTACGTGTACGCTTGGAAATATGCCCATTATTGAACCGGTTCCTTCCAGAAAATGCATTTTTTTAAAAATTTGACAACTATGTAGATTTCTTACCTATATACTATACGAATACACCTAAATCCACCCTACTTTTATTTATATTGACACGAGTGACAATAATCTTAATCCACATAAATTGACTGTATCAAGTATTCTTTCTGTGATATTTAAAATTAATGCCTTAAAAACTGAGCTAAGAAGACACGTTGTTTTGTGCTCCTCTCGAATTGCGATGTCAAGAATTTGATGCATTCAATAAAGTTAATGAATACTTGACTAATTTTAAATGGGCTCATTAATCATTATATCTAGAATGGCCAGGGGCTTTTGACCAAAAACCAATCGAACAATTATATCAAAAACGTTTATGATTCAATAAAATAGACCCCCCCCCTTTTAAAGAAAAAAGATATTCCGTGTTATTTTGACTTAAAATACCTACACATAATCCTATTCAGATAATTTTTAGACACTTGTCATGCTTGTAAAACTCACCAGTAGCATTTTAGGGGGGGGGGCTAACGACGCTCCCCTAAATCTCCGAGTCATGTGAGGAGGACCAAGAGTCTGGGGGTCGGGGAAGGGGGGGGGGAGTAACGCACACATAAACTTGTATATTTTGGGGTAACGGGCAATAAAGTTCACCGACTCCTGCCGTGAGAGAACCAAACGGAGCTGCGGTTACATCACAAATGCTTTGATGTCAACATCAAACGACGCAATTTCATACGTTATCTTGTGGGTTCTCAAACTTAAGGATTATAATTAGATTTAATGTTCGTGTCTTGATAGCTTACGCCAACCAGCGTCTACCGACTGGCACATTGAGAAGCACTGATTTATTTTTAAAAAATGTTTTTTTTTAAATTTTTAAATAATTTTTTTTTAAAGTCATTAAATAAATTGTAAGCGACCAAATATTTCAGTGGAATTTTTATTTTAAGTTACCCTTTTGATGTGATGTCACATTTATTCAACCCCCTCCCTCCCCGTCGTCTCGCATCGTCACAAAAGTGTGACCCCCCTCCCCCCTAGGTGCGTGACGTCATTTATGGACGGCCCCTTAACGATTAAAAAATGTTTTAACGATTAATCGACCCACCACTTATAATGTACTGGAAGTAAAAAAGTAAAATATTTCGGCCGATAAATCATAAACTAATTTCCGGACGATTATACGAACATTTTGTTTTTAAAACATTGAGAGAAATCGTTTGTCTACGATGCAATGTTCCTTCATCCTTTTAAGTCAAAGCTTCGATGGTCCGTGTACAAAGTTAAAAAAAAACAACTCATGTCAAAGTTGCACAATGTCCATTTTTTTTTGCAATATTTTACATAATTTGCTGCGTGGTGATTCTAAACTCCTGCGTGGCGTCGGTCAAATATCTGCGCAGCCGCGCTGCTTAAAGGGAACATTGTTATCATGGTTCTAACACTTCGCTTACATATCATCTGCATACCAAACATCCACTAGAGTATCGGAAACTTCAGCTGAGACAATCTAAAGCTATGTGAACGATTGTTTGTTATTTTGTCAATACGATGACCCCCCCCCCTCATCACTTGAACCAAATAATGTCAATGCACTTGTCTGTTTGTGTTGTTGGATAAAAGATGTCATATAAAGAAGACATTCCAGTGTTATTTCAATTTTCGACAAGTATTTTAATAACACTGTTACCTATGACACCATAAATTTCAATTTTTGTCTGTAATCGAAATTAACGATTAATTAATCGTTAATTTTTCAAAAGTTAACGATTAAATTAAAATTAATAGTTAACAGCCCTAAAAATAATTAAATGAGGTAAGTGCAGATGTTTAATAATATATTATAGCTTCTGGTAGAGCAGATAAATCTTGTAGAATGTAGACAAGACCTTGCTAATCTACAATAACAACACCGATATTCAATGCACTTGCAGAAATCACCTATGACCCGCTCATAAGCCGACCCCCCCCCCAACTTTTCCCCGTAGATTTTATCCAAAAAAGGTCGGCTTTAGAACGAGTATATTCGGTATGCATTTAGTGTAAGGCTGCACTCTAATATCGTAATATGCGTGAAGCCATTGAAAACGTCATTAAATAAATTGCAAGCAATCAAATATTCAAGTGGAACTATTATTTTAAGTTGCACGTTTTTATGTGACGTCACATTTCTTAAACACCCCCTCCCATTCGTCATGCATTAACGCAAATGCGTGACCCCCCTCCTTTTTTTTAGTCGTGTGACGTCATTTATGGACGGCCCATTAGTCAAACATTCTTATTAGAGTTTTAAATGTTGATAAAGTGTTGATTTTCCTGGTTTCTTCAGGCAACCCATCCACGCCCGAATTTCGGAGGGAAGAACAAGAATTAAAATTTGTAAGTTTGTTCTTGCATACATAATAAGAAAGGTGTTTTTATCCTTTCTTCACACAGTCGCTGCTTCACTTGCCAAGATTGAAGAGTCAAGCATGGTTTTGCGTTCGAATAAATACAATTAGATAAGATAACATGACATCCGATAAGATAGAATAGAAACAGCCCCTTTCTGTAAGGTATAGTATAAATTTCTATTTAAAAAAAACTCCAGGCAAAAAAAAATGAAAATGTAGAGTTTAGTAAACAGTTTAGCATTGACACTCAGTTGATGTTATAAAATAAATTATTTTTAAAAAAAACGTAAAAAACCAAGTTTTTGACTATAAATCCTTTATGTATGAGACGTAACTAAAAGAATGTTCATTATAATACGCAGCGCAAGACCATCCAACAATACAAAATTGTAGTTGTGTCGTAAAACAGGTTTAATACAATGCGCACCGATCAGGAATATGTTTATAAAAAGTGTTGTCAATAAAATACGCACCTTATTGCGCGACAGAAAGGTTGTTCAATATAATGCGCACTTTTACATCTCAAAAATTTAACATGATACATAGAGATAAATAAAATAATCTAAAAAATCAATAATTTAATTACGGTACATGTGATCGATCTGAAATTTTGATGCATTGTTTTTATCATCGGTACGAAACTGCTTGCAAACTTTCAGCTCGCTAGCTTACGAGGAAGTGGGTTAAAAATTGATCAAAAGTTTTGGCGACAAACAAGCAAGGGCGCAAGCAAGCAACCAGACACCACGAGTTAATATAAAGGATTTAATTTTAAAAAACCAAGTTTTTGACTATAAATCCTTTATGTACGAGACGTAACTAAAAGAATGTTCATTATAATACGCAGCGCAAGACCATCCAAAAATACAAATTTGTAGTTGTGTCGTAAAACATGTTTAATATAATGCGCACCGATCAGGAATATGTTTATAAAAAGTGTTGTCAATAAAATACGCACCTAGTGGCGCGACAGAAAGGTTGTTCAATATAATGCGCACCCTTACACTCTATCTCAAAAAATAACATGATACATAGGAATAAATAAAATAATCTAAAAAATCAATAATTCAATTACGGTACATGGGATCCATCTGAAATTTTGATACATAGTTTTTATCATCACCACCAAACTGCCTGCTAAATCTCAGCTCGCTAGCTTACGAGGAAGTGGGTTAAAAATCGATCCAAAGTTTTGGCGACCGACAAGCAATCAATTATTCAAGGCTGAATCAAGGGTTCAAGCAGCCACCACGAGTTAATATAAAGGATTTAAAAAGAGCAAAGATCTGGATTTGTGCCTACAAATTGTCATTAATTTTTACATAATTTGAAATAGGACCGCTTATAATTTTAAAACGTAATAATTTTTATAGAAGATTTTTTATTTTAATGCACCCTCTCCCCTCCCCTCCCTCTATACTTTTTAAAAATAAGAATGGGAAAATTAGCACTTTTCCTTGAACTAAAAATATTTTATGGGATATTTCCGAAATTACTAGATGATCACTGACACAACACTAAGACTTGTCTACAGTACAGTAGTACAGTTTACCTACCCATTGAAGATAATTATTGTTTTGGAATCTCAGACAAAATATATTTCAATGAAATTTTTTAATTCAACATTGAGTATTCAAAAGGTGAGAGATCCTAACTGTCAGTGTGTCTGTCTTTCTTACTCTTAGTTTAGTAGTAGTAGTAGTAGTCTACTCTTAGACTTAGTCGTCTTAGTCTTAGTCTCTTAGTCTTAGTACTCTTAGTCAAGTAGTTTTTTATTTTTTAGTCTAGTTAAACTTAAACTAGTTAGTTACGGTTTTATTTTAATATTGTCTTTTTGTGTCATAAATAAAAATAATGAACCAAATTCAAAAATTGCTTAGGAATTAAAACTTGGCATACGTAATAAATCCCAAAAGTAGCCCTTCATGAACAACTTGAATCGTCTTGAAACAATAACAAGTGTTCAAAATTACCAAAGTCTTTTACTTTGCCAAGTTGGAAGGCAAGGAATTAGAAATCCATTAAAAAAAAGAAGTCTATTAATAAAGATTAAAGAACAAGAATACGTTGTTATAAAATTAAATAAAAACAAAACAAAGTGGTAAGAAGTTCTTGTTAGAATGTTTAAAATTATTCAATCCTGAATCCTGGCGAAATTGAATGTGGCTTTTAGTTTTTGAGTTCACAGAGATGACAATAGGGCCTATTGACTGTTGGAAGTAAAGTAAAGGAAATATTTAGGAACGATGATGTCGATGCATTTGCCTTGCTTGCAAAGTACGATCGAGAACTCTAAGTACATCGTTTGAGAAAGGGTAAAACAAAACTTGTTATCTCAAATTCAAACTTAGCTAATAGCAATTTTATGAGATACATTTCGCAAAAAATCATCTTTTGGGAGCAAGATACCAAATATTGTTCCATTGTATTCCATAGCTCTTCATATATTTCATATAAAGATCAAACAAGTCCAGTTGCGTGATATGTAAAGATTGAAAATTTTAAAAGTTGACCTGGAATCTTTATACGATTTAATTAAACAAAAATGAATCTGCTTACGACTTATCTGAAATGATTTCAAATACATGATGATCTTAAAATAATGACCTGCAGAAGCTAAACATGTCTTTATACATCTCCATGGCTGGAAAGTATACAGGAGTTTAAGAAAGATGCAAAAATATAAAATCTCAATGTCAAATCTCTCTCAAACAGTTCATTAAACCTAATTTGTTTGCATGGTACTCCAACTAAAACGAACTCTCCATCTATTTTAGTATACTAGAACGTTGTTACAGAATCTTTTCCATGTCCATATGCCATGGGAAATCTAATTGCTTCTACGAGCTAGGCATTAAACAGACTACAGGATACAAAATATTGACTATACCATGGAGCCGTTTTGAGGTTACTTTGAGAACTATAGCCAGGAATACTGACAGAGGTAGACAAAAAGATCAACGCAGGAACAGACACAGGAACTTTGCTAGTAACATTTAAATCTTTTTATTTTCTAATTCATGTTTCACATTTGGAAACATGTACTTTTTGAAGTCAATGATGCCCAAAATTATTTACTAAAGTATAGTACTAAAAATGCTTAACCGAAGCTACTCACAGAAAAAGTAATGGAATACTTAAAGGATGCTGTGACATTTGCTAAACTTTTATGTGGAGACCTCATCTTTTTAATCAAACCTTCCAATCAAAGAACGAGAGAGCAAATTTTTGGTGATCGAAGCAAATATGTATCCATGTTATCTAGAAAAACAGTTTACAAGAAAGTTATATTCTTCATAAAATCAGATAACTCTAGAAATTCATGTGAGGTTTTAGCAGTTATATAGAATTTGGAAAAGTATTATGATGTGCGTACACCAGCTAATCTACTGGACTTAAAAGTTTGCCTCCAAATTAGAATACTCAAGATATCTCACATGACATTGTCAAGCAAGAGATATTTTACTTCATTGTTTAAAAAAAAAGAATGACCGAATTCAAGACCAGTTGATTTATTTAACTTTATTGAGATATGTAGTTGCCCTGCTTGAAGTTACCTTGCTTGAAGTTACCCTGCCTAATAATAATATAATATCATTAATTCAAACATTGCTTACAACTTTCATAAGGTGTAAAAGTAGCATCTCTAAAATTAAGTTTATGAAAAATTACTTACAATCAGTAATGTATACATCAAGATTGACTTATGTATAGCTATTTTGGCTTTTTAGCTAAACATGGCTTGGCTGACGTTGGTACATGAAAGATTGTGCCATGAGTTAAAACAGAAATCTTCAATTTTATTAATGAAATGAAAGCTTTTTCTTTTTGATTTTTAGCATAAACATTTATAGTGACCTCATTATTACTTTCTAAAATATACTATGTTTTCTTTGTAGCACATAATGGGGGAGGGGGGGGCAAATTTAGATTCTGCCCTAGGCGGCACATACCCACGCTACACCGATGACATTACCTCACACACACACACATTAGGGGACAGCCGGATATCCGGACCGGATATCCATATTTTTACCACTATCCGGATTCGGCAAATACTTCTGGCAGATCCAGATGGTATCCGGATATTAATGTACAGTAGTAATAAACTAGTAGTAAAGAATTTTTAAAATCAAATTAGATTAATATTAATAAGTCTATACATATAAGATGCATTTGTTATCTGTCTGTTCCATAATAACTCAAGATCCTGCCAACCAAATAAAATGCGGGACGGGGCCCCTCGGATGGGGGGGGGGTGGTCCCCAGGTTTCTGTAGCAAAAAATCGGGACATCTGGTCACTTGAGCGGGACATGAAGTCTGAAATCGGGACGTCTGGTCACCTTACGCGTCGGGATCACCGACAAGTCACGGGAAGGCTGTATCAAGGAGTAAAATGTAAATAACCACAGAAATCGATGCACCAACTGGCTTAGCTAATAATAAAGCAATTTAAATTTATAAAAAACATCACCGTTTAGAATATTTAATTAAATTTAAGAAAATATTAAGTCATTCGTACCCAAAATCAAAATAAAACTAATTGTATTTAAAGTATTGAAAAAAAGCGGGACAAACGGGCATCCCGCCGGGACAAGCAAGGGTCAGCAGGACATGAGGTCTGAAATAGGGACTGTCCCGCCTAAATCGGGACGTCTGGCCACCTTACACAAAACAACTTTTCTTCTTAGCTCAGTTTTTAAGGCATTAATTTTTAAAATATCACAGAAAGGATACTTGATACAGTGAAGTCATGTGGATTAAGATTATTGTCACTCGTGTCAATATAAATGAAAGTAGGGTGGATTTAGGTGTCTTCGTATAGTACTTAGGTAAGAAATCTACATAGTAGTCAAATTTAAAAGATGCATTTACTGGAAGGAACCGGTTCAATAGTGGGCATATGTTCGAAGCATACACGTACAAATAACGGTACACATGACATATTTTAATATATCTAGTGGATAGAAAATAAGGTGGGTTTTTGTTGTTGTTGTTGGTTTTTTGTGTTTTTTTTGGGAGGGGGGGGGTCACAGCTTTGTGACATTTTTGGAGGGGGGTCTAACTTTTTGTGACGAGGGGGGGGGAGGGGGTGAAAAATCGGCCAAAATAGCGTGACGACATTTATGGATGGCCCCTTACCGTGTAAGTAGAAGCATGAAACTTTGGGAAGTTTTTGAGTACCCTCCCGCGATGGTAACATGTGAAAAAAAAATTGTCACTCACTAGTGGGCCTTGGGCCCAGATGTAGGTTTTTTCCTAATATGAGCTATATAAATGAGACTCATCATTAAATATCCAATTTCCCGTGTATGTAGGAGCATGAAACTTTGGGAAGTTGTTGAGTACTCTCCCTCACTGATAACATGCAAAAAAAAATTAAATTATCAGCTCGATAGGGTGCAAATAAACAGTTTTGTACGCTTCTACAGAAAACCTTATTTTAAACCCGGGAAAGCCGGGTACTTGCCCCTAGTATATATATATATATATATATATATATATATATATATATATATGGCTGCGGAAATTAATTATTAATTTTTCGATTAATCGTTAACAAATTTTAACGATTAAATTTTTTTTTAACAATTAATCAACCCACCACTTATAAATGTACTGGAAGTCAAAAAGTAAAATATTTTGGCCAATAAATATAAACTAATTTCCGGACGATTACACAAACATTTTGGTTTTAAACTATTGACTGACATGAATGTTCAAAATGTTGATAAAGGTTATTGTGTCTATTGAGAGAAATCTTTTGCCTACCATTGAATGTTCCCTCTAAGTCTAAGCTTCGTTGGTCTGTGTCCAAAGTTAAAAAAACAAACAAAAACAACTCATGTGCAAAGTTGCACAACGTCCATTTTTTGTGCAGTATTTTACAAAATTTTCTGCGCGGTGATTCTAATCTCCTGCATGGCGCCGGTCAAATATCTTCGCAGCCGCGCTGCTTAAAGGGAAAATCGCTACCATGGTTCTAACACTTCGCTTGCATATCACCTGCAAACCAAACATCCACTACAGTATCAGAAACTTCAGCAGAGACAATCTAAAGCTATGTGAACGATTGTTCAGCTCGGCTGGTTATATTGTCAATAAGACTCGCTCATCACTTGAACCAAATAATGTCAATACACTTGTCTGTTTGCGTTGTTGATTAAAAGATGTCATATAAAGAAGACATTCCAGTGTTATTTCGATTTTTGACAAGTACGTTTAAGAAATGTAACTTATGACACCATAAATTTCAATTTTTGGCTTTATTCGAAATTAACGATTAATAAATCGTTAATTCTTCAAAAGTTAACTATTAATTTTAAATAAATCATGAACAGCCCTAATATATATATAACATATTTAATTTATTAATATTATTTATTGAAATGTTTTAAATTTTACAAACTGAAAATAATGTACCAAATGATGGTCACAGCTAGGCAGAGACAACCATTCAAAATTAAATTCTGAATTACTTAAAAAAAACTTAGTTCTGAGATAATTATAATTGGTAATTATATTAAAAAATTTAAAGTATATTAAGTCTTAATCAGTGATCAGGGCATGCCCGCTTGGCTGTACTGAGAGGCTCGGGTTTGAGTCTCTGTGAACATAACCCAGAGACTTTTTCCTGTGGTCTAAGTGTGCCCACCCAGCTGCGAAGGGTACCTGGAGTAAATAAAGGCGACTATGCATTGTACAATACAAAATTGCTTCATGTGCCAAACAGGCCAACATGGTCGGTTATGCGTTCAAATAAAAAAGAACATATGATGAAATAATTTTCTAGGTAGAATGAGCATCTTTAATGAATTTTAAAAAATGTAAATTACCATATAAATTTTTACTTATATAAATTTAAAAAAATTGACAAATCTAAACTCTAAAAATATTGGTAAAACAGAGAATGACCAAGAAAAAAATGTTACTACACATTGTATCTTCATTTTTTTTTCTAAGTAGCAGAACATACATAAACTACCTGCCATGATCAAAAAGCATGTATGCTTAAACCAACAAAACTATATACCAATTTAAAGGAGGTCTACATTTTTTAACATTACAGTTTAAAAAAAAATTTAATAAGTTATTAAATTTGTATTTTAATCAAAAATATCCTTTTGACTCACAGATAAAATATTTTTGTGAAGGCAATCATCGGGCCCAGTTATAATGGTAACTATCATCTTCATCTAGTTTGTTTAAATTAATAATTTAAAAATAAATTTCCTTCATTCAATTTTTTTTTAAATATTGTCCACTTTGTTATTATTTAATTCATTACAAATTATTATTATTAGTCTTATTAGGCTTATAGAGGAAAACAATGAAATGAGAATAGTTTTTAAAAAAATAATATGTTCTTATCTTATCTTTTCTGTTTACAGATATTTATTTGTAACATGACATACAAATTAAAAGCTCTATAAACTCTAATTATTTTTTTAGTTAATATAATAATTATTTATATAGCTTAATAAAAGTATTTATTTTGTTAATTAAAATTAAATGCCATGTTTTAATTAACTAACCCTGAATGATCGATTATACCTCTTCAAGCCCCATATATTAAATCAAGTATCAATTGCTTAACATAGGATAAATCTCTGTTAAACTCAACTCACAACCAATGTTCCCTTTAAGCTGCCCCGCTGCATGGCTGGACAAATCTCTGACTAACACTGCACAGCAGTTTAGAATTACAGCTCAGCAAATTATGTAAAATATTGCACTAAAAATGGCTGCTGTGCAACTTCGCACTCAAGTTTTTTTACTTTGTACACAGACCTACCAAACTTATCTTATCTTATCTATACAGACGCTCCTTCTATGCAGAAGATAGTTGCGTCCACAGACCATGACAGATGATCTGTTGGCAAGTGATGCAGCATTCACAGGCCACGGCTTTGTGGGTTCCACGCATTACCCAGCCGCCTAACACTATGTAGTGTTAGGTACCCATTCGGAGCGGGGTGACTCAGGGACGCCCCGGGAACAAACCCTTGCCTTCACACGGATTCGAACCCGTGACCATCGGTACGACAGTCCAGTGCGCTGCCACTCGACCACCGCGTCCCCCTTATATGGAAAATTTCTCACAACCCATGTTGTAAAGCAATTCAATGGTGTCTTCATTCCATTGTCTGTTCCAACAGGATATTCAATAAAAATTGATTTTGTAAAGACTAAAGAAATTATATTTAAAATTTTTTAATTAAAGGTGTCAAAGTGGTGGTGTAAGGGGTTAAGTTATATATTTTATAAAGACCCTAAAAGCTCTTAATTAAGCTACAAACGTTTAATTAAGCTACTTTTGATTAGTTATTTACATCTGTAAAGACATGTGTAGTATCATGACCTTTCATCTCATTAGATTGAATTTTAACTTTAACTTCGGTTCCACTAATTTTGTAAAAAATAAATAACAGCAAGGTGCATAAAATCTTCATAGCAAAACTGTTGTAGTTTTGCAATATTCTATCTTAATTTCTTACAGAGTGGTTATTATAATAATTAAAAATTACCATTTTAATTTCATAAACTTTTATCTTTAATGATTCCATTAAACCTGTTAAACCACAGTGGTGCTTTAAAATATTATATAATTATTAAAGTAAGTTTTTTACTTGTGCATGGTTGAGGAAGGGATGGCTTTGGGCATTTTCCTGGTAAAACTCCTTTGTTTGTGTCTTATCAAATTCGTATATAATTTGTTACAGCCACTCTTAATAACTAAAGTTAACAAAATGATATACCTGACAAAAACTTTTCTGTACATATTTTTTGTTTCATTTGAAAAACTCAACATTGATTTTTCAAACTGAAATTTTTCTTATAGCTTTACAAGAGAGAATGTAAGGATCAAAATAGCTACACTATGTCTATGTTAACCTTTCCAAGAGAGAAAAAAATAACTACAAAATCAATATTATGCATGTAATATTTTAAAGAAAGAAAAAACAGCAATATTAAAACCTAAAAATTCACCACCATTGAGCTATATTGTCCCCTGATTTTCACAATGATTTTAGCCTTTAGGGTGTACCCCTTATAAAACTATTACAATTGTTGATTCTTACATAATTTATTACATTATTTTATATTTACTAATGTTAACTTATGTTTTCAATGTAGTGAAAATTCTTTAAAAATACTTTTAAAGGACAATTATTTCAATTGCTACTAATTATAAGAGCTATCAATACATTAATTAAAATTATTGGTTATATGATTTTATTTGTGGTGATTTTTACATTTTAAATAATTTATCCACAGATAATTGTCACAACCAATGTTGAACGTAAAGGTAGTGTAACATTGATTAAGTTTTAAGTAAAAATTTAGATAACTATATAAATAATAAAAACCATTTTAGCTGCCAGTATCATTTTATTCTTAATAATTTAAACTAGGCTTTACCGGATTTTGGCTCCGGCTCCTACAATTCAGGGATACGGCCATTTTTAAATATCAAGCTCTGGCATTTTTTCACTTCATAAATTAGGCCAAATCCAGCTGACCGTTAGAGCCCTTATTATATATATATATATATATATATATATATATATATATATATATAAGGGCTCTAGCAAATCCAGAATCTGGCCATTTTCACAAATCCAGCTCGGCCAGAATTCAAAAATTTGA
The DNA here is from genome assembly GCA_944989445.1 of Ampullaceana balthica. Classification (NCBI taxonomy): domain Eukaryota; kingdom Metazoa; phylum Mollusca; class Gastropoda; family Lymnaeidae; genus Ampullaceana; species Ampullaceana balthica. The sequence goes on from CALYLW010000202.1 coordinate 420,197, forward strand.
ATCCCTTACAGCCCTATTTTAAACAAAGCAGTTAAGATTTTCATTCTGCATTTAAAAGTTAAGTAAAATGCTTATTTTCACCATCCATTTACACATTTTATGACATAATTGAAATTTGATACAAAAATTGTCATTAAAACAAATTTAAGATAAAAATGAAAATCATGCAGTGTTATTATGTTGAAATTAAATAGCAATCTTAAATCCTATAAATAAAATTTGTGAGCGTAATAATCCTGATTTTAGTTGATGAATTTTATAACCAGCTCTCCTATGCTTGTTCAGGGGAAATAGTTACAAAAACAGAAATACGGAAGAATCAGAAGAACAATGACTTTGGAGCACCCAATCAGTCACTAGATAAAAAAAAAGAGAGAACTAAAAAAAGATCCACACTTTTGCTTCGATGTAGATTAAATACTATAAAACTTAGAGATTATGGTATAATCAACACATCCCTGACATTACACAGAGTAAAAAATGAAGTTCCAAGCAGATTTGGATCAGGTGGTAAAGAGGTCTTTCAAGTGACAAGTGGTCATTCAGAAAAATCAACAATGAAAATAACAGTGAATTTGACTATGATAGAAGACTGCAATGACTGTACCATACACAAGATGCCTGAAAGTGTTTTGAAAGGAAAATATGAAATGGAGGACAAACCTGCCTGCAAAGAAGAAACCTCATTTGATTTTATCTGGCAGTGCATGAAAATGAAACCTAGGCAGTTCATACCCAGAAGTGACTCCAGTCTGAGGAATCCTGTTGTCAACATGCTCCTAAACACAACTGTTTCTCCAGGCTCTTCCTATGGCAACCCTCAATCCCAAGCATCCCCAAACAACGCCCCACTTCATCATCCAACCCACATTACTGGCATAGTTTGGCAAAATTTTGAGAGGGAAACAATGAGATTTGCTTCTTTTTCCCGGTACCCACTTAACTCTGTGAAGTCAGCTACTGTTCTGGCCAACTCAGGGTTTGTTTATGTTGGCGAAGGTAGAGGTGACAAAGTTATTTGCTACTTTTGCTGTGCTGTTAAAGAAAATTGGAAGCCTGAGGAAGACGTGGAAGAAGTGCATAAACAGCTGAGTCCAAACTGCCCCATGATCACCATCACCGAGTCAAACAACACAGCTACATTAACTTCAGTTGAAGGAGCGACATCAACAGAGAACTACAATTATTCAAGTGAGACAAGCTCTGACCAGCAATTAGCAGCTGTAGCCTCAGGATACACTCACAGAGAACAAACCAGAGCTACCGCTGCTTCTGATCAGCAACTCAACTACCTGAATTCAACCAGAAATCAACCCACCATCTCTCAAGCTCTTAGACATACTTCAAGTTCAGTTCCTCCTGAGACCAATCCTCTCCCTCCCCCCCAGAATGGATCCCTGCACCCAAACATCAACTCCCAAATTTACTCCATCCCCCGTGTACCCCTGTCAGTCCCTGCTGTCAATCCCCCAGGCCAACCTGACCACCAGACAACCACTCCTTTAGTGAGAGATTTAAATCTTCAAGATTTAGGAATATTCTATGAGAGACCCAAGAAGCCAGAGTATGCCATTTTGGCAAAGAGAATTGAATCCTTCCAAGGTTGGCCAGTTGATAGTGCTGTCACCAAGGAAGATGTAGCAAAATCTGGACTCTACTATGAAGGTTTGTAAATATTTTAATGATTTTTGACATCCACATTTAGTGTTAATATCAGATGAAAGTGATTCTCAAAATGTATTCACAGCATTTTTAACTAAATAAGTACCAGTGGCTAGAATAGATTTGGCTGCCTATACAAGCCCGTATTGATTACAAACTGGCCGTTCTCTGTCACAATTTCTTTTCGGACTCATGCCCATCGTATCTTACTGAACTTTTGTCGGTCTACTCACCCACTCGCCAGCTACGATCTTCTGCAGACACACGCGTTCTCTCTGTTCCTACGACACGCACCAAAACGTTTGGTGAAAGGTCGTTCTCTTTTTGTGCAGCCAAACAATGGAATTCTCTACCATTACACATACGTAGTATTCAAACAACCAAGTCCTTCAAGACTGCACTTAAGACACATCTTTTCAAAATTTATTTTTAAAATTGATGAAACAACATTTCTTGTAAATGATTAACGTAGCTTATGTATAATGTACTGTAATTTTTGTGTTTGTTGTGATATGAAAGTTAATTTAATACTTATAAGTATGTTATTTCTTTCATGTAAAGCGCTGTGAGCCCAGTTCCTTACTGGGATACAGCGCTATATAAATAATCAATTTATTATTATTATTATTAAATAAAATGTATGTTTTGTTTTAACTATTAACTTGTTAAGCTAATGAAAATTAAAAATGTAAATTGTTTCCAAACTTTAGATAATTTCTTGTTGAGGTCTTTAAAAAGATTAGGATCAACATTTTTATCTTCTTGTTGAAATTTAGATTTATTGACTATCACCAGTACTGTCCGCTCCAAAATTGTATTACATCTGTCAATCACAAACTACCACAATGCTTGTTTTGACAGAAAACCTTTGCTCAACATTCTCTTAAGTGTTTAGTGGCCATCCATGGCCGCTTCCGGGGTCTCAGCTGTTACGTCCCCTTGGGGGCCAGATACCTGGAGGGTCTTCCGGGAAGACCCATGAAGAGCACTAGGCTACTGATTCTCTTCCACATCTAGGTTCATAAGTATTTTAAAAAAGGGGAAACAATTTCATACCTTCCCATGGCAATCTGTCAGGTTTTGTGGACCCACTTCTACTAAGGCCTTCAAGACTGCACTAAAAACATATCTCTTCAAACTTTACTTTCAAAATTAATCAAAAATTTCTCTGACTGATAAATGCAGCTTATAAGCACCATCAGGCCATAATGTTTTTTTTTGTAATTAGGATCAGAATATTTTAAATTGAATGTATTTATAAATAAAATTGTTTTGTTTTTATGCGCAGCACTGTGAGCCCAGCTGCATTATAAGTTCTCAAATTATTATTATTATGCATACACAAATTAGCTTCTCTACTCCTCAAGTTTTAAAAAGTAATGAAATAAATTTTATATAAGTGGATGTCAAAGAAGTGTATGATTACCTGTCAGTTTCATTATTTCTATTTTCAACAAAAGAGCAATCTCTTCCCTGTCCCTGTAACCTTACAGCATGAAGAAGATGAAAGGTTGATACAGGAATTAAATATTGAGCCTTTCAAATATAGCCAGCCTGGCTAACAAGTGCCAGCGGGACTGTCTTTCCCCAGCCAAATATTATGATATAACCAACTGTAGTTTAAGTAAATTAAAGTTAAAGGATAAATGTTTTTTTGTTTGTTTAGGTTAATGGAATGCTATTTTCATTTGCCCAAAAAGGCACATACTTATTCCATTCTCCTACTTCTTTACCTACTACGATCCTCCTCCTTGTCTTCTCTTTCCCTCTCAATGTCACACAGCAGGTTTTGAACTGTGCCTTATGTCAATCTTTTAAAAATTCATGTGTGTTCAAACTAGTGCTAGTGTGTGAATAATTGTCTTGCCTTGCTGCCTACCCCTGAGAAAGTAATTGTATTTGTTATCATTCAGTCTCCTGTCTGAGCACATGGTATTTTGTTGTTGATATTTGTAATTATTTCATAGGTTAAAAATTAATTTATCTGTAACGAGACTTTCAGTTGAGACCTATCCCAACATGCAAAATATCCTAAATCCAACCACCCCCTACTCCACAGTGTGTATAGATGTTCTCTTAGTCTTTATTAAAGTAATAATTATAACAATAGCAACAGACATTGCAAAATAAGTTTGCTCTATAAAAAGAAGTTTAATATTTAGTATAACTAGTGTATTTCCCGTCAAAAATGACAGAAGTTTTCAAAATGAATACATTTCAGCTGAAATCTATAATTTTGAAAAAATACACATTGGAATAAAAAATAATGTAATACAGAACTTTCATTTATTTTATTTATTTTTATTTTATTAATTTATTTTCATATTGAACAGTTTTATGCGGAACGTTCGAAAAGAGTTATTTTTGGTGCAGTAATTTGTTGGTGAGCTGCTTTCTAAAATTAGTAGCGCCACGGACGGGACGTGACATACTTTGCAAAATTGTAATTGATTGATTGATATGAAACTTATCTACAGGGTATGGAGACAGTGGAAGATGTTTCTTCTGTGGTGGAGGTCTGAGAAAATGGGAGCAAGGAGATGACCCATTTGTAGAACATGCCCGCTGGTATCCTAAATGTGGATACCTTCGACAGTACAAGGGACAGGCTTTCGTTAACATTGTACAGATTATCAAAACTGACTTCCCTAACAGAGTAAGCCTGTTTTTTTATTTATTTTTAATATAATTTTCACTAGCAACAATCAACTCATTTTCAGAATTATTTTTTATTTGCATAAATTAGTATTTTGGTTAAGATAAAACATGAACTTTTACTTTACTTCTTATATAGACATTTTTATTTAGGTTCAACTCAAACATTTCTCTTTAAATGAATGTCTCTTTAGCAAACACAAAAACATATAATAAATCATGTATCATAGCAACGGATTAAAAGTGTTAGGGATTACTCGTCAAAGTGAACAATGTGTGAATAATAAACAGAAATTTACTGTAAAAATCCTGAAGAAAAACATAAACATAATAATAGTCATTATAATTATTATTAATTGAATCATCGTCTTTTAAATTTCAGAAACAGATAACTTTGGCTAATGTGGTGGAGGAAATGAACAGACTCGGTTTAAAGGAATCCAATGGTTAGTGTTGTTTGTTTAATTTAAATAGTCATTTTAGGGCCTGAATCTGTGGTTTATCTTTATCAACTTTGTTGCTTAGAAAATTTTGCAATTCTACCTCGCCAGGTTGAATTTATATATATATATTAAAATTAAAGTAAGTTAGAGAGACTTAATTAAATATTTAAAAAATCAAGTTCCTCGTTATTAATTAGCTTTTAAAATTTTAAAAAAACGTTAAAATAAAAATTAAGAAAAGAAAAGCGAAGATAAAAAATTAAAAGAAGTCAAGGAACTTTATTAAAATATCATATATGTGAATGTTTCTAATGACAAAACTTCAAACTCCATAATGAATCCAAAGTCTTAAAATACTAATGCTACTGAGCTGATAAACATATGGGCTTAAGTAGTGTATGAACATGACAAGACAATAATGTGCTGGTACATATAATTTTAAAAAAAATTGATCTAAGTTTTGATTTTAACGTAAGTAAACTATTGGGAAAAAAAATGTTGTTGAATTTAAATGCTTTATTCATCCAAAGCATCATTATCTTAATTTCAATGTCTTTTGTTTTATAGTTAAAACAAAAATAATTAACAAAATTGCTTATCTAATGGAATTAAAACTTGGCATACGTAATAAATCCCAAAAGTAGCCATTCATGAATAAGTGCTCAACGTTGTTTGCAATTGGAAGGAATCAGAAATCGGATTTTGAAATAGACTATTAAAAATGAACAACAATACATTTTTGAAAGAAAACAACAACAAAGAAGTTCTTGTTAGGATGTTCGACATTATTAAATCCTGTCAAAATTAAATGTGGCTTTTTGAGTTCCCAGAGATTACAATACTGTCGGAAATAAAAGAAATAATTAGGAGCCGATGCATTTGCTTGCAAAGTACGATTGAGCATTCAGAGAACATTGTGTGAAAAAGGGTTAAAAAAAACTTGTAATCTCAAATTCAAACTGAGCTAAAGCAAATTTATGAGATACAGTTTGCGAAAAATCATCTTTCAGGAACAAGTTACCAAATATTGTTCCATTGTATTTGATAGCTCTTCATATATTTCAAATAAGGATCAAACAAGTCCAGTTGTGTGATAAAGTAAAGGTTTAAAATAAAAAGTTGACGCAGTTGACGCTTTAGTTTTAGAATTTTTCAAAGATTTCATTGAAGCAAAAGTGAATCTGCAACGTGTGTTTATACTTCTTCATAGCTGGAAAGTATACAAGAGTTCAAGAAAGACGCAAAAATGTAAAATCTCAATGTCAAATCTCACTCAAACGGTTCATTAAACCTAATTTGTTTACATTGTATTTCAACTGAAATAAACTCTCTATTTTAGTACACTAGAACTTTTGGAATATCTAATTGCTTCTACAAGCAAGGCATTAAACAGAGTTCAGGATACAAAATAGTGAATGTACCATGGAGCCATTCTTGGGCTACTTTGAAATCTATAGAAAACTGACAGAGCCAGATGAAAAGCTCAACACATGAACAGATGCAGGAGCTTTGTTAGTCGCATTTTGTGCAGCCAAACAATGGAATTCTCTACCATTACACATACGTAGTATTCAAACAACCAAGTCCTTCAAGACTGCACTTAAGACACATCTTTTCAACATTTATTTTCAAAATTAATGAAACAACATTTCTTGTAAATGATTAACGTAGCTTATGTATAATGTACTGTAATTTTTGTGTTTGTTATGATATGAAAGTTAATTTAATATTTATAGGTATGTTATTTCTTTCATGTAAAGCGCTGTGAGCCCAGTTCCTTACTGGGATACAGCGCTATATAAATAATCAATTTATTATTATTATTATTTAAATCTTTTTATTTTCTAATGTATGTTTGACATTTGGAAACACGTACTTAATGAAGCATGCCCGAATTTGTTTTTTTTTAAACGCTTTGTAAAGGATGCTCACAGATAAACTAATAGAATACTAGAAGAATCCTTTGACATTTGGTAAAATTTTATGTAGACACTTCATCGAACCTCCCAATCAAAGAGCGAGCGAGCAAATTTTTGGTGATAGAAGAAAATATGTATCCATGTTATGTAGAAAAACAGTTGAGAATGAAAGTTGTATTCTTCATAAGATGATATAACTTTAGAATTTCTTGTGAGGTTTTAGCATTTATGTAGATTTCGGAAAACAGTTATGATTTTCCTACACCAGCTAATCTAATGCACTTTGAAATTTTGCCTTCATATTAGAGTATTCAAAACATCTCACATAACATTTTCAAGCAAGGACTATTTTACCGCAGGGGTTAAAAAAAAGAATTAATAAATTCAAGGCCAGTTGATTTATTTAGGCTCAAAATTACCCCGCCTAAAATAATAGCATCAATTCAAACACTGCTTACATCTCTCTTAAGTAATGCCAGGTGTTAAAGTAGCTTCTCTAAAAATAAGTTAATTAATTACGATAAAAGATGAATACAGTGAGATTGATTAATCTTAGCTATTTTTGCTATTAAGCGTGTAATGGCTGATAACATTGATATATGAAAGGTGGTGCCATGAGGAAAATCAGAAAACTTCAATTTTATTCAAGAAATGAAAGCTTTTCTTTTTATTTCTAACATAAAAATATATGGTGTCCTTATTATTACTTTCAAATAAAAATATGTTTTCTATATATTATATAGCATTAACATAGTTTTGTTGTTGTTGTTTTTTTTTGGGGGGGGGATGCGGCAAATTTGGGTTCTGCCCAGGGTGGCACATACATATGCAATACCGCTGTCTATTGCTATATTTTACTACAGTATAATATATATTTTCTCATTAGTGCAAAACTGCTCTGATAATACACATAAGACCATAGCTCTTATGAATAAAAATTGTTTTGTCATTAACAATTATGTGGCATTGTTGTTACACAATTTTTATGTGTACATTTTATTATGACATTGACAGCTTTTGATGAAGACCCAGTTGAATATGATGCTGCAGTAACATCTTTGCTGGACGAAATTCTATCACCAAACTCAACATTGCGTTACACCAGAGATGAAGTTATTCATGCTGCACAAATCTTAAGGAACCAAAGTTTGTACAATCAGCAGTTTTTTTTTATCCAGGCTAAATAAAGATAAATAAAGTATTGGGAAATTTTGATTATTTTTATAAATTCCCAGATTTAGTTGTTGTTTTTTTCTACAAGTTTTATTGTAGTTTAATTTGTTCTTTTATGTCTATTTATTTGGCAGGCATTGCATTGTCATCTGATCTTATCCTAAGCCAATTGACCCAAAAGCATGACACAACAGATAGGGGAGCTCAGGGTGCAATGGCTGCCTCAGGAACAAGCAGTTCTGGTAAATCCCAGATAGATTTTATTTTTTTTTAGAAAAAATACTTTTATTTTAATTTATCATCAATAACTATAACATTAAAACACAGAGCTTAACAAAAATAAAATTTTCTGCATTATCAAAAAACAAAAATTAATGCAGTGCATAATATTTATACAACGGCATTTGAAAAGACTGAAGTCTAAAGTCTTTAATTAATCAAATTATTATGTATTTTAGGTACTATTGAGGAACTGAAAGACCAGAACAGTACACTTCGTAACAACCTAATCTGCAAGATTTGTATGGATAAAGAGGTGAAGATTGTATTCCTCCCATGTGGTCATCTTGTGTCCTGCCAAGAGTGTGCTGTGGCTTTCCATGATTGCCCGATTTGTCGAAGCCACATTAGGGCTTATGTGCGGGCAAATATTCGTTCATTATGAATCGTTAAAAGGAATAACTTCTTTTTAAATTTTATGTAATACTGCTATAATTTAAATTTTGTAAGACAATGTAATTGATATAAATAATTTAGAGATACAAATTTTTTATTCAATATTTCAATGTTGTTCAAATAACTTTCTGGGTGAAATCTACTTGTAATACCTGTACTACACACTGCAGATAAATTTACTTACATGTACTTCTTATTGTGTATGTTTGTTTGATGAATGAGGCTTTCTTGTGTCTTTTTCAGTCTTAGCCATACCCTATTCAACAATAACTTCTTTCTACTTTGCAGTCCCATCCCACTTTAACAATAAAATGTTAGTTGAATCTATTCAATGCTTTGTTTTGATAAGCAGCTGCTAATGCTTTGCAAAGTTCTAGACTGCAACTTTTTTCTATATTCCAGCAAATTAAGGGGAAAAAATGTTTTAAAAATCATGTGATTGATTCAAGGAAGTTATTTTAATTTGTAAGGAATTATTATGATTTCAGTAGGTAGCCCAAACAGGAAACAAAATTTGTATTTTTAGGTCACTTTTGGACTCCAGACTTTTTTAAACACCAAGTTCTTTTAGTGCTACATAAATAGTAGTAATATGTGAAAAGATTTTAAAGAGAAAAAATCACTGTAAAACACACACTAGGATGATGAACAAAAAATAACTGACACCTACAGGTTTGTAAATATAAAAATAAACACATGATTTGTTTGCTCTCAGTTCATTTTTTATTTATAGAGCAAGGTGGGAGGGATGAGGTGTTTTTTGTCAATATAAACTTAGTTATTTCCAATAGTCCTAGTAAATATAAGCATAAGCCTTATCTTAATTTATAAACTAAAAGCTTTTATATAGCACTGTATTTCTTTTTTTTTCTTTTCTTTTTGGAATTGTATGCTGACAATATTTGTACAAAAACAGTTAATGATAATGAATTCTGTATTTTTAAAAGTTACCTGTACATGTAATAAACAGGCTTAGTTAAAATAAGTAAACTGTGTTCAATTTTTATTTAAAAAACTTTTATATTATTTTGCCATGGGCATTTATAAAAATAGATGATATGTACCAAACACTAAAAGTAGTAAAATGTAAGAAAGAATTCTTGGATGACAAAGAGGAGACTCATTTAAATTGTATTTCTGCTTGAACAGTTAGTGTAGTTATTACAAAATTGTTACTGAGTAAATAGTAAGTTATATCAAAGCAATAATTTCCTTCACTTCTACCTTGATGAGGACTTGTGTATGAACATGTATTCAATTTTTTCTTTGCTCTCTATGACTTGATGAAACCAGGAAAACCAACACTTTATCAACATAAATTTAAAACCATAAGAATGCAGGACTAAACACAAACCATAGATAAGCCTAGGACGCAATAATCTTCTATATAGAAGGAGCGTCTGCAACAGATAAGATAAGATATTTTAGTTCATGGGTTTATTTTTGTTTAAAGTGATACTGTGTATCCTTTAGGAACTAGAAACACTAGAGGCCACAGTAACAGTCAGTTTTAAAATAAATAACCAGGAGGTGTAGCCAATCAGAGCGACTTTCTCATTTGTGCACCATCCCCATTTTCACCCATCAAATTATCAATTATTTCACTATGACATTGGTACTAATAGATACTGTTTATACACTGTTATGTAAAGCTAAATATGCAGCAACAATTTATTTATGCAATTATTAAACTTCTCCACTCATGCCTAAAAATAAAAACTTACAAAATGAACAAATCCAACCAACTAGGATAATATTTTTGTTATCACTATAACATTATAATTGACAGAATGGTTGAATAACTTTGTCGCTTCAACAGGGCAATAAATTATTTTGTCAATACTTGCAGACTTTCACATGGACCTCCAAATCTGCTCTATCTGGTGACAACCTTGTCTGTTGACAATCTCTCAGAGTGGCATCTCTCTTTTGCACTTAAAAAGATTTGTCAATGCTAATGTAGCTAGTAATGTGGTTTCATTTTAATTTAAATGTCAAAATTTTGGTGTCATCCAGGGCAGTCTCCACCTTAAGTGTTGCCATGTAATATGTTTTTTTTTAAATCAACATTTTCTGGACATGTTGCCACTGAAAGGTAGTGTCTCAAACTCTTATAGTTATATATTGCAATTATCTAAACGTCATGCATTTAGCATGACAACATTGTTTGATAACACCCTGCTCCAGTGGCTGCTGAATCTTTTCAACATATGTTATTTGTATATTATTCTCCACTCCAATGACTTAAGCTATTGCAAAATAATAATTTAGGTTAAGAACAATTTGAGTGGAAATTTCTCGGTTATTGCATGATTCCAAGATGGTGCTCTAAAAAATGTTTAATAAAAATAAAAACTTATCTTATCTGTTACAGACGGCGAACAGAGGTAAATAACCTCATCTGGGTTCAAAAAGGGAATTCTTGGGGGTAATGCAGACTCATTTGGTACATATAAAATCCACTACAATCCACTAGATATATTAAAATACATCATGTGTGCACGTGTACGCTTGGAACATATGTCCATTATTGAACCGGTTCCTTCCAGAAAATGCATTTTTTAAAAATTTAACCACTATGTAGAATTCTTACCTACGTACTATCCGAAGACACCTAAATCTACCCTACTTTCATTTATATTGACACGAGTGACAATAATCTTAATCCACATGACTTGTCTGTATCACGTATCCTTTCTTTGATATTAAAAATTAATGCCTTAAAAACTGAGCTAAGAAGAAAAGTTCTTTTGTGCTGCTCTCGAAAGGCTGATTTCAAGAATTTGATGCATTCAATAAAGTTAATGAATACATGACTAATTTAAATGGGCTCATTTACCATTATATCTAGAACAGTGCTTCTCAAAATTTTTAGTATGGCGAACCGGCAGGAATTTTTCCATTGCACCAGGGACCGGTGCACTATTTTCCCTGCACTGACAATTTTTTCTCTCCTGAGAACATCTGCGGACCGGCAGCGGATGGCCTGCAGACAGGCACCGGTCCGCGGACCACCACTTTGAGAAGCACTGATCTAGAAGACTAGAATGGCCAGGGGCGTTTGACTAAAAACCAATCGAACAATTATATCAAACTTAAAACGTTTTTAATTCTTTCAAATAGATTCCCCCTTTTAAAGAAAAAGGATATTCCGTGTCGTTTTGATTTAAAATATCTACACATAATCCTATTCAGATCATTTTTAGACACTTGTCATGCTTGTAAAACTCACCAGTAGCATTTTCGGGGGAGGGGGTCGGGGGGGGGATAACGACGCTCCCCCAAATCCCCGAGTCATGTGAGCAGGACCTAGAGTCTGGGGGTGGGTAACGCACACATAAACTTGTATATTTTGGGGTAACGGGCAAAAAAGTTCGACGACTCATGCCATGAGAGAACCAAACGGAGCTGCGGTTACATCACAAATGCTTTGATGTCAACATCAAACGACGCAGTGTAACAATTTCATATGTTATCTTGTGGATTCTCAAACTTAAGGATTATAATTAGATTTAACTTTCGTGTCTTGATAGCTTACGCCAACCAGCGCCTGATGGCCTACCAAACGGCACATTGAGAAGCACTGATTTTAAAAAAAAAGTCATTAAATAAATTGTAAGCGAGCAAATATTTCAGTGGAAGTTTTATTTAAAGTTACCCTTTAGATGTGACGTCACATTTCTTCAACCCCCTAACCTCCCCCTCGTCACGCATCGTCACAAAAGTGTGACAGGTGCGTGACGTCATTTATGGACGGCCCCTTTGTACAAAAGTTGTTGGATAATGTCTTCATGTTATCAAACTACTTGCAACCCAAGGACATTAACATTGCATTTGCAAAACAATTGATCGATGTTGGAAGAAATAATTTTGTTGAAATGAGAAGCAATGGAGCTTTTGAAATTCTGAATGTAGATGTCAAATTATTTATTAACGGAAATTGTTTTAAACTAGATGTTAAAACAGAATTTAAAGAATTTAAAGAAAAGCGAAATATTTTATTTCAAAAAAGAAAAGTAGGGCAGGCGAACTTAGCAGAGATGAAAAGGCTGATGATCCAAGTACACGCTTTAAATCTGAAACGTACTTCATTATCTTATCTTATCTTATCTTATCTGTTTACAGACGCTTGGATTATCTTGGATTCACTTGTAACACAAATAGATGATCGATTTCATGACTTTCGGAGCATAGTTACTTATTTCTATTGTATTGATCCATCACAAATGTCGGAAGAAAATAAAGATTCTTTTCGAAGTTTATGCGAAATTTACAAACACGACATTAACCTTGAAGAAGCAATCGTAGAATATGATACCTTTATAAATTAGTAAATGGCATTATGTCTAGCTATATGAAGTGAACTACAACTTAAAGAGGTTCTGCCATTCTTGACTTAAAAACAAATGGCATCAGGTCTCCCTAATTTGTCAATACTCTATAAAATTTACTTGACTCTTCCTGTTAGCAGTGCTACTGCTGAAAGAAGTTTCAGTAGATTGAAAATCATCAAAAATTATTTGCGCTTAACAATGAGAAACGAACGTCTGTCTGAATTGGCATTAATTTCAATCGTACGATAATCTAGCTGACAATTTTTACTTTGAATCAACGATATATCGATTTGCTTCAATGAAATCACGTAGAAAGCAATCAGGGCTCTGTTCGCAAAAACTAAGTTTCTTTCTTAGATCAATAAATATACTATTGAAATAAATTAACGTTACTATTTTGAAAATATATCTGTTTATGTTGTTGATTCTGTTTGACTTGTTCGATGATTTAGACAATTTACTATATTAGTAGGATAATAATTAGGATTTACGCAATGCTCGGAAATTAGTAAAATTTGGTGGGGCCCCCTGAAATTCTCCTGCCCCCCCCCACGCAAACAAATGTAAATCCGCCACTGGCACCGCCAGTGTAAAATACGAAATCACTTCAAAAATGGTATCGATCTGTTAGGAAAACTGTATGCGTCTGTGGTGACGAAGTTTATTATTTTTTTAAATCCCTTATATTAACTTCACCGGCGTCTCTGTCTCTCTGTCGTCATCTCATGGGCGGGCGGAAAAACAAAAGTAAAAAATGACCCACTTGCCGTGATTCGATCGAGCTGAAATTTGGCACACAATTTGGCACAAAATTTCAGATCGATCGAACGTACCGTAATTAAATTAATGCATTTTTAGTTTATCCTTATATGAGGTATGTAATTCAAATTCACTGTTTGTTATTGTTTTTTTCCCACGTGAGAGTTTGAGTTGATGCGTTGACGCGACTCATCGAAGCACCGGACTGCTTTTGTTTACATTTTACGTGTCATGCTGAGCTCGGCCCCCCCCCCTCCCTAGGGTTATGAAGCAAAGTTGAGTTAAGAGTTTCAAAATAATCAATACCGTTAGTTATGTCTCATATATAAGGGATTTATAGTCAAAAACTTTGTTTTTACGGTTTGTTTTATTTAATACTGTGACGTAAAACGCGCACTACTGATGTGGCCGAAAGACCGACTGTAATTTCGCCATGACAGTTTTTGCGTGAATTTACGACACACGCAGAACGATGCGCGAACGAGTATAATTTCTTAATGAAACATTCTGTTGCATGAATTTCCTTACCTTTAAAAGCAGATGATTGGTTAACTTTGGGGGTGTGACGAAGGTGTGCAGACCAGTGCAGAGGGCAGCAGTAGGCTAAGTAGGACTTGGCTCATTTTCAATCGGGTAGAAAAGACTTTATAAAATAATATAAAGAATAATATTCACACAGAATAAACAAAAAATATGCAGTTTTATAAATTATTACATTTTTACTCTTCAAATTAATTGCATAATAATATTATTTATTCTTTGAGTTCTGACAATTAAAAACTTTAAAATCTTTAAGAACAGATATGTTACTGCTAATATAATATGGCATCGTCCCCGTTTGTCCATACTCTATAGCAAGGGTCTCCAAACTTTTCTGCCGGAGGGCCAAATTAAGTGTCAAACAGCAGTATGGGGGCCAACTACACACAGGTTTGTGGTAAACTGTAGGTAAAATAGTATCTTTTTTGGAGATTAAAAGGTCTCCAGGGGCCGGATGAGAGGGCCTCGCGGGCCGCATCTGGCCCGTGGGCAGTAGTTTGGAGACCCCTGCTCCATACTGACAACATTGGCTAGTGAACTCTAAATTTTTAACTTCATTACTGCGACCTACCTTGTGAAAATATTGTAAATAATGTAAATTATTTGTAGGTTGAGGACCAAAACGTTCAACTAAAGAACATTGATTATTCTTTTAAATAGCTTTCTGTTTAAATAGGGATGACTAAACTAAATAATATTCAATTTCAATGAAACAAGATTTGTTTTTGACATGATGATGATGAGAGTAATTTAAATTTCGTCTCGGTAAGTAGTCTGTTGACACTGTAATCACTGTTAAAAGTTGGACTGTGTGAGTGTAGACTACTATACTAAGTAGCCTAATAAAGTAAGTACTAAGAGTTAGTAAGAGTAAGACTATTACTATTATTAATTTATAGTTACAGGCTTACAAATTTGTTTATTATTAATTATTAGGTAATACTAAAGACTAAAGTAAGGGGGGTGAGACTGCAATCAGGCTTTTAAATTTAATTGTGTTACGTCCTGTCAGGCCTACTAAGCCTACTACTACTACTACTAATACTACTAATAGTACTAATAGTAATAGTCACTGTCACACTAATAGTACTAATACCCTGTTTTTATGTTATACATTTACTTAGGTAATACTGCAGTTTCTACACGTCACTACGTATATTATTTTCACAGCGAAGTCTTATTAATTGCTTAGGCTTAGGCATTTTTTCGGCTCTATACTCTATATGATACATAATCTGGTCACGATACATCCATTTTGTTTATCTAGCACCCTGCTTTCCAGATATTATTTTTTTTTACCAGGAACGACCCATGCTAAAACTAAATAAATTTACTGACAGAAGATGGTTTTCAAAAAGTATTATTCATCTATTTTAATGTTCTTAGAAGATAAATGAATATTTTAAAGACAATTTCATTTTTTATTTCGTTACTAGATGTTTGATTCTTATTTTGTTTGTTTTTAAATGAGAAGAAAAATTCATTTGGCATCTTACTGATACTGTGACAACCCGGCAAGTAGGGTAGATAAACAAAATAGTAGATGTATCCTGTATCCTACTCCGATTTTGTAGCTTCCAGGGCCGAAAAAAGCCTTAAAAAATTATAAGACTTACAAATTAGCGCTGTAATAGCTAGAATACAACATATAATAATGCATTTAAATTTAATAAATTAAAAACGTAAGTTCTCACGAGAAAATTAAATTTCGCTGTGAAATAATATACGTGTAGAAACTGCAGGATAAACCAATTATTATTAACTAGCAACAAAGCCCGTCCAAGAACGGGAATAAGTGTAGGGTGACCTGTGAAGTTCATGGTAGGACAACACAACATCCAAATCAACTAAATTCAAAATGAAAATGAAACGTCACCAGTCGTCGCTTTGTCCAGAGACCCTACCTCCCTCACCTTCATCTGTCCAGAGACTCTACCTACCCACCACCGCGGTTTGTCGAGAGACCCTACCTCCCCTCCACCGCGATTTGTTGAGAGACCCGCCGTCTCGACCGGCCATACATATGTATAACGTCAAAAATACTATACATTAAAGTTATAATAAATAACAAAGTTTTTGACTACAAATCCCAACGCGAACCGCTCAAAATAAACTCTTGGAAAAAACTGCACCAAAAATATCTTGTTTTGAACGTTGTTCAATATGTAAATGAGATTTAATTTTTCACCGCTAGTGATTGGCTGTAGGAGTTAGAGGGACCAATCGCTATTCATGACCGCACAGTAGACCCCTCAGCCGACCCAGCGCGCCGAATACGTCGCAAAATTTTCGTCCGCCAAACATCTGCCGGAAAATATGCGCCGCATTAGCCGCCATATTTTGTCCGCCGTAAATTCGACGAAACATGAACGAGCCGCCGTCACGTAATGTTCTTGTTTTCTTAAGGTTCGCTGCGAATTTTAATTTTCTTATGAGAACTTTCATTTTTAATTTATTGAAAGCATTAATATGTTATGTTTTAGTTATTAAAGCGCTAATTTGTAAGGCTTTTTAATTTATAAGGCTTTTTCGGTCCTTGACGCGACATAATCAGAGTAAGTTACATCAATTTTGTTTATCTAGCACCCTGCTAGCCAGATTTTTTTATCTGCAACGACCCCTGCTAAAATAAATTTACTGACTGAAGATGTTTTTTAAAAAAGTTTCATTCATCTATTTTAAGATTCTTAGAAGATCAATAAATATTTTAATGAAAATTTAATTTTTTATTTCCTTACTAGATATTTGATTCTTTTTTGTTTGTTTGTAAGTGAGAAAATTTCATTTGGCCTCTTGCTGTGACAACCCAGCAAGTGGGGTGCAAGATAAACAAAATGGATGTAACCTACTCTACTCTGATTATGTAGCGTCAAAAGCCGAAAATTAAAAAGCCTTACAAATTAGCGCTATAATAGCTAAAATATAAATGCATTTAATAAATTAAAAATGAAAGTTCTCATTATGACTATATGATGATTTTAGATGAACTCAAATGTCAGCAATTATCATCTAAACCGGGAAGAGAGGCAGTTCATTAAAAACCTACAAGTAAAACCTAAACCGCCTAGCCTGCATGGAAATTCTAAAGCACAATGCTGGAAATATTTTGGTGGCCTGTTCTCTGCTGATGGGAGAAATGTAGACGAAGATTGAGTTTATTGTCAGCTGTGTCTCACTGTTCAGCAGTCATTGGGTGTCAAGGGTCACATTTTAAAAGTAACCAATTTTGCCTCAATTACATCAAGTGGCAATATGAATCTTCACTTAAGTGTCAAGCACAATGTGTCAGTAAAAAGTAAAGAAATGTCAAATAAAATTTTGGGATATTTCCGTAAGTATGGAGAAGGCACCAGTCAATGTCAGGCAACATCAAGTCATGAACTGACAAGAGATATCGTTATCTGGTTCTGTAGAGACTTGCTCGCCTTTGAAAATGTGGCTAAAGATGGTTTTGTTGACTTCTTCAAAATTAATTGCCCATCTCTCAACATACCGGCACCTGTAACACTTGCTGGAACAGCCCTGGATGATGTTTACGAATATTTCGTAATCAGCCGAAAATCAGCTGCAAATGTCAATTTACGGAGAAATTCGGCTAATCCGGATATCAGCCGAAAAATTATATCAGCCAGCAGAAATTTAAAAAAAATTTGGCTGGCAGGTCTACCCCACAGAAAATTTCCTTTTATTAAATAGGATTATATGAGTATTTTAAATAAGGTTGTTAACGGTTAACTGGTCCTTAGATCAGGACCAATCCCGTTTAATCAGGACTGGTTAACCGTAACTTCATTTAGTTGGTATTAGCTTATTACCCGGAGTTTATTTTTTGTTTTGTTACGGCAGAATACCAGTGCCAATACGTGAGAGACCGTGACATCAAAGCGTCCAGCCATCGATGACGGTTTTTTTTCAGCAAGGGGAGATCAGTCAGTTTCAGTCTGTAAATGTTTGTCAGGCGTTGCATATTATATTGCACATAATCAATAATTTTAAATTTGTCTCATATATAAGAGATTTATAGTCAAAGTTTTTACGGGTTGTTTATTAAATCCCTTATATTAATTTCACTGCCTTGTCTCTCTGTCTTGGGCTCGCGGTCGGTCGGGCGGAAAAAACAAAAGTAAAAAAATGACCCACTTCCCGTGATGCTATCGAGCTGAAATTGTGCGCATAGACTCGTGTTACCTAACAATGCATTGTTTCAAAATTTCAGATCGATCAAATGTACCGTAATTAAATTAATGCATTTTTTAGTTTATATGTATATAATTCAATGTAGCCGTCTGCTATTGTTCACCTCCACGTGCTGGAGTTCAGTCCAGCCATCGATGATGACCAATGGTTTTACAGCAATGGGAGATCAGTCAGTTTCAGTCTGTAAATGTTTGTGGCGCGTTGCGTATTATATTGAACATATCAATACTTCAAGTTCTGTCTCATATATAAGAGATTTATAGTCAAAAACTTTGTTTTCACTTTGTTGTTTAATTAAACAATTAACCGGTCCGCAAAAACAAACTGACTTGACAACAATTGAAAATATGCTGTTTTAATACTTTTATTACATAAAAATACAAAATTGAATATCATTACAGTTTACTTCTTTGTTCGGAATTTTTTTTGTTTTGTTTTGAATTCGCTGTTTTGACAGCAACTCTAGAGTCGGTACATCACGGACGCTTTGATGTCAAATCAGACGACGCGATATGAAAATTTGACGCATTCTCTTGTTGGTTCACAAAACATAGTATAAATAGGGACCGGCTGTTAACTGGTCTTTTTTTTAACGGTTAACCGGTCCTCAAAAACGAGTGGTCTGAACAATCTTAATTACACGCTTTTATTTAAGTCACACTGTTTGTATGTTGTATCCATCCATCCATCCTTCCTTCAAATCTTGAAACGTAAAATTAAACCACTTCTGATGGTCCTAGAGATCTCAAAATTTTACCACAGATAGATCTTGGATGACAATGCATTGTATCAAAATTTCAGATCGATCGAATGTACCGTAATTAAATTAATCAATTTTTAGTTTATCTCTATCACTATTTAGAATGTATAGTCGTCTGCTAGAGTTGACCTCCACGGCTCACTGGTTTCACTCCAGCCTTCGTTTACCGAATTCCCGTGTTTACATCAAGGGCAGGGAAGATCAGCGCGTTTCAGTCTGTAAATGTTTGTAAATAAAAGCGTGTCCTTTTTAAAAAAAGATTTTTTTACATTTTACTTATTTTAAATTTACTTTCTATAACTTTAATTAGCCTATTCCTATTTCCTGAAAAAATCTCTTTCTGATTCTGATTTCTTTAGCCCTTTTGTTCACTTTAATTTTAATGCATTGCCACAAAAATGTGATAATTATTTTTGTTGACTTTTTAAAGTTAGCTCTAAAGTTAAAATATGTCATATGATATTTTCATTTAAACTAGATGCCCCGCGGCGTAGCATACGCCGTAGACTTGCTCATGGAGAGCGCAAAGAAAGTGGAGAAAGAACGGACTCAAACTACAACACGCAGAAATCAAAACAACGCGAGTGAATCTCGTTTGCGGGGCGACTGCCAACTCATGGTTGGTTTCGAGACATTTGCAGGCGAAATGCGGTACACCCCTAACTTATATGAAGTCAGCTATAAAACGATAATCAGTTTAAAATCGGAGTTACGTAATCAATAATCAGTTTCCAAAAGAAAACAACAACACGCTACCATAAATATGACTAACCCTCGCTAGGGTCGGCCAATCACAGTTTATGTTTAAGGGATGGTAGTATTAATATTACATTGGAGGTGGGGTAACAACAACCTCAGTGTGCATATCTTTACGTTTACTCGCTATTTTTTATTTACTTAGTGCTGCTTTTTGTGTCTGTACTCTCACCCCGAAATGTTCTTTGCAATGTCTATGATGAGCAAGTCTGCGGCGTATGCTATGCCGCGGGTCTCTCCAGAGTTCCTTCTTTTCATTCACTCACAGTCGTTTGCCCAAACCCACCCCATTTTGACAACTGTGTCTTTCAGGAAGTCTTCACCCGTCACTAAATCATTAGCAGCGTATGCTACGCTGTGGATCAGCTAGTGTTGGCATTAAAGGGGTAAAAGAACGGGCACAAACAGACATTTTTAAAAATTTTAAAAAAAAACAATGTTTTCGCTGGGGCTTGAACCCAGGACCTCCCCGTATGAGGCGGACGTGATAACCAGTACACTACGAATCTCACATTTCTGTGAAGGAACAATGCAACTGAATGGCAAGTGAACGCAAGAGTTTTGTTACCACCTACTCCCGCAGCCCCCCACCCCCGCAGCCCCCCACCCCCCTTTTTTTTTCCATCCCACCACGCTTGCCAACAGTGATTAGTTGACCCGAGCGAGGGTCATTCGTCATGCTTGGTTGCACATACTTGCAGCTTGCTTACCTCACATGGTCCCATGAAGAGAATTATATATATAGATTTTAGCATCAAATTAAATTATTAGGCTAATTAATAAAAATTTTAATTGAAATACTCGAATTCGAACAAAATTTAAACTGTTTACTGTTTACAAAAAAGTTAATAACAATAAATTATCACTGTTCAGTGTGTCAATTGAAACTATTATTATTAATTTTTCATTAAAAATTATAAAATAAAATGGATTAAGCCTAGGAAATAATTTGGTCGGATATTTAAAATTACTTGACTTAAAATAATTAAAATAGCCTTGTAGTCTTCACCTTGTTTGTGATTTTTAAAAAATGAATCAATGAAAACGTTTAATTATTTGCTTTATTACGCTTGTAACAAAAGCATAATATTCTTATTTCACTATATAATATACATGTATAAAAATTATTGGTAAAAACGGCATTCAATGTCTGGAAGTCAAAATTATTCTGCGTTTTATTTATTTTTTAGTCGGAGGGGTTACCTGCATAGTTTTGGTCACGAGGATAACGCCGAGCATTATCCACACGGCTCGTCCGCACATGCGTATTCTAACAGCTGGTCACTTTGGAGAAAAAAAACGCGCCGGTTGTAGACAAATAATGAGCCGATATCACTCGATTTAGGTTAAGATATGTAATTTCTATGTTAATACTAAACAATAGATCTCAGGTAATCGGTTTCCTTATTCAAATTTCATGATTACTGAGCTTTTAAGGTAGCACTGTCAAAAAACTTGATTGGTGTCCATTTAACGATAATTAGTTATTATTTTAAAATTCAATGTTTATCATCAGCTTTTCCAGATGAGTGTTTGGTCTGAGTGTTGATGTATTGTTGGTGTGTGGATCAAACCCCAGTACGGTCTTGTTTTTTTTATTTCTTATGTGCAAACACTCAAGCAGGCTCACGTTTCCAAGATACTTTTTATTATTTTCCCCCATGCCTGTCTTATCTATTCTGTTAGTCACTGTTACAGACTCTCACTTTTATGCTATACATTATAGTCTTACGCTTTTGCATGCTTTGGGAAGAATAATAATTAGCAATTCTTGTTCTTCCCTTCCTCAATTCGGGTGTGAAATAGGTTGCCTGAAGAAACCAGGAAAACCAGGGGACGCGGTGGTCGAGTGGCAGCGCACTGGACTGTCGTAACGATGGTCACGGGTTCGAATCCGTGTGTAGGCAAGGGCTTGTTACCGGGGCCTAGGGCGTCCCTGAGTCACCCCGCTCCGAATGGGTACCTAACACTACATGTAGTTAGGCGGCTGGGTAATGCGTGGAACCCACAAAGCCGTGGCCTGTGAGCGCTGCATCACTTGCCAAACAGATCATCTGTCATGGTCTGTGGACGCAACTATCTTCTGCATAGAAGGAGCGTCTGTATAGATAAGACAACCAACACTTTATCAACATTTAAAAATCTAATAAGAATCCAGGACTAGACACAAATCATAGATAAGCATAGGATGCAATAATCTTCTGTATAGAAGGAGCATCTGTAAAAGATAAGATAATATAAAAAAGGATACAAATATAACTGGCTTGCGTGGACTATGTTGTGGTTAAATGTGGTTTTATTTTGATATGTTTAAAAATTCATGTTGTATTATTTATAACAGTATCAAATATGGTACAACACAGTCACAGACTGATTACTGGCCATTCATTAAATTCATCATAAGGTTAATGGATAACTTTTACTTTTCTATAATTTTTCATTATATACTTGTAAGTCAAGTTATAGTCTAAGATATTTTTAAATTATATTTATAAGTTAAGTCATAGGCTTACAAATTTGTTTAATATTAATGTACTTATTATTAGTTTTTGAGAAATTTAAATGTACCTTCTCTAACTCTAATTGGCCTATTGCATATTTCCTGACAAATCTCTTCTTGATTTCTTTCCCTCTTTATTAATGCATTGCTACAAAAATGAAATTATTTATTTATTTGACATTTAAAAACTTGTTCTTAAATTAAAATATCTCATAATTTAAATTTTATCATCATTTTAAAATTATTAATAACAATTTATAATTGAAATGCTATGTAATATGCTACCAAAAAAAACCAAATATTAACATTAAAAAAAAATTATTATAAATTGCAACCATAAATGTTTCCAAAAAGTTATAAAATGGTTTAGCCTACTGATTTGGTATAAAATTTAAAAATTACAAGATTTGAAATACATGTAGTTGTGTTTGCTTCAACCTTGTTTGTGATTATAAAAAGGAATTAATTAAAACATAATATTCATCCATAGGTCTATATAAAAATTATTTTTGTTTAAGTGAATAGTAATGTTGTTTAAAGGATCAGTATGGCTCTACTATAATTTTTTTTCCTTCAATGCAAGCTGTTGCCTACATTAAAGACTACCCTAAATGTATGAGACTAATTCATTGAGTTTATTTTTCAGGTCTGGGTCATCCTCATCCAGTTAAATTTTTTGGTCAACCATGGCTGTTAAAGAGCCCACTGAAGAGAGTAATCCCAATGAGGATGAAGACATTGATATTAATGATCCGCCTATTTATGTCAACAACCCTCATGAGCCTCCAGAGGAATTAGCTTTAACTGGCCTGGGTGTTCACCGAAGGTCAAGGCCCTCGGTAAATGTAAACTTATATCTCATCATCTTTGCATTGTCATAAGTATTTTAGGGCTGCAGAAATTATCGATTAATTTCTCGATTAATCGTTAAAAATTTTATCGATTAAATATCGATTAAAATAATTTTAATCGATAAAAATTCGATTAAAATTTTAGAAAATATCTATGATATTTTTTAAAAATTTTAGTAAATAAATAATTAATTATTAATAATAATTTATATATATTTTTTTACGTACAAACATCTCCCGCGTAATATTAAAATTTATTTTATTAATCTATGTGGACCGGCAGAAACTAAAAAAAAATTGTGGACAGACAGGAACGAAAGCAAGTTAATAAAAACGTGGTAAAAATGGCTGACACTCAATAAAATTATAAAAAAAGTCAATTACCTGTTTTTGTTACTTCCCTTGAAATGTTCAGTTTAATGATGTCATAAATTTCTATTTTTGGCTTTAATCGAAATTATCGATTAATTAATCGATAATTTTTCAAAAGTTAACGATTAAATTAAAATTAATTGATAACAGCCCTAAAGTATTTGTATCATGGCTGTGTTGAGAGAAAAAAAGTTTAAAAAGATGGGAGGAAACCTGGGGGAAATAAAAGACACCAAACCAATGTCAGCAAGAATCTTCACCAAGTAACATGAATGATGGATGTTTTTTTGTTTTTTTAAGGTTACTCCTATCTTTCTAAATACATTTATTTATACTTATCTTGATTTCAACACAAATTTCTGCTAAAAAATTACTGAATAACAATATTCAGTTTGCAACATTCAAAGCAGGCTCTTGTTTGTGCTAGGGCCAAGTGTGTAGCTCAGCAGTTGATTGTACATAACATTAAAATAGTTTTGCTCTACCTCTTTTTAGGTTTGCACCATATAATAGGCAAGTTAATGGCCTAATCAGCCATTTGCCTTATCTATGTGAAATAAGACTAACAAAAATTCTCTGAAGATTTTAAATCTAAATATAAATATATTTATTACATGGTATTTTATAAAATTGGGATAATACAGGTATGAGACTCTAAACTTCACCTGAATCTCATGACAGTCGATTGTTTTTGTTTATGTGACATAAGAGAATAATCTATTACCTGGCGAACTCAAGAAACATCACAATATTTTAAAAATCTCATTCAGCCAAGATATTTGGGATTTTATCTTTATTTTTTTATAGTTAAGTTAGCTTGACAAAGTGAGTGACTGTTCCTTGATAGTGTAATTAGCCTTAGTTGATAACTAAATCATATAATGAATTATTCAGAATTTAAATTTAAGAGTAGGTCTCATGTTTAAAAGCTAACATCAATAAAATGTATCTTTGACTGATGGCCACTTTTGTCTGATAAGGAAATTAAATCAAGAATGATTTTATTGACGTACCTAAGCTCAGTAAGATAAATATTCTGCTATTGGATAAGATCAAGATTCAAGGTTGCACTGGTAAATGAATTGGAAGGTTACTGATATAAAAAAAAGGAGATGCAACATGTCATTTGGTAATTAAATTATTGCTGTTACAGATTACTGGTACTCATTCGGAGAGTGGTGCCCATGACCCATCTCTACAGGCGCAACCAATCTTCATCACTGGTTAGTGAAAGAATTATTTATCTCTTATGGCAATGAATATTTAAGTGCTGTGGCTCATGACTTAAATGCTACTAAATATGTACATAAACTTTTTATAAAGATTTTTTGTTTTTATACATTATTTAGCATAGGCTCATTATCAATGACCTCTATGGTGGGCCAGGGCATCCAGGGTTACTTCTGTCCACTCCCTAACTGCTGTTATATGAGATTAAATGTGTGTTTATTGAACGGTTAATCGGTCCTCAAAAAAACAAATTCTGTTGAAATCTTTAATGTTTAGCTCAGAATTTTATTTGTTTTTTTAAAAAATTCAATAAGTTGATGGGCATCGCGCAAGAAAGCTGAGCTGAACACAAGTAGCAGTGAAATCATATTTCTCCATCGGATAATGCGAGCCTCGCTCATTACTGACTTTAATACAATATACTGTTGGTTCTGAAAGTTTAAGGAAAAATACCTCTTCACTGCTGATGGACAGTCAATCATGTTAAAAATGAGCGGTCCTAACAACCTTAGTTTATATGGGGCTTTGTGTGGACTTACTTATGGAAATTATGGCACGATTCATAACTAATTGAGAATATTAGCAATGCATATCACTTACTATCCCAAAATAGATTTGCTGAGGCATTCATTTTTAAACTATTAACAAAGCAAGGTGCTTAATTTAACACAGTTCTGAAAGAAAATACACTTCCGAGATCACAATGTTTGACCTTTAATTTTTGCTTGTTTTTAAGGTGATTGCCAGTTTCCAGCTCAAGAATCAAATTCAAAGACCTTGCCAAAGAAGAACACTCATCCATCAGATGGAAATAATGCAGAACGGCTACAGCAGGGTAAGTACAAATTACAATATTGAGTAAAAAAATTCATCAGTCTTCATAAGATAATGGTGTCCCTATAAAGGGAAGATATCAGTCTGTGTTGTTATTTTTTTGTTTGTTCTTATTTGATTTATGACAAAAATGGACAAAACTAAATAAAAAAAATAAAAAAAAGCAGCATATTCTCAACAGCAGCCTTAGATTGACATTTTATTTAAGATCTAAGCCACTCTACAATTCTTAAACCAGATACCACAATTTTATTATTTTCCCTTTTGTTTCTCCCAATACAGCTTGAAGCGGCTAATAGTATACTGAAATAAAATAATGCTCCTATACTTAATTCAGGGGCTGTATACACTCCCACAGCACGCAGGCTGACATGTGTAATAATGTAACTTTCACTTATAAACCTTTTTCAACATTCCTTTACCCCTTAATTCTATTCTTAGCGTAAATAAAAATTTCTATTTAAAATACTTCACTTATTGCCATCTATGTAAAGAAAGCAGTGAACTATTTTTATATCAAAACTAATACCAAAGTTGGTGTGTAGCAAACCAGATTTCAAGTCACTCATATTGATAAAATGAACTCACTCCACACTTTTTAACCCATATTTACATAATGAAATAAATTGCATTTTTTATACTGAAAAAGGTACAACTTATTCTATTCTGAAATCTTGTTTTTGGTGCTATATTAGTAGCTGAGATTTAAAAGAGCAAAGATCTCCTTTTAGATTACTCTTATTATTTGGTTCACTTAATTGAATCAATATGGTTATAAGTTATATTGATATTATTTTTGTAGGTTTTTAAAACATCAACACTTTTTCAGACCATTGACAAGTATTATATGAAATATAAATTAAATTGAGAAATTTATGTATATATATGTATTTCTATAAGTTAAAAATTCCCACATACTTCATAGCTAGAGGCAATCACCTTTTAATTATGTTCATTTTTTAATTATTTTTTTAATAAAATTCTTTGGTAATTCAAGTTTTCTCTAAACAATGCACAAAATCTCCCCTTTAACATAACTATTTAGCGAGCTTTTAAGAAAATTATATGCATAAGTTGAAGAGGTTTTTTTAAAATTTGATTTAAATTTTGTCACGAAAATGCTGAGAGAACAATCAAGTCATGAATTTTTACATTTATTTTGGCATCCATATTTTGGTTATGCTTTTGCATCAGTTTTGCAGTTTGTCAGCAGATTTTTGCAATTTTCATCAGTCTATCTTATCTGTTTACAGACGCTCCTTCTATACAGAAGATTATTGCGTCCTACGCTTATCTATGGTTTGTGTTTAGTCCTGCATTTTTATTAGAGATTTAAATGTTGATAAAGTGTTGGTTTTCCTGGATTCTTCAGGCAACCCATTCCGCGCCCGAATTCCGGACGGGAAGAAGGAAAACTTGTATGTGTTTGTTCTTGCATACGGAATAAGAAAGGTGTTTTTATCCTTATGTCTATCTGAGGGTTGTATTAAGTTATCTTTGTGTTGTATTTCTAAATTAGAATTAATAGCTTTATGTATGATTACTACTTTGCTCTTGGTTCTTCTATCCTCTAGTGTTTCAAGGTTTAATGATTTAACTAATGGTGTTATTCTTGTCGGTTTCGAATATTCTCCAGTAATGAATATGGCAGCTCTTTTTTGAATTTGTTCTAGTTTATCAATGTTTTCTTTGGTGGATGGGTCCCATACAGAAGATGCATATTCTAGTACAGGTCTCACCAAAGTGAGGTAGCATTTTAGTTTTATATCTCTATTACATTTGTTAAAGTTCCTTTTTATAAAGCCTAAGGTTTTGTTTGATTTTTTAATAACTTCATTGACATGGGGATTCCATGATAGTTTCTCATTTATTAAGACTCCTAAGTATTTTGCATCTTTAGTTTGGGTCAGTTCTTTTCCATGAATGTAATATTTTGAATTTATTTGTTTCTTTTTCTTTGTTACTCTTAACAGTTGACACTTTTCTGGGTGGAAAGACATACTCCAGTTAGTTTCCCATTTTATCAATTCATCTAAGTCTTTTTGTAAAATTTTGCTGTCTTGTTCTGATTTAATTGTTCTATAGATTATACAATCATCAGCAAATAACCTAACTTTTGTACCTGTTGAGATGTTGTTGGGTAAATCATTTATATAAATTAAAAAGAGTAAGGGACCTAGCACAGTTCCTTGTGGAACTCCTGAGTTAACCTTTATTGGTGCAGATTTAGATCCATTAATTATTACAGTTTGCTCCCTGCCCAAAAGGAAGTCTTGGATCCAGTGATGTAAGGAACCTGAGATTCCAAAGTAGTTAAGTTTTTTAAGTAAACTAAGGTGGTGAACTTTGTCAAATGCTTTTGAGAAGTCTAGTAATATTGTATCTATTTGATCATTTTTGTCCAAGCCTTTTGATAGTTCATCTATTAAACCTATTAATTGTGTTTCACATGATCTGTTTTTTCTAAAGCCGTGTTGATGTGGGCATAGGGCATTATATTTGTCAAGGTGGTTAACTATTCTACTATATATTATGTGTTCTAGTAATTTACAGGTGATACTAGTAAGTGATACAGGCCTGTAATTACCAGGGTCTGATTTATCCCCTTTCTTAAAGAGTGGAGTTACGTTAGCTAATTTCCAATCCTGGGGCACTTTACCCTGGTTTAGAGAGGCTTGAAAGAGAACTACAAGGATTGGGGACAGTTCATTGCTTAGTTCTTTTAATAATCTTGCAGGCAAATCATCTGGGCCAGTAGCTTTGTTTATTTTTAAGTTTTTTGGGAGTGAATCTATCTCATCTAAAGTTATGTTACCTATTTCCTCCATTTTATTTAAATTTATTAAAACTTCCTTGTCGCCTGGGGCAGAAAAAGATGATGCAAAATATGTGTTAAGGATATTAGCTTTAGTTTCATTATCATTATAGGTTTTATTATTTGAGCCTTTTAGTGTGGCTATTCCTGAAGGTTCCATTTTTTTAGATTTGATAAAGGACCATAAGTTTTTATTGTTATCTTTGGTAATTACATTGTTTATATACTCATTTTGGAGGTTTCGACTAAGTTTTTGTGTCAAGTGTTTAATCTTTAAGTATTTTTTGTGTATCCTATATGAATAGGTAGCTTTATATTTCTTAAATAAGTTCTCTTTTAGTTTGCATAGCTTTTTCAATCTAGAATTGAACCAGCATTTGTTAATTTTATTTGAAGAATGCTGAGAGATTTGTTAACACCCAAGATAAAACTCACTTTAAACCCAATCCTCTATTACAAATTTAAATTGTTCATGTGCTTTTACTCTTTTCCACTCATGTACGTTATTGGACTTGGCACTGGTTGGGGAATTCATGTACATGTATATGCTTCTTCTTCATGTTTTGGTTCCCAAAGTTGCAATGTTTTTATGTGTTAAGGTAAAATGATTAAAAAATAATTTGGTTTTAAATGTTATAGATACTAATGTCCAGATGAGTTTTTAGTAAGAAAAGCAAATTTTATTTTGTATGTCTTTGAAAACTAAATGAATTAGTAGAAGTCTCTCTGGGAGACGTATTTCAAACTATAACCATCTACCTTAAATTATTAACACAACACTAAACATTTCAGAAAACTAAAAATAATTAAAATATATTTATTTGTTTGTAAGCATGTTTTGTTTTTAGAAAACAGAGAAACTTCTTTTTTTTATTACACATTTCTTTTTACCTTCTTTAAACTGTTATAATTTAGGTTTCACCTGCTGATGGCAGTTTTTTTTTCCATGTGGACAATAACCATTTCTTAAAGCTTTAGTTTACAGTTATTTTAGTAGAATAAGTTCCTAGTAGTATGAAAAAAATAAAGGCAGAGATTGAAAAGAAACTGTTTTACATTATGTATTTGTACTTATTCCTTTTATCAAGTACATTCAGATATTTGAGTGGATGTTTTTACTTTTTATTTCCAGGCAAAAAATATTTTAACACATTTCATGAATTTTGTACTCTTAGAAAGTACACAAAAGAATCTGTCTACCCCTCCTGCAATGAGATCCTCTGCAGAAGTAAAGACACACTCAAAGCAGAAAGGTAAAGATTTTGAAAGGCACTCAGCAGTTTTCTGTATTTATTTAAAAAATATCACTTGCATTCGTAACTTATTGAGAGGTTTAGATATTTCATTTTCTATAAATTTATATTGCTGTTACTTTTCTTCTCATTTTCTAATATTTGTGTGATGTGTAATGTCCGAAATCATAAAGGGCATTGGGTTATTAAATTATATGTGAAATGGTTTTTTATTTAAAGTTTTATTATTTGGTTGTTAATAATCATAATAAATAATAATAAATTTATAATTTATATAGCGCTGTATCCCAGCCAGGAGCCGGGCTCACAGCGATTTACATGGAGATAATAACATACATATTCATATACTAATTAAATACACATTCATATTCATATTGTTACTGTTTGAAAATAGAAATAGTGTCTTCTAAACTTTGCCCATTTGAAATTATTTCATATAATATAACTACTGTATTACAATGTACATTCATAATTATCAATCCACCGTTTTATTAGTTGGGAATTATAATAAACAATAATATGTAATCCTAATTTAATTTAAAATTAAATTATTTATTTTGGAAAATAGTTGATATAATTATTTTTAAACAAATGTATTGGCCATAAAGAATTATTTTTAAAGTTTGTGAAAAATAAATCCATGGCACTTTTTAAGCTACATAAATATATAGTAATGCAAACTAATAACAGAAATACTTATTCAACCCCCACTTTATGAAGATAAAGAACTGCATGCTACCAAGCCCTTATCAGACCCAATGAATGGCAGTCAACCAAGAGCAAGAGTCAATGTATCTGCTGGTAAGTGCTTCGATTATAGGTTAATGAAATTTAGCTTTTCTTTATTCATAATTGGGATGTATATATGACAACCGTCCGTCCTCATGGGACGATGACGTGTACTCCTGCTCCTCTGCCCCCCTCCCCTTTCTCCTGGCCCTTCTCTCTTCACTCAAAGCTATGAGAGATGCTTCCGCGAAATGAATGCCCTCACGCACTTTTGCCCGCAAGGAGGTGCTCTCCTCGGCAATGGTCTCCCACTTTTTATGGTCTATCTGTGCCAATGACATGTCTTTCTTACAGACGTCCTTGAAGCGCAAGCAGGGGCGACCTCTTTTTCTCATACCAGTTGCCAGCTCACCGTAAAGCAAGGCTCTAGGAATGCGCTCTGAGCTCATCTTGCGGACATGACCCAACCACCGCAGGCGCCTCTCACTCAGAATTGAGTGCATGCTCAGCATATGGCTCCTTCTGAGTACCTCGACATTCGTGATCTTGTCCTGCCACTTGATGTATAGTATCCTATGCAAGCATCGTTATTGGAAGCTGTTGAGCTGCTTTGTTTGCTTGGCGTAGGTCGTCCAGCACTCACTGCCATAGAGGAGGGAACTGAGCACGCAGGCCTGATACACAGTGATTTTCGTCCTATCTGTGAGCTGCGCATTGTTCCACACTCTTTGATTCAGCCTAGCCATTAATGATGCAGCCTTGCAGATTCTGGTTATTATTTCCTTATCCAGGGAGAGTGTGCTTGTGATGTTACTGCCAAGGTAGGTGAAATCCTCGACGACATCCAAGGTGTTTCCCTCAATGGAGATTGCTGGAAGGCAGTCAGTGCCTTGTCTCATAATGTTGGTCTTTTTGAGGCTAATCGTTACACCAAAATCCTTGCATGCCTCTGAGAACTTATTGACCAACTGTTGGAGTCCTATCTCTGAATGTGAGGTAAGGGCTGCGTCATCCACGAAGAGCAACTCTCTGATTAATACAGTTTCCTATTTGCTTTTCGCACGGGGCCGGCTGATGTTGTATAGGTTTCCATCCAACCTGGTATGAATGTTCACACCCTCGGAGCAGTCCTCAAAAGCATGTCGCAATAGCATCGAGAAAAAGATACCAAAGAGTGTTGGAGCCAGCATGTAGCCTTGTTTGACTCCGCTACAAACTGGGAAGGGTTCTGAGGTGGCACCATCGAAGAGCACTGTGCTGTGCATATTGATGTGGAATGACTCTATGATGGAGAGAAGCCGCGGCGGACATCCTATTTTTTCTGGTATACGTAGCAGACCCTTGCGGCTGACCAGGTCAAATGCCTTCGTTAAATCTATGAAGGCAATGAAGAGGGGTTTCTGTTGCTCCCGACATTTCTCTTGTAGCTGACGGAGTGAGAAAATCATGTCCATGGTTGATCGGCCAGCCCGAAAACCGCATTGTGATTCCGGGTAGACATTTTGTGCCAGTATTTGCAGGCGTGCAAGGACCAAAATAGCAAAGGCCTTTCCCACAATACTCAGTAAGGAGATACCACGATAGTTATTGCAATCG
This sequence comes from Ampullaceana balthica, assembly GCA_944989445.1. Taxonomy (NCBI): domain Eukaryota; kingdom Metazoa; phylum Mollusca; class Gastropoda; family Lymnaeidae; genus Ampullaceana; species Ampullaceana balthica. The sequence goes on from CALYLW010000202.1 coordinate 452,250, forward strand.
CTGCGATCACCTTTGTTTTTGTAAAGCGTGACAATTTTGGCGTCGCGCATATCCTGTGGGATGTGACCGTGTTCCCAGCAATCACATATGACTTCGTGCCGAGGCTTCAGTAGTGCTGGTTTGCTGTACTTAAGGACTTCTGCAGGAATGCCATCGTTACCTGGAGCCTTCACATTGCTCAGATGATCGATGGCCTTACTAAGCTCCTCCAATGTCGATGGGGCATCAAGCTGATCTAGAACTGGTAGATCTCGGATTCTTTCCATGGCAGAGTCAGTTACTACATTCTGTGTCGCATATAGTTCTAGATAATGCTCAGTCCAGCGCCCCAACTGCTGGTCTCGTTCTGTAATCATCACACCTGACTTTGACGTAATTGGAGCTGACTTTGATGTAGTTGGTCCAGTGGCCTTTTTTATGCCTTCGTACATTTTTTATATGGCCATTTTTATATCTCCCTGATCGGCAGCAGATTGAATCCTTTTACATAGGTCAGCCCAATATGTGTTGGTGCAAAAACGTGCAGTCTTCTGGGCTGTGTTTCTGGCATTTCTGAGACATTGTAGTGTGTCGGTCCTGGGGCAGCTTTATAGGCCAATAGGGCCTTTCTCTTTGTCTCGTCACGGGCATCATTGTAACCCAGTGGGCCTCGAACCAATCCGCATTTTTTTCTTTCCCTCCTCCTGAGGACGGCAAGAGAGGTGTTGTATATAGTGTCTCGAAGATGGAGCCATGTCACATCAATTTTTTCTGTCGCAGCCACTATAGCATCATGAGGATTGGGGATGGCTTTTTGCGTGGTATTGGCCTTAAGAGCTGCCTCAAGCTTGGTGTTAAGCTGTTCCCTGATCTCAGAGCAGTTGATATGGTACGTGTTAATGCGAGTTTTACCCTTACTCTTAGAGTGACACAATTTCTTCGGTATTAATTTGACTCTACTTACGACCAGGGAGTGGTCTGTGTCACAGTCTGCACTGTGGTAACTGTGTGTTTGGAGCATGCTGGCCAGGTCAGAGCGCCTGGTGAGAACGAGATCAAGCTGGTGCCAGTGCTTGGAGCATGGGTGTCTCCATGACACTTTGTGGATGTTCTTGCATTTGAAGAATGTGTTTGTTACGCATAGATTGTGAGAACTGCATAGCTCGAGCAGTCGCTGGCCGTTGTCATTCATTTTACCAATGCCGTGTAAGCCAATGGTGGTAGACCAGGCATTGTGATCCCCACCCACTCTGGCGTTGAAGTCACCGAAGAGCTATAGCCTCTCATGTGTGGGGATATTTGCTACTGCGGAGTCCAGAGCCTCGTAGAAGTTGTCTTTTAATTCTGTCTCAGAGCAGAGAGTTGGTGCATACAGGCTGAGGATATGAGCTGCGCCCGATGATGTTAAAAGTTTAATGCCGAGTATCCTCTCAGTGCCATGTGCCACCAATTCAACATATGACATTAGTGAGTTTTTTATGGCAAAATCAATGCCGTGCTGCCTTGGTCTGTCTGATGGTAGTCCTTGTCAGACAAATGTGTAGTTGGCCTCAACCACTTTGCATGCAATGCCGATGCCGAATCGAGAAAGTTCCGTGTCAATGACCTCTGTCTTCCTCATATCTTCTGCACATGAAGGGTCAGAATTAAAACCAGTGCACAAAGTTCTGACACTCAAGCTCGCCAAACGAAGTGTTGGCAACCTCTTTCTTATTTGTTCAATTGGTGCTTGGGTTTTGTCTCGCTTGTTGAGTTGATCACTCTGATCCCCATCACCTACTGGGGCAGGCGAGTCATGGTGGAACATCACCTTACTGGCTGGGGGCTGCCCAGCTTAAGGCTGGCGGTAGATGCTCAATGAAACATGGCGATCTCTCAGACCGTCTGGAACGACCCCTGGCGCCTAGCTCCACGCCAATTGAGCAATGGCTTATAACCAGAAACTGTCGTTTCACGAGTGTTGCTTACGCCTTGAAGCAAAGGTTTGGATTAAGGAGACAGAATTGTCTCCTAATTGGGATGGTACAACAATAAAATGAGTTATAGGACTTTGATTAAAAAAACAAAAGGTCTGGTGTAGTACCTCATGGCAATATACCAAGGTTGTCAGAATAAACTTGTGTGATGATTTATCATAATTCTGTCAATGATGGGAAGAGCATATAATATGCTGAAACATATCGCCTTAACAGACGTTTGTTCGACAGTGTGCAATATTTATTTTTAACGTTTAAATTATGAGAGGATGGTTGAAAAAAAGTATATACACTGACAACCAGTTAACATTCAATACAAATTCATGATTATGATATATGGGCCTTTCCTCTGAGGTAAGTCAAGGCGTTGATGTGGGTGTATGTACAGAGATATATGGGCCATTCCTCTGAGGTAAGTCAATGTGTTGATGTGGACGTACAGAGATATATGGGCCATTCCTCTGAGGTAAGTCAAGGTGTTGATGTGGGTGTATGTACAGAGATATATGGGCCATTCCTCTGAGGTAAGTCAAGGTGTTGATGTGGACGTACAGAGATATATGGGCCATTCCTCTGAGGTAAGTCAAGGCGTTGATGTGGGTGTACATACAGAGATATATGGGCCATTCCTCTGAGGTAAGTCAAGGTGTTGATGTGGGTGTACATACAGAGATATATGGGCCATTCCTCTGAGGTAAGTCAAGGTGTTGATGTGGGTGTATGTACAGAGATATATGGGCCATTCCTCTGAGGTAATTCAAGGCGTTGATGTGGGTGTATGTACAGAGATATATGGGCCATTCCTCTGAGGTAATTCAAGGCATTGATGTGGGTGTATGTACAGAGATATATGGGCCATTCCTCTGAGGTAAGTCAAGGCATTGATGCGGGTGTATGTACAGAGATATATGGGCCATTCCTCTGAGGTAAGTCAAGGCGTTGATGTGGGTGTATGTACAGAGATATATGGGCCATTCCTCTGAGGTAATTCAAGGCGTTGATGTGGGTGTATGTACAGAGATATATGGGCCATTCCTCTGAGGTAATTCAAGGCGTTGATGTGGGTGTATGTACAGAGATATATGGGCCATTCCTCTGAGGTAATTCAAGGCGTTGATGTGGGTGTATGTACAGAGATATATGGGCCATTCCTCTGAGGTAATTCAAGGCATTGATGTGGGTGTATGTACAGAGATATATGGGCCATTCCTCTGAGGTAATTCAAGGCATTGATGTGGGTGTATGTACAGAGATATATGGGCCATTCCTCTGAGGTAATTCAAGGCATTGATGTGGGTGTATGTACAGAGATATATGGGCCATTCCTCTGAGGTAATTCAAGGCGTTGATGTGGGTGTATGTACAGAGATATATGGGCCATTCCTCTGAGGTAATTCAAGGCATTGATGTGGGTGTATGTACAGAGATATATGGGCCATTCCTCTGAGGTAATTCAAGGCATTGATGTGGGTGTATGTACAGAGATATATGGGCCATTCCTCTGAGGTAATTCAAGGCATTGATGTGGGTGTATGTACAGAGATATATGGGCCATTCCTCTGAGGTAATTCAAGGCGTTGATGTGGGTGTATGTACAGAGCAGCTGAGCTTATGCCCTCTACAAAGACAAAGTAAAGAGTATAGAGTTGATAAAATATCGTTGGCACAACTTTGACCTCCACAGGACATTGTGTGCTGGCAGGGGTTATAGGGAAGGTAAATAAAGGGAGTGGGGGCAGAGAGAATGTAGGTCTATCTGACCACATTGCCTTTTCATTGTCCGATTACATCGGATCGGGGTGGGGGTGGAGTTGGATAGGTTTGGAAGGACTTTCTACCTCAGAGGAATGGCGCAATTATCCCAATCATGAATTCACGTTGAATGTTGACTGTTTGTCAATGTATATACTTTTTTCAATCAATGTTGACTGTTAGTCAGTGTATATACTTTTTTCAATAGTTGTAAATTAAACTTTAAAAATTACTATTTTATACTGTTTTTAGTTTTTAATGGAACATAAATTTAAGCTAAATTGTTTTTATACCAAAAATAAATTTTGAAAATAATAAATTAAAATTTAAAAAAACAAAACAAAAGAAACAATTTTACGGTGTAGAAACGAAAGGGTCGAAACGTCCTGGGGTCGAAGTGTCCAACCCCCAACATTTTACCATAATTCTGTGAATGATGGGAAGATCATATACTATGTTGAAACATATCGCCTTAACATATGGTAACCATGTTCTTAACTATGGCGATGAAAATAAAGGTTTTTTTGTTTTTTTTACTAAAGGAGTTATCAATTCATTTATAATGTCTGTGCTTGCTATTGATAAAATTATTGGTAAATGGTGATGTTCAGAAAAGTTAAAGCCTTTAACTCAAGAATATAGGTCTTAAATTCTTAGCTCTTACAGATTTACAAACAGCTGTTTAAATGTGAAATAAAATGTTAAGAGGATAATTCATAATACTGCACACTTGCCTTCCACCTCAAAAATAATTACCGGCATATTGTTTGGTTTGCAGAGAACTACAGTTATTCAAGTGAGACAAGCTCTGACCAGGAATTAGCAGCAGCAGCTTCAGGATACACTCACCCACAACACACCAGAGCTACAGCTTCTTCTGATCAGCAACTCAGCTACATGAATTCAACCAGAAGTCAACCTCCCATCCCTCAAGCTCCAAGACATACTTCAACTTCAGTTCCTCCTCCAATCAATCCCCCCCAGAATGCCTCCCTACACCCAAACATCAACTCCCAAAATTACTCCGTACCCCGTGTACCCCTGTCAGTCCCTGCTGTCAACCCCCCAGGCCAACCTGACCACCAGACAACCACTCCTTTAGTGAGAGATTTAAATCTTCAAGATTTAGGAATATTCTATGAGAGACCCAAGAAGCCAGAGTATGCCATTCTGGCAAATAGAATTGAAACCTTCCAGGGTTGGCCAGTTGATAGTGCTGTCACCAAGGAAGATCTAGCAAAATCTGGACTCTACTATGAAGGTTTGTAAATATTTTAATGATTTTTGACATCCACATTTAGTGTTAATATCAGATGACAGTGATTCTCAAAATATAATAACAGCAATCTTATCTAAAAAAATACCAGTGGCTAGAATAGGTTTAAATAAAATGTATGTTTTGTTTTAAAATATCAACTTGTTCAGCTAACGAAAATAAAAATGTAAATTGCCTCCAAACTTAAGATGATTTCTTGTTGTGATCTTTCGAAGGGGTAGGACCAAGGTTTCTATCATGCTTTGAAGTTTTGATTTTTTGACTATGACTAGCACTGTCCTCTCCAGAACTTTGCTATATTGTCACTCAGAAACTACCGCAACGATTTGCTTGCACAGAAAACCTTTGCTCAATATTGTCTTAAAGTCTTTAGGGGCATGTATTTAAAGTATTTTTAAAAACTCATAATTTATATCTTCCTATGACAATCTGTAAGTTCTTTGGACCTCTCTGCATATCTACATACAAATTAGCTCCTCTACTCTCTTTCCCCCCTAGTTTAAAAAAATTAATTATAGAAACTGTTAGATAAGTATATGTCAGAGAAGTGTATGATTAACTGTCAGCTTCTTTATTGCTCACGTCAAGCTCTTAAAGAGCAATTCTTTTTGCTCAATCTGTTCCCTGTGACCTTAGAGCAAGTAGAAGGTGAAAGGTCATAAACAGGGATTTGGTATTGAGTCTTTCAAACATAGCCAGCTTGCCCAACAAGTGCCGGCAGTGCAGTAATTCCCCAGCCAAATATTATGGAACAATCAACTGTAGTTTAATTTAATTTAAGTTGAAACATAAAAGTTTATAGCTTGTTTAGGTTACTATTATAATTATAATTAGTGGTTTGGCTAGTCGCCTGAGTGGCTAATATGTAAATCTGAACCTACTTCCTCATCCTCCCTCTTCCTCTCCCTACCTCAGTCCAATTCCTTGTCCTTGTCATCCTGTTATTTGATAGAGTATTTAAACATCATGGTGCAAAGAGCATGTTTGTCTAGCATGGATAGTATTAGCCCTATAGGAGAAATCATTCATTCATTGCCTCTCAATGTCACACATCAGGTTTTGAACTGTGCATTACTTCAATCTGGTAAACATTCATCTCTGTTCAAACAAGTGCTAGGGTGTGAATAATTGTCTTGACTTGTTGCATACCCATGAGAAAGTAAATGTGTTTGATATCATTCAGTCTGCTGCCAGAGCACATGGTATTTTGTTATTGATATTTAGAATTGTTTCATAGGTTACAAAGTCATTTATGTGTACAGAGACCCATCCCAACATGCATCAGTTTGAAAAATATCCTAAATCCAACCACCCCCTCCTCCACAGTGTGTATACATGGCCTCTTAGTCTTTATTAAAGGCAATAATTTTAATAAAATGCAGACATTGCAAGCTAAATTTGTTCTCTAAAAAATGTAATAGCATAGTGTAATTGATTGATATGAACCATATCCACAGGTTATGGAGACAGAGGAAGATGTTTCTTCTGTGGTGCAATTCTGGGAGAATGGGAACCAGGAGATGACCCATTTGTAGAACATGCCCGCTGGTTACCCAAATGTGGATACATTCGCCAGTACAAGGGGCAGGCTTTCGTTGACATTGTACAAATGATCAAAACTGATTACCCTAACATAGTAAGTCTGTTTTTTGTTAATGATTATTTTGGCTTGCAATAATGTACTCATTTTCAGAATTGATATGACTATTTAACCTGTTTTAAAATTACATAGTTTTTATATATTTTTTTGCATAAAATCTTTTTATTTGTTAAATATGTAAGGTAATATATAAGGTAAATTTCTTTTAAATGCTTTTGCTTATTTATTTGTACTTATGAAGGCATATTCTGTAATGTCTATACTTATATTTGTTCATTAATAAAACTTTACAATTAACATTAATTTAAGTTGAAACATAAAAGTTTATAGCTTATTTGGGTTCTATATGGAGAACTGGCATCAGGAAAGAGGAAGACAGGTCACCCACATCTCCGATTTAAAGATGTCTGCCAGAGACATGAAAGCAGCCAGAATAAGCTCAAGTGGCCCACAGTTGTCAAAGAGAGCATCATAGTAGCTGAGGAGCTAAGGATGGAAGAGGCTACAGACAGAAGAGCTAGAAGAAAGGCCAAAACATTGGGAAGCACAGAACTTGTTTGAAAAAGCTGTGGAAAAGACTGCCACTCAAGGATAGGACTGCTCAGCCACACGAGGAAATGCAACCCAAGCCAACGGTGATGCACCATCGTCTCTCGAGACGGAAGGATACAGATTATTATTACAATTAACATATTCCACACCAATCATTTGTGTATTTTGTCTTTTATTTGTTAAAACGATGCCAAATCATTTTGTATATGAGCTTTTAATTTGCTCCTTTTAAAGGGACATATTTATTTTAGTTGGACTTAATTATATCACGTTAAATAAATTACTTTTTTAAAAAAAAATGATAAAAAACATGTATCATAGCCACAGAAAATAATTTCATGATTATAAGGGATTGCTCATCAAATTAATAGAGTGTAACAATAAACATAAAACTCATGTAAAATATAATTAATTAATTGGTACTAATTTATAAATGAAACAATCTATGTGAGAAAAAAGTCTAAATTTTTACAAAAGAAAAAAAGTAACTCATAAACATTATCAATGTTAAATTAGTCATCACAATCTTCATCTTTTAAATTTCAGACACAGATAACTTTAGCTATGGTGGTGAAGGAAATGAACAGAGACGGTCTAGAGGAATCCAATGGTTAGTGCTGTTTGCGCAATTTAATTAGTCTATTTAGGGGCTGAATCTGTGGTTTATCTTTTTAGAAGATACTGGCTGTCAAATGAGCACAAAGTTAGCTATGAGCTAAAACTAAAAGACTGCATAATAGTTATGTATTTTTTGCTTGAAAAAATTTTATGTTCTAACTTTCCAGGTTGAACTTACATTTTAAAGTTAGAGTAGCTTACTAAAATATATTTAAAATCAGTTTTACTGAACTCAAAAATATATTCTTGTATTATTTTTCAAAATATTAACTTTGAGTAACTTTTTAAGACATTATGTAAAATATTTGATTTTTCTGTCAAAATTACTTCTTTTGCTATTTATATTGTCATTAGTGCGAAACTGTTTATGTATGATAATGTTTTACAAATGAAAGATGATAATGCTTCCAATGTTACAAAAATATTGTTTGTAAAGGAAATGTTTTGATGTTAGTGGAGTGGAATATTATGTCTAAATGCTCAAGCCTCCAAATGTTATGATTAATTAACATCTAATCTTAAGAAAACTGAATGCTCTTTAAAATTAACCAAATAAAAAAAGACAACTTTGTTTGTGGCTAACATTAAAGTAATAATACAAACAAAGGGAAGCTAAGCTAATGTTTACCTTGCTTTGCGATTGGTTGGCTATAAGCCAAAGAGCCTGTTAATGGAGGGACAAATGAGACCAAGCAGATCTCAACATTGCTCTGATAATATACTTAAAACTGTAGCTCTTACGTTGAAATTTTTTTTTGTAGTAAACACTTATGTTGCATTGTTGCTGCACAATTTTATGTGAACATTGCATTATAAACTTGACAGCTTTTGATGAAGACCCAGTTGAACATGACGCTGCAGTTCAATCTTTGCTTGAGGAAATTCTATCAGCAAACTCAACATTGCGATACACCAGAGAGGAAGTCATTCAAGCTGCACAAATCTTAAGGAGACAAAGTATGAACTATCAGCAGTTTCTCTATCCAGACTAAAAAAAAGATGATTGCTCTTAAAGGGATAAAAAGAAGAGGAAGAAAAAAATGTGCATTTTCATAATTGAATGAATCCATCTTAGAATTAGAAGTATTTTTAGACACAGGCATCCAATTTGTTCAAAAATTTTGATTAGTATGTTAATTAAGAAATCCTTTTTTTTTCTCAAACTTTCTCTGTGGTTTGATTTTTCATCCATGTCTATTTATTTGGCAGGCATTGCACTGTCATCTGATCTTATCCTAAGCCAATTGACACAAAATCATGACACAACAGATAGTGGGACTCAGGGTGCAACAGCTACCTCAGGAGCAAGCAATGCAGGTAAACCTCTGATGGAATTTTTTTAAATGCATATTTTAATTTATGGTCTGTAACCGCAATATTAAAACACAGAGCTAGACAAAAACATGGCCCTTTCTTGATGATAGTTGAATGATAGCTAAAATCCTTAATTGTCAATGGTCTTCATATCCTGTATTTGATCAATATACGCACTGTATTTTGCAAGGAAGGTCATGTTATAGATGGAAACACTTTTTAAAAATTGTTTACTTGCATTTAACTTTAAAAAATTATAGAATAAATTAACCTAACAATATTAATGATATGAACTGTAATTTGGTAAGTGGTGATGCACAAAACAGTAAGTCTATTCAAATAATTATTGGACTGTGCGGTCTTACTTTTTAAATTTTATAACTGCATTTAAGAAGCCTGAAGGCTCATGTCTTATTAATTAATCAAATTATTATGTATTTTAGGTACTATTGAGGAACTGAAAGACCAGAACAGTACACTTCGTAACAACCTAATCTGCAAAATTTGTATGGATAAAGAGGTGAAGATTGTATTCCTCCCATGTGGTCATCTTGTGTCCTGCCAAGAGTGTGCTTTGGCTTTCTCTGATTGCCCGATTTGCCTTAGCCACATTAGGGCTTATGTGCGGGCAAATATTCGTTCATTGTAAATCAGCATAATGCTTATTGTTGAATTGTTATAAAAAATAACTTACGTTTTCACAATTGGTTATATTAAGATATCAGACAGTTTTAATGTAATCTTATAATACTGTTGAAATATCACTATTCATTACAATGAAATTTTAAGTTATTGCATAGGGTATCATAAACCTATAAAGTAGGCAACAAAACAGCTGATGTAGAGGCAAAAAGCCCACAAAAGATTTCTAGTTGATGTCTTCTTAGACTACACACTGCTGATTCATTTTTCATGTAAACAATGTAGGACCATATACAAATATAAATTTTTATCTATTATATATAAAAATCAAAGTATGTATGTATGTATGTATGTCCTTTATAGCTGACTAAACCATTCATCCGATCCCCATGAAACTTTTGGAGACTTTTGAGTACGCTCCTGGGATAGTAACTGGCAACTTTTTTTGCAATATTTAACACTCATGGGGCGCCGGGGGCCCATAATATGATTTTTTTCTTATATGAGCTATATAAAAATTAGTTGAAGCGTTAGCTATTAGGTAAATTGATGGATCTTAACCAAACTTTGTATATAAAAACTTGGTAGCCAATATTGAAATACTATTGGGCACTAATTTTCTAATGTCCATTTCTTCTGGGCTGGGGGCCCAAAATGTCTTTTTTTCATAAACGTTTAAGATTGTATTCCCCATTCAAGTATTAAAGATCTAGATAAATATAGAGAAATATATCCGCTATGAAATGATTGAAATAAACAGGTGTTTTGAACTTGACATCTTGCACTAATTGGGCCCTGGGGCCCTTAATGTCGTTTTTTGCTTATATGAGCTATATAAAAATTAGTTTATGTGATAGCTACTGAGTAAATGAATGGATCTTAACCAAACTTTGCATATAAAAACTTGGTAGCCCATATTAAAATAAAAAAGGGCACTGCACTTCTAATGTCCAATCGTTCAAGGCTGGGGGCCCCAAATGTATTTGTTTCGAATATGTTTGAGAAATTATTTGCCATTCTATTTTTAACGATCTTGAGAAATATATCTATGATGAAACTGAATTTAAATAAACAGGTTTTCAAAATGTTCATCTTGAACCAAATGGGCCCGGGGCCCCTTAATGTATTTTTTTCTTATATTAGCTAAATAAAAATTAGTTTAATTGTTAGATAATGAGAAAATAACTGGATTTTGACCAAACTTGGTATATAAAAACTTAAAAGCCTTTACATGTATTAAATTACTATAGGGCACTGAACTCCTAATGTCCATTTCCTCGTGGCTGGGGGCCCTAATGTGTTTTTACTAAACTTTTAGTATATTGTATTCCCCATTCAATTTGACACGATATTGAGCAATATAGATAAATATATTTTTATATTTGTAATGAAAATGAACAGATTTTTGAACGTCATATGTTAAACTGATGGGCCCGGTGACTCTTAAAGTAATTTCTTTTCTAACTATATATGTATTCCTTTTTACTGAGATCGTTACAACGCACGACGGGTCTGCTAGTTATATTTATAAGTCACCCATTCCACATTTACAATTGATTTTGTAAACATTCCGTTTACAGGTGGGATCCCATTGCCTTATTGATTTACCTCCCTCCATTCAGGGGCATTTGACCAAGTTTTATGACTATCGCATAAATTCTATAGGCATGCATTCTATATGACAAAGGAACAAACATGTATATTTATATAAATAAAACACCTTAAGTTATAAAAATTCATCACCATGCAATAAAATATTCTCATTATTCTCAACACCAAAACCTGTTCTTTACTCATAAATAAAGAATCCAAAGCATAGACTGGCACCCAGGCGCAATTCATAAAGGTGTATTTTTCATTAATTTTTTTCAATATGAATTGTGATTGATTTGTAAAAAAATTACTTGAGGTCAATAGAGGCTATCTTTAAATACTTTAAAAAAATTATTTAGCCAAACAAATTGCAATCTTTACCAACTAAATTGAAGGGCGAGAAAGTAATGTCTTAATTACAATCTAAAAATTATAAATGATGCTCTTTAGTAGAGCCTTTGAAAATGAATTACCACACCAAAAAAAACAAACTTTGTCCTGTCAGCAATCCTTCATGTTATTTCTTTGTGGGAACTCTGAATGATTCTGACCAGTTTTCTTGATATTTCTGTGAAAGATCTGTTATCTGCATGTAGACCTAGTAAACATACATGTGGAAGAAAGTCAACAGTCCCGAGCCTGCACTCTTCATGGGGCTTCCTGGAAGACCCCCTCAGCCGTCTGGCCCCCTAGAGGACGTAACAGCAGAGAACCCCCCCCCCTCCCCAGTCGCTTCTGCACCGGCCACCTGGGCATCCAGGACTCAAGGTCAAAAATGCCTCCCACTAAGTTGACCTCCCAAAGGAGGGGTGGAATTTTCCCTACTTCGACTCGCTACCACTTCGGCGCCACCCCGGCAAAGCACACTTGTCTCCATGGTTAGGACTGGCGCAGTACGGGGGATGTCAATGACCTACCTAGTGTGTAACCCCCACTGGAAGGTTTCCTCAGAGCTGGTGTCCGTTCAGTTCTTCGCAGTAGCTTTTGCTAATCCGTACTGGCGCTCCTGGCCCTAAACCGGCATCGCTCAATAGCGTTGCTAGTAAAATGAAGGGGACGAAACGGTCGCGCCAAAATAACTCGACCCCCAACGGGTACTTTCATTTATTCTATTTAATATAATTCTGTTAAAATTCTACTGGTACAGACAGCAGTGTAATTCCTCTACAGCTTTCACGGTTGGTAAGGTTTCCTTTCTTGGATATCTTGATGTAGTCAGATTCTTTTCATTCCTTTAGAGCGCTCTCTTTTTCCCATATCTTTATACATAAAGTATCTATCATGTTGGCTACTGTTATTGTTATCATATCTGTCATCATGTTATCTCATCCAGGAGCTTTCACAATTTTCAGCTGCTTGATTGCCTGGAATATTTCAATCTTCTTTTTGTAAGCCTTCATTTACTGGTTAATAAGCCCTGTTTATTGACCCCTCAAAGTATTCCAAAATGTAAATAATGTATTTAATTAATGTAAAAATTATTATAAGAGCAGATTTATGTTTAAAAAAAGGTAAATTTTTTAAAATATACAATTTTACTAATATAATATCCTTTTATCATTATATTTAGCATAACATTATTTCTGTAAACAACTAGTGTCCTTCTTCTGTAAATCATGTAAAATTTTGATCATCTCTATAATGTGATTAATAAAATAAAAATGCAATTAACATATTTTAATTTCCTGTAAAAGAACATTTTATTCCTGAAGGAAGAAATTTAACATTAGGAAGCAACTAGTAATAGTTTTATGGGTTCAGTTTATTTCAGAGATATACTTCAAATCTGAAGATCAAGATCAAATCACTGATCTGATTATTTTGAATTGCTAATTTTTAACATTGTGGAATCTTCAGAAAGATTCTGAAACGTGTATTAAATGAAAATCTATAGTCTAGACCCTTTTCTGTCCCTTTGCCCCTAATATGAAACATGTATTAAATGAAAATCTATAGTCTAGAGTAGTCTAGACCCTTTTCTGTCCCTGAAAATCTAGACCCTTTTCTGTCCCTTTGCCACTAAAATGCAAAAAGATGAAGGTAAAGTAATTTTTGACACAACACTTTTAAATAAATTTAATTAAAGAAAGGAGCACTATACTTTATTCAATGAAACTTTAAATTAAATTTGATGTGATAATAATAAATTGTATTTGAACAATAATTTATTCAATAAAAATATATATTTTGGTCAAATTATATACACCATATGTCTGGGTTAGCAGTGGGGATGTTCTTATATATGGCACCTTGAAATGTGTTTCTTTGAAAGGAATTAGTATTAGCAATTAAGGCTTTAATTGACAGATTTGTTAAAATAAATTCTACCCTATGTACTCGAGTGTAAGTCGATCTGAAGTATAAGTCGACCCCCTGATTTGTCACTTGAAAATAGAATTTTATATTTCTTCAGCTATCATTACGATAAATTGATTTCTTTTATAAAATGAGTTATAAGAGGACCCCCTGATTTTGGCCTTGAAACTTTGAACAAAATATCTCCACTTATACTAGAGTATGTACAGTATGTAAAAATGTCTGTATCATCCTATTGATGTTAAATAATGAATTACTTTATATATTAATTTCTGGTACATAAATTACTTTGACTTGTTTTAATATCTTTTCTATGTGATAATCAGATTAGTAAAAAAAATGAAATTAACCAACTTTACCTGCGTTTGAATGATTTTTATTGTTTCTCTAGGTCACGAAATACAAACTTATCACATTTACTCAGGACCAATGCCTTTAACTCTAAAAGAGATCAGAATAAATTATAGACCAACTTCATCCTTTATCTCTCTTGATCATACATGTTTGAATAATATTTAAGTTCTCTTGATTGTTGTCATAATTATTTTTAAAATTATTTTTTATAAATGATTTGTAGCTTGTTAATTTGAAGTTGTTCATAGCCCCAGTAATATTAGCAGATGTTGTTAATGTTGTCGTTAACATGACCGCTACCAATTTTTTACAAGTAGAGGCAGTATTGGTTATAGGATGATAATCAATGATACCCAGACTCATCCTGTCACTGCTTCCAGACTCATCCTGACACTGCTTCCAGACTCATCTTGTCACTGCCTCCAGACTAATCATGTCACTGCTTCCAGACTCATCCTGTCACTGCTTCCAGACTCATCCTGTCACTGCTTCCAGACTCATCCTGACACTGCTTCCAGACTCATCCTGTCACTGCTTCCAGACTGATCCTGTCACTGCCTCCAGACTAATCCTGTCACTGCTTCCAGACTCATCCTGACACTGCTTCCAGACTCATCCTGTCACTGCTTCCAGACTCATCCTGTCACTGCTTCCAGACTAATCCTGTCACTGCTTCCAGACTCATCCTGTCACTGCTTCCAGACTCATCCTGTCACTGCTTCCAGACTAATCCTGTCACTGCTTCCAGACTCATCCTGTCACTGCTTCCAGACTCATCCTGTCACTGCTTCCAGACTCATCCTGACACTGCTTCCAGACTCAACCTGTCACTGCTTCCAGACTCATCCTGTCACTGCTTCCAGACTCATCCTGACACTGCTTCCAGACTCATCCTGTCACTGCTTCCAGACTAATACTGTCACTGATTCCAGACTAATCCTGTCACTGCTTCCAGACTCATCCAGGGATCTCCTGGTATGTATGGCATCTGTCCGTCTACGAAAGACGATAGATTTATCTTTATTATCTGCAGCTCTTGGTGTGGCTGATGAGACCAATCCTTGAGTGGCAGTCTCTTCTGCATGACACACACACGAAAGCAGTGGGGCAGTGTTTCCTGGCCTTTCTCCTCGCTCTTTTCCCGACTGCTTCTGCCCTAGTTTGCTCCTCTGCTCTTAGTGATCCTTCTTTCACTATAGCCCGCCACATGGACCTATCCTCTGCCAGGTTTTCCCAGTTTTGTATATCAATGTTGGCTACTTTCATGTCTCTCTTGCATATGTCCACGTATCTGAGACATGGCCGACCAACCGACCTTTTCCCTGTCGCCAGCTCGCTGTAGAGCACATCCTTGGGTATGCGACCACTTTGCATCCTCTTGACGTGTCCAAGCCAACGGAGGCGTCTTTGGCTTAATATTGCTGCAATACTACTCATGCTTGCTTGAGCCAGGACCTCTGTGTTGGGGACTTTCTCTTGCCATTTGATGTCTAGGATGCGGCGCAGGCATCTGAGGTGGAAGCTATTGAGCCTTCTTTCATGCCTGGTATAGGTGGTCCAAGACTCGCATCCATAGAGGAGTGTGCTCAGTACGCAGGCCTGGTATACCTGCAGCTTAGTCCTTGCTGTGAGTTTGGCATTGGACCAGACTCTTTTGTACAGTCTAGCCATAACAGTTGCTGCCTTCCCTATCCTGCTACTTATCTCATCTTCCAGTGAGAGGGTGCTCGAGATGTTCGATCCCAGATAAGTAAAACTGTCAACAGCATCCAGGTTGCAGTCATCAATGGTGATAGTCGGGAGAGAGGCAGCATCCTGTGCCATAATGTTGGTTTTCTTTATACTTATGGTCAGGCCAAACTCTTTGCAGGCAGCGGAGAAGCTGGATACAAGGTTCTGCAGGCCGTCTGCTGTGTGGGATATTAAGGCGGCATCGTCTGCAAATAAGAGCTCGCGCAGCAAAATCTTCCTTATTTTGGTCTTGGCTTTAAGTCGGGCAATATTGAATAATCTCCCGTCAGCTCTGGTGTGTATGTATATCCCCTCGCTGTTGTTCTTGAAGGCATACTGGAGTAAGATGGAAAAGAATATTGCGAATAGAGTAGGTGCCAACACGCAGCCTTGCTTTACTCCACTACTTACTGGGAAAGCCTCGGAGGTGGCACCGTTAGAGCACACTGTGCCCTGCATGTTTTCGTGGAATTGCTTGATGATGTTAAGCAGATGTGAAGGGCAGCCTATTTTTACTAAGATCTGAAAAAGGCCGCTTCTGCTGACAAGATCAAAAGCTTTAGTTAGGTCGACGAACGCGATGTATAGAGGCATATGTTGCTCCCTGCATTTCTCCTGCAGCTGGCGCAGAGAGAAGATCATGTCTATGGTTGATCTTCCGGCTCGAAAGCCGCACTGCGATTCTGGGAGTACACGCGATGCTAGGGTCTGTAGGCGTGTCAATGCAACTCGGGCGAAGGCCTTTCCAACTATACTGAGGAGAGAGATTCCACGATAGTTGTTGCAGTCACTCTTATCTCCTTTATTTTTATACAGTGTAACGATGTTGGCATCTCCTAATATACTGCTAAATCTGTTCTGGTGGCACTCTAATCCTGTATTTAACTTTATGAAACACGTACATGAAGCTATCAAATTTGCTGTTGCCCATTCATTGGTTTTGAGGGGTGTGTATGTGTAAATGTATTTCTTGTTGCTATTATCTCCCCATGCAGAACCAAGGTTCCTCTGCTTTACCAATGAGCAGAATAATTGATTTATCATTTCTAATTACATTAAGTAATAACCCTTCAATTGTAAAAACAATTTTATTTATGATTACATTCAGGGCCGGCCTTAGAGTATGCGGGGCCCAAGGCAGCATATGATATGCGGGGCAGCAGATGCGGACGAGACCCATGCAAAAATTTGCATTTTTACATATATTAAAATACAGTAATAGCAAAATATATAAACATCAAAATATGTATGTCCTTTGTAGCTGACTGAACCATTCATCCGATCGCCATGAAACTTTTGAAGACTTTTGAGTACACTCCTGGGATGGTAATAGGCAACTTTTTTGCAAAATTTAACACTCATGGGGCACCGGGGCCCATAATAGAATTTTTTTCTTATATAAGCTATATAAAAATTAGTTTAAGCGTCAGCTATTAGGTAAATTGATGGATCTTAACCAAACTTTGTATATAAAAACTTTGTAGCCAATATTGAAATACTATAGGGCCCTAATGTCCATTTCTTCGGGGCTGTGGGCCCAAAATGTCTTTTTTCACAAACGTTTAAGATTTTATTCCCCATTCAATTATTAAAGATCTTGAGAAATATAGATAATATATAAATTATGAAATTGATTGAAATAAACAGGTGTTTTGAACTTGACATCTTGCACTAAATGGACCCTGGGGCCCTTAATGTCATTTTTTGCTTATAAGTTATATGAGCTATATAAAAATTAGTTTAGGGGCCGTCCATAAAGTACGTCACGCTCCAGAGGGGGGAGGGGTGTAAGAAAGTGTGACAGTTTGTGACGGGGGAGGGGGTCCGGCCATGTGTGACGTCACGCTGTTTTATATTAAATTTTAATTATTTTGTTCATAAAAAACAAAAAATTTTATCCGAAAGTGTGACGTACTTTAGTTTCCATGATTTGTGACAGGGGGAGTTAAAAATGGTCAAAAATAGCGTGACGAACTTTATGGACGGCCCCTTACTGAGCCGATCTTGAATCATTGTTTATCGCATAAAGGTTTTAATAATGTTTAGTTTCAAAAAGCTTCTTTCTTCGGGAGCTAAAGTGACAGGAATAGTTAGAAGTATTCGAAGCGCTATGTGTTTGTTAGGAAAGGCACTATTACGCTTTTTTACTGAAAGGAACTGCATTACATTAATAGGATCGTTGTAGGTGATTGCAGGAATTCTGAAACTCAATGATTGAAATTCTTCTTCACTTCGAGATTTTGGATCACTACTTTGCTCTGCAACTTCGAAAAGGGCATCACAGATTTTGCCTACTTAATATCGTACTACCTTTACACATTCCACATGACTTTCACATCTTATTTCACAAAGTGGTTTCACGGAAATATTTCGAACATACTTGGAAAATAAAGCCCATCGCTTTGTTGAAGCAGAAAATAAAACATAGATTTGTTAAAATATACCAAAAAACGTCATTGCATCCAGACAAGTTTTTGCCATATCACATAGCAGCAATTTGCAACTTTAACGAGTACAAGGGGTAAAAGCTGCCCTAGGATTTAATTGTAAAAGACGAGCTTGTATCTTATCTGTTTACAGACGCTCCTTCTATACAGAAGATTATTGCGTCCTACGCGTATCTATGGTTTGTAGTCTGACGTATGCCCCTTCATGTTCGCACCGTTGTATTCTTTACTGAAGATATCAGAAACATCTAAGCCCAATTTTGTCCCTTCCAATAGTAAGACATCAAGCAGTTGTTACCCAGTACTTTCTTCTACTTCTAGAAAACGTATGAAGTGTTCATGAATTACTTCAGAATATCCACATTCTGGGCTTACATAGCGGATTATCAGTGACATCTGCTCTTGGTGACTTTGGTCAGGTGTGCAATCAAGTATTACTGAAAATTATTTTGCTGATTTTACTCTTCCGAATTTTCCATAATTTATTCCCATCATCGAAATGAGTTCGTTTTGAATTCGCTATCCCAAAGTAGTAATCATGAAGTTCATTTTTATTCTTCATATATTTTCCTGGAAAAAAAACGGGTCAAATTTCGCCAGCATTTCAAAGAGACCCCAAAAGTTTCCATTGTGTGCCTAATGTAGTTTATCGACTGAACTAAGAAAAGCCATGCTGTGCTCAGCGAGAAATTAGACAATGGCCATGGGACGTTGAAATACACTATGCCAACGAGCCTTTTCACCGTTTATTATTATTTGTCTTTGCTTGTCTATTGTGCATCGTGTTGTAAGCTTGTTTTCCATCTCAAACCATTCCAAAGTAGATGTCATATGTCCCTGTGATTTCTCATGATGACAGTCTCACACTGGCATTTTTTCCCTTACCATACCAAGATAAAGCATAAAAATGGCGTTTTCTTATATAAAATGGTCTCATGAATCCATAAATGCTTACTAAAATGCTCTAGGAATAATACTTTTTGCATTAGGATTTATGATGATTATAATATTTTATTATATTAGTACGGTATTTTTCTAATTATTTTATCCTGAAAATAATTTAAGTTTTTCTTGATACTGTTATTACTATTAAAAAAAACACAAGTATTGCGTAATATTAGTAAAATTGTAAAAAATGTAAAAAGGTTTAGTCAAATCGCGGGGCCCTGAAAAGCGCGGGGCCCAAGGCGGTTGTCTCGTTCGCCTTGCCCTAAGGCCGGCCCCGATTACATTGTACATAACTCACCCTACCTCCATAAAACTCACCCTACCTCCACTCGCCAACGGTCAAACTTTGTCGTCTCGTCTTTCCTTAGTTTGTATTTTGCTTTTGTTTTAATGTAAAGGACGCCCGCTTAACAAAACTCCAATTGTATCTTACTCACGATCTAATATATAAAGTATGCAAGATTGTATCTTACTCACGATCTAATATATAAAGTATGCAAGATTGTATCTTACTCACGATCTAATATATAAAGTCTGCAAGATTGTATCTTACTCACGATCTAATATATAAAGTCTGCAAGATGTGGTCAAAGACTGGGCAGTATAAAACTTTGGGATAAAAAAACCCAAATCGAAGACACAATCAACGTTGTCCTACCCCATCCCCCTACTTAAAGTTAGAATTCGTGGTGCAATTTTAACATTGCCTGTCTGCAAGTGAAAATATTTTTAGCTAACTATAATATTATAAGAAACAACTGAAATTTATTGAGAATTATGTGGTTCCTTAAGAGCTAAGAAATGCACAGCTGCACACCATTATTGAGATAATCATTTATTTTACTTAAGGCGTACTTTTTAAAGTTCTGGGCCTAGGCAGCCTTACTTGCTATTTATTTCATTACACGAAATGTATGGCCATCAACAGAGTAACTGCAACTTTGGCCTGTGATAGATTATTAAATTGGCTACAGCTATTACAGTGTATCCTGTTTCTGAACCAAGTAACATATCAACGGACCTTAAACAGAACAGTAGGCAAAGGCGTAGCTAGGATATTTTGTGAAAATGGACAAACAATAAAATTGGCGCACCAACTCGTTTAATTTTTATTTATTTTTTAATTTTGCTTTTATATTAAAGGAGGAAAAGGAATTTATTCAAAATGTATTTTAAAATTTTGTTGAAAGAAGTTAACTTGAATTATTTCATACCTCGCTCTGTCAGTGTCGTCGATTGGTTTGATTTTTATTTAGTCCACACAAAAAATATTATTATTCTTGATTTCACTAACGATAAGAGGCCAAAAACGTAATAAAAATTTGTTGGTTTTTTTTTGTACTGTTTTTTTTTCAACGCTACAAAAAAAAAGCGAAGTTCGTTATGACGCCCTATTCCCTTGAAGTACGCAAATACTACACAATAATTATGAAAATTTGATGAATGTTCGCTCTCAGCTTGCAACAGAGACTATTATTGTCATTTATTGTTCAGTTCCCGTAAAATTTGATTCCGAATACTAATGACGTCATGCGATTTGACCGATTTTTCACCCCCTCCTCACTTGTCATCACAAACAAGTTACACCCCCCCCCTCTCTCTCTCTCCAATATTGCATCACAAAACTTTGCGCGCCCACCCCTAAAAACGTATTTTCTATTTGAAAATGTTTCAAATTACTTTTTTAACTCAAATATTAATGTGGAACTTTTATTTAAAGTTGTGCCTTTTGATGTGACATCACAGTTCTTAAACACCCCCTCCCCCTCGTCACACATCGACACAAATGTGTTACCTCCCCCCACCTTTTTATTTATTTATTTTTTTATTTAGGTGCGTGATTTTTATGCGTCATTTAAGGATGGCCTCTAAGCAACATTTTACAGTGAAAAGTTTTCGACCATTGATGTAAGTGTAAAAATATATATGTTGTTACGATGAATTGCATTGAATGTTTCACAGAAAGGAGTTTTAACTTCCATCAAAAGTTCAAAATTTCTTTTTAATGTCTTAGTTTTAGCCGTTAAAAAAAAGTGTTGACTAATCCATTTGAAGTCAATCACTCTTTGTAACGCACACTATTACATTTTCTGCTGAATGCCCTGCATCTCTTGCCAGTTCTAAAAGGTATCTTCCGATGTCCCATGCTTTTCTCTCCACATCAATCCCTAAAACTGTGCATTTTCTTTTGACGTTTTCTACAGCAACTTGTCTCAAATCAATACGACGCTAGACTAATTATTGTTTCAAAGTTTCAATATCAGTTTCTGCTTCCTTGAAACTCACAGTAGAATCTTGTAATTGTTAGTCATTAAAAGGGCTGTACTGTGACGGGCAAAGGTTTTAAAATATATTTTTTTAAAACACAAATGTTTGAATGGTTGAAAAACGAATACCATCAAGTGCTAAAAGAATGTGACAAGTGGATCATGCTATGCCGAGTTTAAGCTATATACTTTGTCACAGTTGACAAACAATGGTATGTGATTTCTTTCACATGTTCGGGTTTGAATGCCGGATTAGTCTCCAGTCATCACAATGGCATTTTTTTCCCACAGTGTGACCAGCATTCGACTGTAGCGTCAAGCGGTATAACTTGAAAATGATTCTTCGATAGTTTTATTTAGTTTAACAATTCACATTCGCAAATGTTTTAGTCCGAGAAAGCTGTTACATCAGAAGATGTGTAAAGATACTTATTTTTCCTGAGATCACTCAACAATTTGTTGTACACCATCGACCTGTGCCCAGTGAATCGGCAATACGCATAATCTATTTCTCACTTGGTCGCATTGTCTGACAGGCATAATCATCACTATGGATGGCAGACATAGATGACACGTTTACAGCGGTTGACAGTTGCTTCGGTGGTTTAGTGACCTATTTATTGCCATTGTTCACTGAATAGATTATGTAACGCATTAAGCCTCATTTTTGCGCCCCTGTTCCTATTAACGTTTGCCCCCTGCACACCCATCTCTACGCCTCTGACAGTATGCGTTTACACATGACGCCATCTTTGGACATGTCTAGAACTAATCGACCAGGACTAAGAAAAACAAGTGAAACAGGAACAATGTAATAAGGTATTTTTCGTTTGCTCCAGCTTGTTAAGAATAAGTGCTTGAAATAAGTAATCACCAAAAACAATTAACAAACAAAACATAGCAGGCACGTTTATAATACAACTATATACATATAAAGTAGTTTATTATTTTTATTTTATTTTAAATTAAAAAAATACTTACAACTTGAGTGTTTTACATATCAGACAATAAGACAAAACCTCATTATAATGTCTAAATAGTTAGTCATTCATCATTTTATTACTATATAATCATGTTATCAAAGGGGTATATTCTAGGGGGGGGGATTAAGGGTTATATTTTGGCCTAGGCCAGTTTAACCCCCGGGGTATATTCTGGCACAGGCCAGAATTGTCCCGGGTATATTCTGGACAGGGATTTAATCTGGCCTGTTACACCGGTGTCAATTACTACTCTGCACCGTGCAATGCAGAGTTGCCTTAATGCTGCCTTAAAACTGGTCAGAACTACACACGTAACACGGGCCACATATTACTTTGCCGGTACACAAATGCCTGACATACACAGAATTCTTTCACTTGTGTTGAATTTATAGTCAGGTAAGACGCATTAGTTAAATTCACTTATGATATTTTATTTAATTTTTTAGTTAATTTTGAATAAATTAATATATTTTACCTGTGATTTGTCGATGTCATCTACAAGTGTCACAGCAGCTGATCACTCAACAGAATTATTATGAATTATCTTATCTGTTTACAGACGCTCCTTCTATGATTCTATACAGAAGATTATTGCGTCAAATCAGATTAATCGCACCCTAAGGAGATATATAGCAATTAATTAAACAAAAATAATGATCGTTAGTCTGTAATATTACTAACAGTATAGTATAGACTATAGACGACATAGTAAGTTATTAATACATTGTTAATGATTGTTATACATCATATTTATCATATTATACATGTAATGAAATGGTATATAGTTGTAGGCATTGTCATTGTAAATGATTGTAGTTGTAGGTAATTAAATTTAATGTAATTATTATTTAATTTATTATAATTATAATATATCGAATTATTATCAATTAATTTATTATAATTATAATATATCGAATTATTATCAATTAATTCAATTATAATTAGGCTATAAACTATCTTTATTCAAGTAAGTTAAGTATAAAGTTAATAAAGTCATAATCATAAAGTCTCAGTGTTACTGTTACACTTCACTCAGACTCA
Organism: Ampullaceana balthica; assembly: GCA_944989445.1. NCBI lineage: Eukaryota > Metazoa > Mollusca > Gastropoda > Lymnaeidae > Ampullaceana > Ampullaceana balthica. The sequence goes on from CALYLW010000202.1 coordinate 475,639, forward strand.
GTGTTTTAAAGTTTCAAAAATTGAAATGAGTTTTCATTCATTCTCATTCATGAAGTGAAGTCTAAAGTTTTAAACTAAGTCAACTCAGCAGACTACACACTTTAAATCAAATAATAAAAGTAAAAGGGAGGCGTTATTCTGAGATTTTCCCCAATAATGATGGGCGTTGTATGGAGATTTTCCCCCAATGATGCAGGGCGTTACACAGAGATTTTTTACTGATAATGCAAGGTAATTCCGTCTCGACCGGCCATACATGTGTGTCACATCAAAAATACTATACATCATAGTTATAATAAAAAACTGCACCAAAAATAGATCGTTTTGAACGTCGTTCAATATGTAAATGAGATTCAATTTTTCTCTGCTATTGATTAGCTGTAGGAGTCTGTAGGAGTTTGAGGGACAAATCGCTATCGATGACCGGACAGAACATTGCCTTTTATTATATAGGTAGGATATACTATTAGTATACCGTTGATATATTTACGTGTGATATAGATTATAGTAGGTTTATAAGTCTTTAAAGTGGTATTGAGAGTTTCAGGTATTATTTTTAGTCCTTGCTAACATTACTAATACCTTTTAGCAGTGCTTTTTTTGTAAAAAAATAGGTGCCGGTACTCAGTGATGGATTGCCTAACTATAATCACCAGTTCGCACCTCGATGCAAGCTAAATCACAACTGCAAAGATACTAGATGTCTAAAACAATTTTATTTTTAATTAACAAATAATAATAAACGTTAAAATACAAGAAAAGTAATATTTTTTCCCAAATTGAAAAAGGTGCCAGTACGCCGTACCGGTGCGTACCGTCACAAAAAAAGCACTACCTTTTAGTTTTAGCCTTTTAAATTGAAAAATAATGATGTTAAAATATATATCTGAATGGCTTGCTGGTTGGTGTAATTGTACTGGAGTACTTGAAATAGTAATAGTCTTGATCCATGGTCAACTTCTGATACTATGTAAAATAGTCTTGAGGCACCACTGACGCAATGTAATAGTCTATCTTACAGTTGGTGTAATAGTAATAGGTAAAGTCGGTAAAGTACTAGTAGTAATTTGTATAGATATTGAAACTCCCTAAGTCTATGTGGAATTGATTAATATGGCAGGCTGACAATAATTTTCTAGTTGAGCATATTCCTAAACCCTAACCTCATTAATTAGAGGCGTGGGCGTGATGGTTGAGTGGCAGCGCGCTTGGCTGGCGTAACCGAGAGTCACGGGTTCGAGACTCGGTGAAGGCTGGGTCATGTTCTCGTGGGGTAACGGCGTCCCTGAGTTCACCCAGCATCAAATTGGTACCCGACATCTGTTGGGGAAGTAAAGGCGCTTGGCATTGTGCTAGCTACACAATCCCCTCGTATGCTATAAAAACTTGTGAACTCTGCTTCACTTGCCCCATTGGTCAGCATGGTCTAAAAGGGGAACTTTTACTTTACCCTCATACAGTGGGGCCCGCTTAAGTCGACGGCCTCAGGGTATGAAAAATGGTGCCGAGATAACCGATCACCTACTTAAACGAAAACTAATATGGCGGCAAAATATTAACATGCGCTTGAAATTTCTTTATAATTATATACGTAATTTGCGTTAATTAGTGATGGGACGATTAATGATTTAATCGAAATCGTATCGGAATATCGGGACCCTAATATTTCTTCACTCTTTCCTAAGGTTAAGGCCGTTCATTTTTAAGGACCGTTTAAATATAACGTAATGGGGGTGAGACTGCAATCAATTTAAATATAACCCAGGGTTCCCACTCAGTCGGGAATTCTCTTAAAATAATTTTCCCGGTCTTGAAAGTCGGGAAAAGTTGTGACTAGTCGGGAATTTATATATATATATATATTTTTTGCCGAAGTAAAAGTAAAATGACTTTGATTACGTCTCTGTGGTCAATAGTGGTCATGTTTCGATTCAATTTAATTTTTAAAAAAAAGTTACCAGTTTATAATTGTCTGCGCATGCGTTAAAGGTCAAATTTTTTGCCTCGCCTCATGGCGCGTGTTTGCAATGCCCGTCGAATCGGTGAATTAAAAAAAAACTAAACATATCAATATGGTAATTTTAAGTTTAATGGTTTTGACGTGCAGGATATCTGTCACTATGAGACCGCACTCGAATTTCCTCCGTCAATAAAATGATACGTAAAATTTGTAATATAAATAGTAACAAATGCAGCCTTGGCCTTATCAGAATTTGACCTACAACAGTGATGACGTGTATATTATATATCTATTAGAATATTTAAAAAATGATTTGATTTCAGCGTCACACGCGTTAGTCACAGTCACGTATCTTACTGGTAACAAAGCAACAACAAACTTTTAAAAGAATAATAATAATTTTTTATTTAATTATATAAAAACCACCTTCGATTCTCGATACAAACCTTTATTTTCTTTTCTAAAGATATTCGTTTATCTTAAAAAATAAAATGATTAATGCATCAGAAAATGAATTAAGTTTAATAATAATATAAAATGAACAGCCGAATAATTACGGATTAAAGACCACTATCGCCATTTTCGAGTACCTCTGGTGAATACATACTCAATCTAACGGAATCAAATTGAAAGTAAAAACATCCGGTAATTTTTATTGAAATCTCGTAGAATCACACAATAGCCGGAAGTCTCAAAGAAAGCGAGATGTCAACACTGTTTTGAACTAAAATGCCAAAGTGCATTGCTAGGCAAACAGACGGGGATCGAGCTAACCGACGTTAAGTTGCAAATTTGGCACTCTTTTGTGCTCGAAATATTAGGGCTTGGCGACTTTAAAAAATCGGATTAACAGCTGAAAAAAATGCAAAGACAAAGAGAGAATTTGGCGGTTCCAAAAAAAAACGTCGACTTAATAGAGCTGGTGAGTTAACCAGGGCTTGAGTTAAGTGGGCCCCACTGTAGTTATGAAAAGGCAAATGGGAAAGAAAGAAAGAAAAAGAAAAGAAAAAAAAGATGCTCAACTGAAACTCGATCCCCATACCTGACACCATTAGTATAAAAACTTGTGAACGCTGCTTCACTTGCCCCATTGGCCAGCATGGTCTGAAAGGGGAACTTTTAATTTAACCTCATAATTATAAATTATGGATCATTGAAAGTAATTGAAAAGGCAAATGGGAAAGAAAGAAACAAAAAGAAAAGAAAAAAAAGATGCTCAATTGAAAATCGATCCCCATACCTGACACCATTAGTACAAAAAATCATATAAAATATTATATCAGATTTTAAGTGCTGGTTTTATTTTACCGTAGTACCTACTATTGTCGAGTATCGACACTTCCAAAAGTAAAAGCTGTATGTGTAAAAATATCAGACTGTGTAGTGTACCACCAAGTAATCCACAGCCCTGTATAAAATTAATAGTCAGGTAACCAGCCAAAAACTCTCTGTATAACGCTAAGCATTGTGGGAATAAAATTTCCGTATAACGCTCAGCATTATAAGGAAAATCTCTGAATAACCACTCCAGTAATAAAAAGTAAGTAAAAAATTTTTAAAAAGCGATAAAAGTTACAATTAAAAACAAAAAAAAAGCAGCTTCAGCTCAGCCAAGTAGGCTAGTACTTAGTTATCTAAGTTGTAAGGCTTAGACTTATTCTTTGTAACATAATTGTCTTGTCATAATTGACATAATTACTGATAATTTGAATTCATAATGATTTTAGGATACTTTATAAACAATTATTCACTAACAAATTAACAAAATTATTTGGTAGCCAACTTCGAACCAAATAAAGATACTCACTAAAGTTAGGATCCTCACTAAAACGATTATCTTACTCAACTCATGCTTAGATCCTATTGACATTTCATTTAAATTTTAAGCCTATTAAATAATTAGGCTACCTTAACTATTTTAAAACTATACATTCTCATCGACACCAGGATCAGAATTTTTGTGAAAATGAACAAGATAAAAGCTAAACAGAAACTGAACCATTATGATTCAATCAAATTTCAAATTAATACTATTAAAATTTTCAAATTAAATGCATAGGGCTAGTTAAGTCCTAAATAAAAATAAGGATTTTTAGAGCACTATAGTATTTATTATTTCTACCAACAAATAATCAATAATCTTGTCTTGAATTGTAATACACATGTAATATTAGTAAAATGGCATAAACTATAGGCCTACATATTAATTGTGTAACTTCATTGCCTTAACCTACTCTATGAGTCATAATGTAGTGTAAGTTACATGTAAGTAATTTATGCTTACCTACGTAAATTAATTATTTAATTTATGACTTCATCACTTAAGCCTACATTATTTTTTACTATTACTAAACTATGAACATCCTCCTTGTATTGTATTTGTACTATTTTATTATTATAAAGTAGTTGTAAGAGTATATAATCCTAAGTTTTGAAGTTTGAGTTTTACGAATACAATAAATCTTAAGTTAATTACACTATTACATTATTATTTTTATTCTTAAATTAAGACTTATTGTACTTTCATTCATAAATGTATAAACCTTTTTGCGTTTTCCAAGCATGTGCATTATATTTTGGTGGATCCCTGTCACACGTCACAAAAAGTTGGCCCCCCTCAAATATATTATGTCCTAATTCCTCATTAAAAAATGTATTTCTTCTTTGAAAAATGAACGACTGCAGTCTGTAGGTTTTCGGTTTTTAATACTGTGCAGGTTTAGATATATATGGCTTTTGAAACCCAATGCTACGAAAACATTTGGTTTTCTTTAGTAAAGTTTTTCAACTAACATTTTTGGCATGCTTCATTTGATTTAATTTTGGAAATTGAGATAGAATTTCTGCCATTGCATGTGTAACATTTCCAAGTCATGTTGACCTGTAGGAAAATAAGGGTACATGTATTGGGTTTTCATTGAGTCAAGTGCTTCTATAAATGAACACAACGTTTATTTTCATGTTTGAAATCAAATACTTTTTAATTATCTTAAAAATATTACTTCTTTAAAAATCATCTTAAACTTGGGCAGTCAGTTGCATAAATTGTAAACAAAAATGGAGGCTGTGAAATTTTGAGCACTGACCAACGAACCTTAGAGGGAACATTGAATTTTCCTAGAATTCCAACCTTATTTAAAAAAAAACTGATCTTTTTAAAATTCTGTGAAAATCACATTGAGATTCAGTTAGTTGCTACATAGTGTCTACTGAATCTGAAGAATAAGAAGGCATATGGCCACATAGTCTTTGACTTTATCTTTCACTAGCCTAATTAAATGATCCCTTATCTATTTAATTGTTACATGTCTTCTACTCACCTCTTATACTCTAATTTAAATCTCAGTGATCACTTATTAATTATGAAACTTTGGCCGGTAGAAACTAATGTGATAAAAAAAAATGAGATGTAACACATTATTTCTTACATCTGAATATACTTTGTCACCATTACTTTAGGTCTATTTATAGTTCCCACAGCCTCCTTGAATTCAGAATGTCATGTAAGGCTCCTTAAAACCTAACTTTAAAAAAAAATCATATTAATAAAAACAAGGGAGAAATCCTTTAATTTTCTTTAATATTTGTTTCATTTCTAAGGGTTCCTCTTTCACGATCTTTATTTCTCTCTCTCCTAGGAGGAAGATATTGCTTTTTGAGCGAATGACTTCTTTAATTTGTTTTAATTTACAGAAATTTTCTCCTGGACAAATCTTATACATGTAATTAAATTATAAATTTTATAAATGAATCCTCTGTATATTATTGATGATCTTTAAGTTGTACCACCATTGTACAGAGCATGTGTCCATACCATTCCAGAATTGACATCTTTTGGCCAATAAAAATGGTTATGTGTGCATAACTGGCTTGAATTTGAGCTTATGCTGCTCCTGGTAAATGGTTAAGCATATTGCAATGACATGTGTCTGACTTTCCAATGAGCCCAGGTAGTAACGTGTATCACCTATGTATAACTAAACTTGACATCACACCATTCATCATAGTGGTAACATTAAGCCCACTTGTCCTCAATACGCTGTAGGCCTACCTTTTTATTTATTTCACTTTTTATTGTAATATGGTAATGTTTATTCTTGAAATTAGTTTTATTCATGTAATTTATCTATAAAAAGAACGAAAGAAAACTATTATAATTTTTATAATCATTGTGGTCCTTTAATATTATTAATAATTTGGGAAATCTATTTCTAACAATTTAAGTCAAGAGAAACTTTAATAACAGTAAAGTCAAATCAAGAGGTACTGGAAAGAGGGTGGACTAAAAGGGGAAACTCGAAGAACTTTATATTCTTTCAGCCTAATGAAAATAAAAGTATAGTAGTAATACGTAGTAGACTAATATCAATAATATCAGAGAGAAAGACTTCATAGTGTGGGAGTGGTCATTATCTTTACAGTCCACCAGGTCTGTTATAAGTTATACACTGTGGACCCGGTCTGTTATAAGTTATACACTGTGGACAAGGTCTGTTATAAGTTATACACTGTGGACCCGGTCTGTTATAAGTTATACACTGTGGACCAGGTCTGTTATAAGTTATACACTGTGGACCCTGTCTGTTATAAGTTATACACTGTGGACCCTGTCTGTTATAAGTTATACACTGTGGACAAGGTCTGTTATAAGTTATACACTGTGGACCCGGTCTGTTATAAGTTATACACTGTGGACCAGGTCTGTTATAAGTTATACACTGTGGACAAGGTCTGTTATAAGTTATACACTGTGGACAAGGTCTGTTATAAGTTATACACTGTGGACCCGGTCTGTTATAAGTTATACACTGTGGACAAGGTATGTTATAAGTTATACACTGTGGACCCGGTCTGTTATAAGTTATACACTGTGGACAAGGTCTGTTATAAGTTATACACTGTGGACCCTGTCTGTTATAAGTTATACACTGTGGACAAGGTCTGTTATAAGTTATACACTGTGGACCCTGTCTGTTATAAGTTATACACTGTGGACCCTGTCTGTTATAAGTTATACACTGTGGACAAGGTCTGTTATAAGTTATACACTGTGGACCCTGTCTGTTATAAGTTATACACTGTGGACAAGGTCTGTTATAAGTTATACACTGTGGACCTAGTCTTTATAATTTATACACCGTGGACAAGGTCTGTTATAAGTTATACACTGTGGACCAGGTCTGTTATAAGTTATACACTGTGGACCTAGTCTTTATAATTTATACACCGTGGACAAGGTCTGTTATAAGTTATACACTGTGGACCCTGTCTGTTATAAGTTATACACTGTGGACCAGGTCTGTTATAAGTTATACACTGTGGACCCTGTCTGTTATAAGTTATACACTGTGGACCCTGTCTGTTATAAGTTATACACTGTGGACAAGGTCTGTTATAAGTTATACACTGTGGACCCGGTCTGTTATAAGTTATACACTGTGGACCAGGTCTGTTATAAGTTATACACTGTGGACAAGGTCTGTTATAAGTTATACACTGTGGACAAGGTCTGTTATAAGTTATACACTGTGGACCCGGTCTGTTATAAGTTATACACTGTGGACAAGATATGTTATAAGTTATACACTGTGGACCCGGTCTGTTATAAGTTATACACTGTGGACAAGGTCTGTTATAAGTTATACACTGTGGACCCTGTCTGTTATAAGTTATACACTGTGGACCCTGTCTGTTATAAGTTATACACTGTGGACAAGGTCTGTTATAAGTTATACACTGTGGACCCTGTCTGTTATAAGTTATACACTGTGGACCAGGTCTGTTATAAGTTATACACTGTGGACCTAGTCTTTATAATTTATACACCGTGGACAAGGTCTGTTATAAGTTATACACTGTGGACCAGGTCTGTTATAAGTTATACACTGTGGACGGTTCGATTATAATTATAGATTGTGGACTCGGTATCCTTTAAATCTTAATACAGTTTTATACTTATTGAATATTAACCGACAATTCTTTCTATGTGTGATTTGTGCGTTAAGTTTTATAGTTGGAAGGCATCCCTGTTATTGCCCTGTCGTGACATATGTCTGTTATTGTCCTGTCGTGTAATCTGTCTATTGCCCCGTCATGACACTGTCTTTTATTGCCCTTCATGACAGCTGTCTGTTATTGCCCTGTCATGGCATCTGTCTTTCATTGCCTAGTCAGGTGACAATCTTGCCCGACTCCCCCATGTAACAAACTATATATCGTTGGTAGTTAACTCCGATGACGTATTTGCTACTCGAAAGTTAAAGACCTCAGACCGTTTATCAAGATTTTTATGAGGTCGATGAAATTAAACGTAGTTTTTAGGGCACTGCAAATATCTAACCGGTTGCTACAGATCACCTGCTGTCCACGTCAGCTCGTCAGGTCCATTGATTGACAGCTATTGTTCCCTGATGGTGCGCCGTGGGCGTGGAACGCTCGATTGGCCAATATTGCCAATAAATAAGTTGAGAACAAATTTGGATTGGGTCGGTGGTGGTGGTGTCTCAGGTTACTACAGATGACCCTCGTCCCTCACCCCCATACACTATATTGCCGCCCTTCAGTTCAGTCATTACAATGATCCAGCGGTTGTTAAAAAAAGTAATAAAATAAATATTGATTAAGAGTTAAAGAGTGGGTGAGTACTTTTGGAAGTCGTTTGGTCACTGAAGAAATTAATTTTAATTTGAGCCCGCCCTTGCACATTAAGTTACGCTTTAGATTTATAACAGAAGTCACTGTTAAGACAACCTTTAATTAATTTGGGGGTGTCTAAATTTAATGGGATGCCCCCCTCCCCCACGCAACCCCTCCCCCACGCAACCCCTCCCCCACGCAACCCCTCCTTTCCCTCTTGTTTGGGATCTTTTTATATAAAGCGTTAACTAACATTTCGGAAGAGTCCTACATCGCATTGATTACTGACTCGAAAACAATTGACGTCACGCACCACCCCAAAGATCTAAACCCGGTCTACCGAATCCTAAACGTCATGGTGTTGTCTAAATATAGACTTGATCAGGTGGTGGGTCTCTAGACTTGCCACGGCCGTAACACGATTCTTGTGTGGTGGTTAATAAGGCGGTAATTCGATAGTCGGTATGATGTCATCGGCTGTTGTTTACACAACAAATCTCTCCATTGCCGGTAAAGTTGTTAGCTGACTGTGTCTCGCCGCGACAATAAAGGGCCACGCCTTGACGACTCCGCTCGCCTTTCATTCTGACTGTGACGTCACTAAAGAAACGTTTCTTAGTTCGGACTGTGTTCGGAGACATTAGTATGTTATTGTTATGCTGTATAGTGGAAAGCTTGAGATTGTCCCATTAAAGCTATGGTTGACAGACTGACAGTACACCTGGGCAACCTGCTCCATCTCCAGTGCAGTGACATACAACATTGTCTGAGAGTAGGTCTCGTCCGCCGCCCTAACAACCCCCACCCCTTTTCCGGTATTTTCCAGCGAAGGGCACGAAGTCAACAGGTGCACTATTTAAAATAATTTTTTTTCAATGCCGGCAGTTCGAGTACCTTTTGTTGTCTAGCCTGTGGAGTATGAGTTGGTAAGGCGATACTCCTTCCTCAGTCCAGTTTCCAAACCTTGGTGTTTGTGACTCAACTTAACCATTGGTCTGTTCAGCTCGGCTTGGGCATGTTGCTTATACTCATCTGACCTTCATTTTGTGCGTCTTCTCCTGGTACCACATGTCCCTAAAATGATATGCCAACAAGATTTTAACCCTTAGTGACTGGGGCGTCCGGTTGTGGTTAACTAAGACTAAGTCGTCATGAGCTGATCTCGAGACCGAGAAAACGACTGTGTTATTGTTAATCCCAAAGCATTAGTATCACAAGAATTTACATGTAGTGAGTTTCAAGTTTTGGGAGTAGAAAATTTCACATATTTTAGGATCTTTACTTCGTTTATCTTTTTCCGATAAAAAGCTCTACTATTTTTTAAAATATTAATTTTGAGACGTTAACGAAGAGAAATTTGCTGCCTCTAACAAAGTGCTTCCCGGGGCATTGATAGCTGTGTATTCGTTTGGGGCGAGGACACGCACACATATTTTTTCAATAATAATCAATAAATTCTAATCTAGAAATACTAAACAACAATAATCTATTACAAAATTCAGACATGCGGCTAAAACACGTTTCTTATTCCAATAGCAAGAAAAACACAAACAAATCCACCTTTCCGTATAGCGTTTTAGCGTAATAATATTGATCGCCTGATCAAAGGAAACCAACACACTATCAACTTGTAAAACTCTAATAAAACCCCAAGACTAGACAAACCATAGATAAGCGTTGTACGCAAAAATTTTCTGTGTAAAAGTAGCGTTTATACTGTACAAGATATCACGGATACATTTTAAATTTTTTAAATAAATATTAGCAACAAAACAAAACATTTATATAAGAATTTCTTTTTTTTAAAATGCTATGAAAAGAAGAAAGTAATGTCAACATCCCTAAAGCGATTGTGCGATGTAATTATGCAGAAATCATTCTCAAAATTTGTGAACTATTAAAACCATTCTGATGTCATCGTCATTAAATCCTGATCCTTTGGCCACTAGCGCGCAAGTTTTATGACACACACTGCACCTGCTGCCATTGATTAATACATAAGAATGAATATTTCAATTATTTTATACTACCTCATGCTCGTAAACTCGTCTTACTTTGAACAAAATGCGTGATTAACTAAAAGTATTCAGTGGCGTAGACAGGATATTTTGCTTCCGGCTACAAACAATACATTGTAAAATTGTCGCCCACTATTTATTACTAATACCCTTGATCTTTCATTATAATGTTACGTAAGTAAGCCTTATTTTGGCACCCTTGTACCTCTGCGCTCCTGCTGTCCATGTTGAGACGTTATTTGAAGTATATGGTATTTGAATGACGTGTATACGAGTATATACGAGTATAGTGTGTGCATGGGGGGGCATCTGTGTGTCAAGGGCTCTATTTCTGTGGGGCCGACCATAAATGACGTCACGCGCCTAAAAAAAGGGGGAGGGGTCAAGCATATGTGACGAGGTTAAGGGGGGAGGTCTTTATGAAATGTGACGTCACATAAAAAAAACGCGCGACTTTAAAATTAAAGTTCCAATTAAATATTTGGTTGTTTACAATTTTTTTAATGACGTTTTACATGGCTTCACACCTGTTACGATATTAGATTGCAGCCTCACACTATATACATATTTAAATGTCAAAAAAGTAATTGCTACATGCTCACGAAAATCAGCCACGTGACTGTCGACTTGAAGCAGAAGGATTTCTAAAGGAACTTGAACAACTGGAAGTCGCTATTTTACTTTAAATTTGAGTTTGTTAAAAGACAGCATTCTTAATTATTAATTTGCTTACTATGAAGACAAAGGAAAGGACAAGACCTTGGTAAAAAAAAAGAGTATAAACAATCTTCAATGCTATTTAAAAAATTTAAAAAAGAAAGCGTCAGACAAACATCAAGGTTGAGGTATTTCTGGTAATCATTGACAAACTTTCTTAACCCCTACAACATCGGTTAGGCGCATATAAAGACATCCAAGAGAAATTTGCCGTTCTTACAAACCTAACTGAGCTCAGCAATTTCGCCATCCGATGGGCAGCAGCCAAGTTAATGGAAGAATATTCAAGCGATTTCGAAGACTGCTTACCTTCAGAATTAGTCCAATTTTCAGAACTCTTTAAAAAGTTATTGTCCAGACCCAGACACAGGGTAAGGAAAAGGAAGTAGCCCAATGCGAAACTCAAAATACGGGCACAGAGCTAAAAAATCTGCTGCTTTTGAAGGAGCTAAATTTCTCACAGTCCTTTACAAATGTACACATCGCACTTCGCATCTATCTTTCAATGATGACATCAAACTGCAGCTGAGAGCGATCCTTTTCAAAGTTGAAAAGAATATTAAATGAGTAAAAATGTGCATGGGAAGACAATGAGTGAATATGCTCTAATGAGCATTGGAAAGGAACTTGTAAGCTTACTTAGCTTTACTGACTTGTTTGAAAACTTCGCCTGAGAAAAATTCTCAAACGAAAGTTGTAGGTTGAAATAATAATAGTACCTATTTTTCAATAAATTTTTGATTTCAAATGGAGAAAACAATTCGTTACCCCATGAAAAAAAAAGTTTTTAAAAATATATATGTAAAAATACGGAATAACGCATAATATTTTTTTAAGCAGGCTCGTTCGTAACCACGAAACAGCGTAAATCGGGATGGGACCATCGTAACCGGAGGACTACCTGTATATAAACATGCCTATGCTTTCACGCCTTTAATAAATATATATAAAACGAAATATTAACTTATAGATATTGAATTCATAATTTTCCTCTAGAAAGACATCAACAAAAAAAAGCCATCTTTAGATTTTTGGGGGAATAAAAATCGTTGTGGAGGGAGTCGTAAGGTGGGATTCGTCCATGCTGTCGGACACCAACCATGCCTTACGGACATTCGACTCTCTGAGAATCAATCCCTACGAAAAGCACTATCTGTTCCTCCTTGATGTATGTTCCCTCTATACATCCATTCCCCACAACGATGGCCTTCTGGCCGTGCAACACTTTTTGGACAGACAACCTCACCCCAATATACCTACACACGCCTTACTACGTTTGGTGGAATTGGTCCTAACCCTCAACTCGTTTGAGTTCAATGGCCAGTTCTTTGACCAAATCAGTGGGGTCGCCATGGGGACTAAAATGGGACCAAGCTATGCTTGCTTGTTCATGGGCCATTTCGAGCACAGAGTGGAACAAGAATACACTGGTCGCCTCCCCGAATTTTATAAGAGATACATTGATGACGGCATTGGGGTCACTCATATGGAGAGGAGTGAACTTGACACGTTCATCAACTTTGTTGATTCTTTCCACCCCTCCATTAAGTTCACTCACACGATTTCCGAACTATCGGTTAATTTCCTGGACATTACTGTAACTCTCCAGAAAAACTGCCTCCTCACTTCGGCCTACTTCAAACCTACGGACAGCCACTCTTACCTACTCTATCCATCGTCTCATCCCAAATCCTGTAATGATTCTATTCCCTTTTCACAATTTCTCCGTAGGCTGTGTCAATCTAATGAGGACTTTTTGGAAAAGGCGTTGGAAATGGTGGAGTTTTTTAGACAAAGGTCTTACCCTGAAGCTATACTTCAATCTGCACTTCAGCGAGTTAAAAACTTCACTCGTGCCGACGCCTTTGTATCACGCTCCAGTGATAGTAATGGAAGGAGCAAATTGGTGCTCTCATACCATCCCCACATCATCAGAGCCAAGGAAATATTTTTGAAAAACTGCACCATCCTCCTCGTGGACCCTGAGACAAACAACATCCCCCCACCCCTCATTGTATTCAGGAGGGACAAAAATCTGCGAGACCTATTGGTTCGTAGCCGTCTGCTTATTCCGTCCTCCCATCTGGGCACCAAGCCATGTGGTCGTAATCGCTGCAAGACATGTCCCTTTGTTACCCAGACGGACCAGATTGTCTTCCCTAAGGGGATGTTCAAGATTAGGAATGGCTATCTTTGTACCAGCCGCAATGTGGTCTACACCATTGTGTGTAAGCGCTGTCCTTTGAAGTGAGACGGGAGGTTACTCTCCTGCCGTATCGCTGAGCATGTACGGGCCATTAAATAAGACAAACAGTGTCCTGTCTCCCGACACTTCAATGGACGTGACCACATGGACGTCGATGACATGTCTGTCACCGCCATGGTTTCTTGTACAAACACACCCGGCCGGGTCAGTCTGGAGAATAGACTAATCCATGAGTATGGGACTCTTACACCACATGGGATCAACGTTGTGTTCGCACTGACAAGCTGATTGATTGGCCACACCCACCCTATCCTTTCCTAAATAAGCTCTTACTTTTCTCTCCTTACTTTATCTCTACTGGACTACTTGGATTTCACCGTAGCTAAGTGTTTTTTAAAATTATTTTGTTTTATTCGTTTCATTTGTGTACTATTTGTCCGTTGAGGAAGGCTCTTTGCCGATACGTTCGCTGTTGTGTTACGCCCTGTCAGACCTACTAATACCCTGTTTTTATATTATACATTTACCTATTTAAAAGCCTGATTGCAGTCTCACCCCCATTACTTTGTCGGTGTGTCCAAGCCCAAATGACTTTATATCCTTTAAAACATAAGACACTGCCCCTTTCATGTCCAGCCTTTTTTAAAGATCTCTCTGCTGCTACTATTTCTTTTATTTTTTATTCCTAGTTTGTTTTAATGTGTGTTGGGACTGTTTTATTATTGCAAGTTAACTGATATTTTTTAAATAAAAGTTTTCGCTTTTAACGTATTTCATTGTATTTCTTAATTTCTTTCTAGATGAAAGAATTTGTTTTCTTTTTTTCTGACATCAAAATCCTACACAGCAAAATTTTAAGCTCGGGTCTCACCCCCCTGATGGGTGTCACCCGGGGCGGCCCGCCCCCCTCGCGACGCCACTGCCCCCCCCCCTATTTTTACGCACTTGATCTGTTACAGACGCTCCTTCTATACAGATCATTGCGTCCTAACATGTGGTTACGGTGCTCCTTTGATGTTGACAGTTTGATAAGGTAAAATCAGCCCTCGATTAGATCGAAACGAGTTCATATTGATTAATTACATCAATCATATTTTTTAATTTAAAAAAAAACGTCTCTCGATTGTTTGAAGAAAAGAAAAAAGTTAAGTGGAATCGATGGTATTGTAGGGGCGAGGCGGGGAGAGGGAAAAGCTTTGTGTTGTAACCCGTAGACCATTGAATGCAACTAAAGATGTCTATCTTCATTCATTTTCTTGGGGAGAGGGCTAAAAAAAGGGGGCCGAAGTGGATAGGTCCTTTATCAACAAAGAAAATACTGTTATAAATAGTGGCAGTCGTTTCTGTGCCGATCGCATTCTTTGGATAACTTGGACTTGGTTGGTTCGTATACATTGTATTTGTAAATCGTGCTTCAGTTGTCAAATTTGAGTTTGCTTTCAGGCACACGTTAATGGCACTGTGTTGTTTTTATTTTGTTGTTGAGATGAATAGACAACAGGTGGCATTTCACAAGGCTTTTACCCAGAGGCGGCGTTAGGTACGCGCGAGGCCTGGTGCAACAATGACCCCCCGGGGCCACAGTACTGGTAACGATCGCGAACTACCAATATGCCCAAAAGGTCATAATATCTTGATTATATCAATTCTTGCGCAAACTCAGTAGTGCAATATCTGCCCGCTCTTTTGTTTATAAAATATATTTATGTTCGCGTTTTATGAACAAAGGTTTCTTTTCGAAAATACCGTAACGACGTTAAAATGCAAATACTTCGACATGCAGGATGACAATCTCATATATCTTGGTCTATCACATCAGCGAATCACTTTATAATTTTACAATATTTATAATTTACATGCGCTAATTACTGATAGGCATGCAGCTTGTTTTCCACTGTCAAGTTCAATATTATCAAGTCTGAAACGTGGGGCCTGGGGCTATTTGCCCCAGCTGCCACCCCCAAAGGCCGCTCCTGCTTTTGCCAAATAAGAATTGGTTTGTCATATTTGAACTAGAAATCCTGAGGGAGAAAATGAATTATTTAATTATTTGAGTTTCTCTTGGGATGTAGAGTAGAGGCTGAGGTATAGTTTGTAAACAGTTGAGAGTTGATAGTCAAACTACTGGTATAAAGTATTACAGTGTTCTTTAAACTATTGTATTGCAATGGAACCATTTAAAGGTTTTTATTACTCGTGGAGACACAGGGGTTTGTTCAATTTAAAATGGACTATAAATATAAGTTTTCTTTACTTTGTAATGTACACAAAAGAAACAACTGATACAGGCTAAGGGTGTCCCTAAGTCCACCCACGTCACGGAGCCGGCTGGGAATAGTGTGAAACCCTCATAGCCGTGGCCTGTGAAAACTACAAATAGACCGGCATGGTCAGTCTTATCTTATCTATACAGACGCTCCTTCTATGCAGAAGATAATTGCGTCCACAGACCATGACAGATGATCTGTTGGCAAGTGATGCAGCGTTCACAGGCCACGGCTTTGTGGGTTCCACGCATTACCCAGCCGCCTAACTAGTGTTAGGTACCCATTCGGAGCTGGGTGACTCAGGGACGCCCTAGGCCCCGGGAACAAATCCTTGCCTTCACATGGATTCGAACTCGTGAGCATCAGTATGCCAGTCGAGCGCGCTGCCACTCGACCAACGCAATACTGTTCCGTGTAGAAAGAGCGTCTGCATAGATAAGACAAGACAATAGTGTTTGTTACTGTAAAAACAAGACAAACATAAACTTGTGTGAACATCAATAGCTGATGATCTAGTTTTTTTTCACATACCAGTTAGTGTCAATTTTCATTAGAGAACATTCAAATCATTATTAAAATCCTAAATGTTCATTAGATATAAAAGCCCTACAGTAGATATCATACGTAACCTATTACTAATTGCCATACAGTGCTTGTATTACCGGGGCTATTTGATTGAAATAGTATGTTGGCATTTATTATAGGCACCGCGGGTGTGTCCGTTTGAAAAATAATGTAACTGATAAGCAATTATTTATTGATGTTTATGATCCGTCAGCTATGTTCCATTGAACTTCCCTCAGCAATGCAGATATCTGACCACAGATATCTGACCGCAGATATCTGACCGGCACCACGAAGAAATTGAGCATTTCATTACATCAAATTTTGATAAAGATAACACAATATCTGTGTTGGTGTGGTGTACAGTTTTGCACCAAAAAAATGGATGCCATTCATTTTTGCACACAGGAGTGTGTTATTTTGCACAACTAACCTTAGAGTTTGATGGAACATTGTATATCAGTCCTAACTTCTGCTTCATCAGCTTCATTGCTTTATCGTCATATGAATTTTTGTTATATGATTTTATGATTTTTTTAAAAAAAGTAATAATTTTTCAATGCCAGAAATATAGGCAATACAGTGGCCAGGAAGTACATCTAATTTTTTTTTAAAATCCTCAACTTTTCACATTAGCCACCAACTATTAATATCAAACTATTAAAATCCAATTACTATCGTATTAAATATGAAGTGATACTAAACCTTGATCTTCTGTATTTGATGTTTGTATTGGTGCAATTATTTCATTGTTTGACTTTGTTTCCTTTTTGTCAACAGAGAAACTGTGGGGCCATGAGAACTATTCTGTTAGCAATGACTGAAGAGTAAGTTTGCCTCATTGTTACTTTTTGCCCCACCTAATTTTTCTACTAGTTTTTCCACACTGTCTTACCTGAATGTCTTACTCAGCTATTATATGTTTATTCTACTCAGTAATTATGCCTTGTTCTCCTACTCAAGTTATTCTATCTTATTGTCCTCCTCAGTACATGTAATTCTATTTTATTGTCCTTTCTGGTTATCTATATTATCTTCTGCTGGTATTACCCCATTGTTTGCCCCACCTTTTCTTTCTACCTTTTGGTTATAATTTTATGCTAATGTTACAATGTTTAGGTGTCCTATCTGGTTAATTTACCTTATGGCTCTACCTTTATGATATGGCAATTCTTATTCTCCTACATGGTTGTGCCATGTATGCGTCTAACATTCTTTTACATTTAATTCACCAAAAAGATAAAATAAATTGGTTCTAGTTAAAGATACATTATCCGTTGTAATGATAAAGAAATAGCTGACTGTTACTTTAATTGTCTACACAGGCAACACGACAACAGATCATGGAAGGGGACAGTCATGGTCGGTGTGTACCTGGTCCTTACCCTAGCGCTTAATGCCAGCAGCCGTGAGCAGGCAGCACTACTGAGGCAAGGCTACCTGGACGGCAATGATACCATTCTCCTGATGTTTACTGCCATCATCACAGTTGCGCAGCTGTTTGCGGCCGCAGCCGTGATGACTGCTGAGAGTGCAAGGGGAGAGCTGCCCAACAAAGAAGCTGTAGTGATCATCCTGTTCTGCCACGCTGGCAATATATTTCTTCACGACTATCTCCACAGCCTCGGCAGCTTGGAGAGCTCACTGTCCACTGCCTACTTTCAACCACTGCTCACTTTAGTGACCTTGTGGCTTGTGACCTCCGTTGTTCCCCGGCCAGCGACATGGACGAGCACTGTAGCCATTGGGCTTGGGTGCACTTTCATTTCAATAAAATCATCCACAGTCTTCAACTCAGACAGGACTTCTCTCATCTGTGCCTTGGCAGCATTTGCCATGATACTCCGCAACATTGTCATCAGGCAGCTCGTGGGAGTCGAACATGTCACTGTAAAGTTTAGGGGATCTCGGAAGATTCTAGTTACCCTTACAGCAGCTATGTTTCTGGTTTTGTTGACCTACCTGCAAATATCCCCGAAGTTGCAGGGCCCAGTTCTGTGTGGGCTGTTGACCAGCACCTTGTCGGCCATGCTGCTTTTCGTCACCATCCTTTTACTGAAGAGCTATAGCGTGACTTTTGTCTCCCTGTTCTCAGTGTGGGCCATCCTCCTCGAGGCCATTATCATAACTCCAAGTGGCCATCGGCCTGACATCATAGCCCTGCTAGTGGCCCTGACTTTTATCTTACTGGGCCACTACATTTTCATGAAGGATCTGGTCGAACACAACAATAGTGGTGGGCTGATTCCAATTTACACTCAAAAACCAGGTAAACTTAATGTTCTTATTTTATTTTATTGTTTTTCTATTCAATTATTAAAATACCCCGTATTCGCTGGCCACTTCTTTTTGCCATTAAAACCTTTGTTTGGCTCAGTAGGGACATAAGATTGGAGAAATAAATAACTTGTTCAGAAGCCAAGAGTACACAGGAGGATAACATGAAAGGTTTCATAAAGTTATGAAATATTGATATTTTATGGTCCCAAATGAGTTTATCAGCTTTGCAAACTTCATTCTTTTTAGACATGAAAAGTAAATTTAAACAGCTGTTATCCTGAATCAATATGAGCATTGAACAAATGTGAAGATATTATCTCTCTATATTTTTTTAATAAAAAAAACAACTAAAGTAAACATTTCAGGTAAGAAATCTTTACTGTTAAAATTAAACAATGTCATAAAGCTTTTGATTTATAAAAGATTTTTTTTTATGTGCACTCTTTACATTTTTAAGCAATTGTTTTGAATTCTTCCAAGAAGATATTTAGAAAGTGTAAAAAAATTGATATCATAATTTGAACTCCGTTAAAATTAATATCTTAAGCTCTGCAAGTTAACATTTGTTTCCTCCACAGTTCATAAAATATTTTTGTTCATAAATTGCATAAACTTATGGGGCTAACTAATGGTAATTATAAAAATGTTCATTGTGGGGTTGGGGGTGCAGTTCTTGATTAAAAAGTGGTATAGTTTGCTAGTGTTAAGTAGAAATGTAAAGAGATGTTGTTTTGATAGATTATTTCTATGACAGACTTTGACTTGACAGTAAAAACTATTTGAATACAAAACCAAGAAATCCTAACTATTTTAATAACAGGCTTTGTTTTAAGATTGATACCTTGTTTTTTGAAATGCTGACATGTTAAAATTAAAAACCAACCTAAATTGTCCTACAATTTATTTGTTTACATTTCAACAATATGCAGTACAATTTATGAATAAAAATTATTGAAGATTTATGAAAATTTGTGCATTAACAAATTTTAAAAAAATTGTATGTGGTTGTAGTTTTCATCATTTGACATAATTCCAACAGTTATTTTCTTCTTTACTTTAGTGAACGTCTATGAGCAGTACACCAGGATTGAGTTCCTCATGTTTGCTGCCCTTGTCCTTGGAGTTATCTTCTATGTGTTTCAGCCCAAGGTGTCACAGAGAGACCTCAACACGCTCAGCTATGTCGGACTGGACAAGGTCATTCGTAAACTTCTTACTGTGGAGGCTGTGAAAGCGACAACTGTTGTGGAGGAAGAGGGTCAGCCTCACCAGCTGCCGTAGTCCGTCCACTCTGACTCTAATATTGATCAGTTGTGTTTACTTTAAGGGGCTATTGAAACATAATATTTGCCATCCCCGAGTTTGGATAATGTGATTTACGCAGATAATGGAGTTGTGAGGCTTATCACTGAAAGTCAATAGGAGAGTTGTTTTAAAAAAAATAGTTTTACTGGTCATCACTTACAGATAAGTCCAGTATTGTCCAGGAAGAGTTTAGGCTTGACATGGTTTTTAAGCAATTATTTTAAAAGATATTGTAACAGTAATATCATGTGTTTCTAACAAAAGTTAGTGTAAAAGTAAGACATGGATAGGTGAATCATCCTACTGTACTAAAAGTAAGACAAGGATAGATGAATTATCCTACTGTAGTTAAAGTAAGACAAGGATAGGTGAATCATCCTATTGTACTAAAAAGTAAGACATGGATAGGTGAATCATCCTACTGTAGTAAAAGTAAGACATAGATAGGTGAATCATCCTACTGTAGTAAAAGTAAGACATGGATAGGTGAATCATCCTACTGTAGTGAAAGAAAGCAAGGATAGGTGAATCATCCTACTGTAGTAAAAGTAAGACATGGATAGGTGAATCATCCTACTGTAGTAAAAGTAAGACAAGGATAGGTGAATCATCCTACTGTAGTAAAAGTAAGACATGGATAGGTGAATCATCCTACTGTAGTAAAAGTAAGACAAGGATAGGTGAATCATCCTACTGTAGTATAAATAAAGGTAAAAAAATGATTTTTAAAAACCACGTTTTTATAAGTGGACTAAAAAGAAGAAAATAATTTAAAACTGATTAGTTCAAGTATTTTAATTTAGTTTGACTAAAAATGTGGTGCGGGCGCTTATGAGGTTTAACATATGCGGTTCACTCATTCTCTCACTTATAGATCTCTCTTTTGCCTTCTAAATTAGAAATCTTTAATTTTTATACCAACCACCCGCCCCACGTTTTTAGTCATATTAAATCGAAGTACTTGAACTGATCAGTTTTAAATTATTTTCTTCTTTTTAGTCCACTTATAAAAACGTTGTTTTTAAAAATAATTTTTTAACCTTTGTTTATTTTATTCTTTTTAGTCCACTAATAAAAACGTGGTTTTCAAAAATCTTTTTTTACCTCTATTTATTTTATTCTGTTTAGTCCACTAATAAAAACGTGGCTTTAAAAAATATTTTTTTACCTCTATTTATTTTACCAAACACCTCACAAGTGCCCGCCCAACGTTTTAAAAACATTGTGATGTGGTCACGGGGTGAACTCACGGATGTCAACAAAACCAGCCGGTACAGATTCTTATATATAGACTATAGATAAACTAAAAAGTTCAATAATTTAATAACGGTACATTCGATCGATCTGAAATTTTGATACAATGCATTGTCATCCAAGATCTATCTGTGGTAGAATTTTCAGATCTCTAGGACCATCACAAGTGGTTAAATTTTACGTTGGCAAATTTGAAAAATTGTTGGACAAACAATGCCACAGGAACGAAAGCGAGTTAATAAAATGTGGTTCAAAAGTAAGACAAGGATAGGTGAATCATCCTACTGTAGTAAATAGGTTTGAATTGCAAAGTTAAACCCTGAATAATAATTAGCTTAAAGGCAATCAACTGATTGGAATATATGAACTCCAATGTTACTGCCCTTAATTACATCAGATATTTGATTGAATCCCCAAGACTAAATACAAATAGGACATATTCCGTTACCAGATTGTGCATTTACTTGTAGTGGACACATAATAAAGTAAAGTCAAAGCTGCTTATTAAATGATATACAATTTTGTTGTGAAAGATTTCAGTGCCTTGAGCCCTTAACACCTGATTTACAGTATGACTAACCCTTGGTGCTAGGATGACTGATGTATGGCAGTTTAAAACCACATTGATTTACTTACAACATTTTTAATTTTTTATGACATGCTGCTGATTTCTTGTATCATTCTTAAGCACATTGAAATGTTTTTAAGTGTTGTGTAACAGTCTTTCACAATTGTTCAATTGGCTTAAACCTAATAATTAAACACAGTTCATAATATTACAATCATTTCCATTTGAAGCAGAGTTGGTACCAAAGTCCAAGAACATGCTGTCATAAATATAACATAATATAATAATTCCTTCACAAAATTAATCTCATAATTTATGTATAAGAAATCATTATTATGTTTCATAATTTTTGTAATGATGTAAAAAAAAAGGTAACTTTGTTTATGGTGGAGACTTATTGTTTACTGAATGAATTTCTTTTCATTTAAATTTAATGTAACATGTTCAGAAATGTGTCTTAGCATATTTGTTTTACACTGTAATGCTATTTAAAATATGTTAAATGTTATAAGGAAGTATTAAATGACAATGAATTATACAACTAGGTAACTTGGATATCCACTTTCATTATGCAGAGATTATTATTTATTCTAATCTACTTCTGCTTAGTAATAAACCACCAGAAATTAGTGATAAATCACAAGAAACCAGTGGCGTAGCTAGGGGGGTGCGGTGGGGGCTGTCCGCCCCGGGCGGCTCTCATTTAGGGGCGGCATTTGTGGCCATTTGAAAAGTACAACCATTTCCGACAACCGCCCTTGTTCTTTTGAAAGGGAAAACCCAAGGTGAAATAAAAATATTCGTAATTAATTACGAGTCTTAATTAACGGATTCCCACAACATTTGTTTGATTACATAGTGGATATTATAACTAAAGCAAAACCGTTCACAAATTTTAAATCGCTCAAAAAAAGTATCCATTTGTTTGGAAAACTAAGTGGTATAATTCACAGATGACGCTTTTATAAGAAAACTACCCAAAAACCCATCACCACAGGGCCGAATAATGTGTGCTATTAATATCGTCACGACAGTTTTTACGTGGAATTTTGACATTCGGCAGAATGATGCGAGGAACAAGTATCTACAAGGCATGGGGGTTGAAATATTGTATTTAACTTGCAAGTAGTAATTTATATTACCGTTTCAGCTTTCAGTAAATTATTGTAAGGTAAGTTATTAAAAATTAAATTTATTTTGTTTTTATTGCATTAAAGTAGCACAAATAATTTGTTTTTCATTTAAAATACGGTTATTCATTAATCATGTTACGCCTATCCAATTAAAGTAACAGTAATGTGTAAATAATTTGAATTCGTCTATTTTATGGAAAATTATTAAGATTTATAACAAGCATATGCAGATATTTAAAATTCTCTGTTAATAAACACCACAATAGGCATAAGAATTTCAAAAAAGACATACTTTAAACTTTCAAGCGTCATAGAAAAATTCACATCTAACGAAGTAACTAGGAAAACAAGATCAGATGTTGGAATTTTACGAATTTTACTCATTTCAATGCAATCTTTTTCTCTTCTATGTTATCTCAATTTGTGGGAACCCGCCATTTTTTAAATTAATGCAAAGCCATTGCATGGAACAAAGAGATGTGCTAATACAAAATGTTATATGAGCCAAACAATTTGTGAAGAGATGAAGATATCAACTGAACGCCTAGTTAAAAGGAGAAAAAATATGAGTAGGGAAAATTCAGAAGACGTGGTTCTATCTTTAGAACAATAAGTACAACGAGAAATGTTTTTTTATCCATAGCTGGAATTATAGAAGAAAAGAAAATAACACTTTGATGAGTTGCATGTCCTTGCAAGAAAATATTCATATATACTGTAATACCATGTAACCTACTAAATAAAGCATTTGAACATCAAATAAATTACTTTATTGGGACCTGCGACCTCAGTAACTTTCTTGTGGCCTTTAGAAAAATTATCTTGTATTTTTATAAATATGTATTTATAGGTATATAATCTTATGCGGCCTCTTTTATCACTGCTTACATAAATATGGAATGCAATGGTACACATGTTCCCCACCTTTACTTCATTTCAATTACACTTATTTATTCATGTTTATTAATTTTCAAAAACCCTACTATAATCGACTCAGTGGCCATCCATGAATGAAGCACGCTATTTTGGCTGATGGTGCACCTTTTCCCCCCTCGCCACACGTCGTCACAAAGCTTTAACCCACCTCCATCCAATAAAAGCCGTATTTTCTGTTTGAAAATGAGCATGTTTCAAATTAAATTTTTGCCATTAAAGTATGTTTTTAGTGTAAGGCTGCAATCTAATAGTAACACACGTTTTACATAAACGTCATTAAATAAAGTGTCAGTAATCAAATATTTAAGTGGGAATTTATTTAAAGTTGCGCGTTTTGACGTGACGTCACATTTCTTAAACACCCCCCTTCGTTACACATCGTCACAAACGTATGTGACTCCCTTAAACCAGGTGCTTGATGTCATTTATGGACGGCCCTTAAAGAGGGCGGCAAATTGGAGACCGCCCCGGGCGGCAAAAGTTCTAGCTACGCCACTGCAAGAAACATTGCCTTAATGACATACCAAACAAAATACATGTTTTAAAATACAAAAATACCATATTTTGATGTATTTATATGTATTTATTTGGTCAGTTTCAAACTTTTGAAATGTTACTTAAGTCATTTTCACTGCTATGCACACCCTCTATAACCTAACATGGTTGTTAGTTTTTTGCTGCTGACCAATCATGACTTAACCAGTTTTTTTGAGTTTTACTTTTTTTTGTCATTGGACACATTTTTTACTGCTGAAATGTATATTTCTTTCACACATATATATATATGTTGTTAAATATTTTATAATATAACAGATCTAATTAATGGTAAATTTTGTGTAGCATTTTCAAGCTGGACAATGAGTTTGGGTAATTTTTTTTTATGCCAGAAAATTGTGGCAGTTCTACATCAAATTTATATTACCAATGTGGGATGTAATCACAAGCTTAATGAGATATTTTTAGGGCAGGTTAAATTCTCTTGGGTTTTTTAAATTCTTAATTTATTATTAGCAATGATTTAATATTTGATTAAAATTGTTAACAATTTGTACTTAACTTGTCAAATCTGGGCTTGTTTAATGATATATTATTACTTCATAGGTTAATGTACTGTATAGATATTTAATATCATGGAACAAAAGCATAGGTTAAGTTAAAGGATAATAATATGGTGTTGTGTAAAGGGAAGTAACCTCCAAATACTGCTTTAAACTTGATTAAAGGCCCTACTTCAAATTCTAAGATGAATTATTGGTTTCATCTGATTACATAAGCTGTACAACGATCATGTCTTACATGTCCTACAAAATAAGTGCCCGCCTATGACAGTTTTAAATGTTCAGTTTTATATTATAATGTGCTGTTTACAGATGCCTTTAAAATATAAACAATTATTAATCAAGATGTTCCACTATATTGCCCATGTATGGAGTTTTTGTATCTGATTTTAAAATATACATTTTAAAATGTATTTATGAATATGATTTTATTACATAGCTGTTCATAGATCTACTTATTTGTATTAAATTGCAACCAAATTACTTGGCAAAGATTTGGATTTATTTAAAAAAATGAAATCCTTCTGTGATATTGATGACATTTTGATTTCTTATGTCACACACCTAGTGAGGGAGAATAAATAAAAGGGAACAATTTTACTAATCTATTTAGGAATTGAGTTTGTTTTCTTTCATGTGTTTTAATATTTTGCTTTATTGAATCATTGATACAGAAAGGACAACAAAGATATATTTGCTCTATGTAAAATTTATTACAAGGTATTGAAACAAAAAAGTGAAAGGACATACTGAAAAATAATGCTATGTCTTGAATTTAAAATGACATAAAACAAACTGTTAAGGTTGGCAGTGTTATGGCCAACTGACACATGTGGCAAAAGTCGGGTTGTGTTATGGCCAACTGACTCATGTGGACAAAGATGCCTTAGGGGCTGTCCATAAAGGATGGCACGCACCTAGGGGGGTCACACTTTTGTGACGATGCGTGATGAGGGGGAGGGAGGGGGGTTTAAGAAATGTGACGTCACATGAAAAGGGTAACTTTAAATAAGACTTCCACTATAATATTTGGTCGCTTAAAATTTATTTAATGATTTAAAAAAAATTTTTAAAACCATCAGTGCTTATCAAAGTGCCAAAGAAATGCAATTGCTGTAGGCCATCAAATGCCGTTTGGCGTTAGTTATCAAGAAATGAAAATTAAAGCTAATTATAATCCTTACTTTTGAGAACCCATAAGAGAACGTATAAAAGCGTTGTTTGATGTTGACATCAAAGCATTTGTGATGTAACCGTAGCTCCGTTCGGTTCTCTTTCAGGAGTCTGCGAACTTTTTTGCCCATTACCCCAAAATACAAGTTTATGTGTGCGCAGACTCGAGGTCCTGCCCACATGACTCGGGCGGGGATTTGGGGGAGCGTCGTTAGCCCCCCACACCGAAAATGCAACTGGTGAGTTTTACAAGCATGATAAGTGTCTAAAAAATGTTATGAATAGGATTTTGTGTAGATATTTTAAGTCAAACTGACACGGAATATCAATTTTTATTTTATTTATTTTTGTGTGTGGGGGGGGGGATCTGTATGATACAATTATAAACGTTTTAAGTTTGATATAATTATTCGATTGGTTTTGGGTCTAACGTCCCTGGCCATTCTAGATATAATAGTAGTCATTAACTTTATTGAATGCATCAAATTCTTGACATCGCAATTCGAGAGTAGCACAAAATGAGTTGACCAGATTTTCAGGGGGGAAAAGCGGGACGGGGCCCCTCGGACGGGGGAGGAGGGGTCCCCCATATTTCTGTAGCAAAAAATCGGGACGTCTTGTCACTTGAGCGGGACATGAAGTCTGAAATCGGGACGTCTGGTCACCTTACGCGTCGGGATCACCGACAAGTCACGGGAAGGCCGTATCAAGGAGTAAAATGTAAATTACCACAGACATCGACGCACCAACTGGCTTATCTATACTAATAAAAGGCAAAGCCCTCACTCACTCACTGACTCACTGATTCATCACTAATTCTCCAACTTCCCGTGTAGGTAGTAGCATGAAACTTTGGGAAGTTGTCGAGTAGCACTCTCGCGACGATAAATTGGAGTAATAAGAATTTTAAAAATCACACTCATGGGGGCCCGGGGCCCAAAAACGTTTTTTTTCCTTATATGGCCTATATAGAATTTGAAAATCACCAATTTTCTCTATTTCACGAGTACGCAAAAGCATGAAACTTTGGGAAGTTGTTGAGTACAATCCCGCGATGGTAACGGGAGAAAAAATATTTAAATTATCACTTCCTGGGGGCCGGGGCCCCAAATTAAGTTTTTTCCTTATATGAGCTATATAAAAACTAAAAATCACTAATTCTCCTATTTCCCGTGTAGGTAGAAGCATGAAACACTAGGTAGTTGATAAGCACACTTCCGCGATGGTAACAAGCGAAAAAAATATTTAAAATAACACTTAATGGGGTCCGGGGGCCCAAATGTAGTTTTTTTCTTATATAAAAAACTGACTCATCACTAATTCTCCAACTTCCCGTGTAGGTATTAGCATGAAACTTTGGGAACTTGCTGAGTACACTCTCTCAACGATAATTGGCTAATAAGAATTTTAAAATTCACACTTTTGGGGGCCCGGGGCCCAAAACGCTTTTTTTTCCTTATATGGACTATGTAAAATATGAAATCACTAATTTTCTCATTTCTCGAGTACGCAAAAGCATGAAACTTTGGGAAGTTGTTGAGTACAATCCCGCGATGGTAACGGGAGAAAAAATATTTAAATTATCACTTCCTGGGGGCCGGGGCCCCAAATTAAGTTTTTTCCTTATATGAGCTATATAAAAACTAAAAATCACTAATTCTCCTATTTCCCGTGTAGGTAGAAGCATGAAACACTAGGTAGTTGATAAGCACACTTCCGCGATGGTAACAAGCGAAAAAAATATTTAAAATAACACTTAATGGGGTCCGGGGGCCCAAATGTAGTTTTTTTCTTATATAAAAAACTGACTCATCACTAATTCTCAAACTTCCCGTGTAGGTAGAAGCATGAAACTTTGGGAAGAGTAGTTTTAAGTACACTTTCACGATGGTAACAGGTAAAAACAATATTTAAATTATCACTTACTGGGGGCCGGGGGCCAAAATGTAGTCTTTTCTTATATTAAAACTGACTCATCACTAATTCTCGGACTTCCCGTGTATGTAGAAGCATGAAACCTTGGGAAGTTATCAAGTAGCCTCTCTCGACGACAAATGGCGAAAAAGAATTTATAAATTCAGCTTCATGGGGGCCGGGGGCCCAAAATCTTTTTTTCCCCTTCCATTTGCTATATAAACATTTGAAAATCACTAATCCTCCTATTTCCCGAGTAGGTAGAAGCATGAAACTTTGGGAAGTTGTTGAGTACACTTCCGCGATGGTAATAGGCGAAAAAATATTCAAAATTTCACTTACTGGGGCCCAGGGGCCAAAATGTAGTTTTTTTCCTTATATGAGTTATATAAAAACTGAAAATCACTAATTCTCCTAATTCCTGTGTAGGAAGTAGCATGAAACTTTGAGTAGTTGTTAAGTAACATTCTGCGATGGTAACAGGTTAAAAAACTATCTAGATTATCACTTACTGGGGGCCGGGGGCCAAAATGTAGTTTTCTTCTTATATAAAAAACTGACTCATCACTAATTCTCCAATTTCTCGTGTTGTTAGCAGCATGAAACTTTGGAGAGTTGTTAAGTACACTTCCACGATGGTAACAGGTGAAAAAGAATTTTGAAATTCACACTCATGGGGGCCGGGGGCCCAAAAACGTTTTTTTCCTCATTCTGGCTTTATAAAAAATAAAAATCCCTTATTCTCCTATTTCCCGAGAAGGTAGAAGCATGAAACTTTGGGTAGTTGTTGGATAACATTCCGCGATGGTAACAGGTGGAACAATTATATAAATTATCACATAACGGGGGCCGTGGGCCGAAATGTAATTTTTTTTCTTTATGAGCTATATAAAAACTGAAAATCACTAATTCTCCTATTTCCCGTGTAGGTGGAAGCATGAAACTTTGGGCGGTTGTTGAGTACCCCCCCCCCGCAATGGTAGCAGACGGAGAAAAATTAAATTATCAGCTCGATAGGTTCACGGGAAGTGTGTCATTTTTTTACTTTTCGTTTTTGTTTTTCTGCGGGACTACAACAGACAGACAGACAAGACGGTGAAGTTAATATATGTATTATATCCATCATGATCCATTTTGAAATCAATTTGTGTTTTGAATTTGTGTTACGCGGGTTCTCAATGCTTACTGAAATCCTAATTTACCGCAGCAAAGCGCGGGTATTTTGCTAGTCTATACTAATAAAAGGCAAAGCCCTCACTCACTGACTCACTGATTCATCACTAATTCTCCAACTTCCCGTGTAGGTAGAAGCATGAAACTTTGGGAAGTTGTCGAGTAGCCTCTCGCGACGAAAATTGGAGTAAAAGAATTTTAAAAATAACACTCATGGGGGCCGGGGGCCCAAAAACTTTTTTTTCCTTATATGGCCTATAAAAAATTTGAAAATCACCAATTCTCCCATTTCCCGAGTAGGCAGAAGCATGAAACTTTGGGAAATTGTTGAGTACAACCCCTCGATGGTAACGGGAGAAAAAACATTTAAATTATCACTTCTTGGGGGCCGGGGGCCCAAATGAAGTTTTTTCCTTATATGAGCTATATAAAAACTAAAAATCACTAATTCTCATATTTCCCGTATAGATAGAAGCATGAAACTTGGGGTGGTTGTTAAGTTCACTTCCGCGAAGGTAACAAGCGAAAAATATATTTAAATTATCACTTAATGGGGGCTGGGGGCCCAAACGTAGTTTTTTTCTTATATAAAAAAACTGACTCATCACTAATTCTCCAACTTCCCATGTAGGTAGAAGCATGAAACTTTGGGAAGTTGTTGAGTAGCCTCTCCCGACGAAAATTGGAGTATAAGAATTTTTAAAATAACACTCATGGGGGCCGGGGGCCCAAAAACGTTTTTTTTCCTTATATGGCCTATATAAAATTTGAAAATCACAAATTCTCCTATTTCCCGAGTAGGCAGAAGCATGAAACTTTGGGAAGTTGTTGAGGACAAACCCGCAATGGTAACAGGCAAAAAGAAAATTAAATTATCACTTCCTAGGGACCGGGGGCCCAAATGAAGTTTTTTTCCTTAAATGAGCTATATGAAAACTGAAAATCACAAATTCTCATATTGCCCGTGTAGGTAGAAGTGTGAAACACTGAGTAGTTGACTTCCCCGATGTTAGCAAGCGAAAAACATATTTAAATTATCACTTAATGGGGGCCGGGGGCCCAAATGTAGTTTTTTTATCTTAAAAACTGACTCAACACTAATTCTCCAACTTCCCGTGAATGTAGAAGCTAAATCTTTGGGCGATGTTAACAAGCGAAAAACATATTTAAATTATCACTTAATGGGGGCCGGGGGCCCAAATGTAGTTTTTTTATATTAAAAACTGACTCATTACTAATTCTCCAACTTTCCGTGTATGTAGAAGCATGAAACTTTGGGGAGTTGTTAAGTAGCCTCTCGTGACGCAAATTGGCATAAAATAATTTTTAAATTCACACTCATTGGGGCCGGGGGGCCCAAAACCATTGTTTTCCTTATATGGGCAATATTAAAATTAAAATAACTAATTCTCCTATTTCGCGAGTAGATAGAAGAATGAAACTTTGGGAAGATGTTGAGTACACTTCGGCGATATCAACAGGGAAAAAAAAATTAAATTTTCAAATACTGGGGTCCGGGGGCCCAAATAAAGTTTTTTCTTTATGTGAGCTATATAAAAACTGAAAATCACAAATTCTTATGTTTCCCGTGTAGGTAGAAGCAAGAAAGTCTGAGTAGTGGTAACAAACTAAAACAATATTTAAATTATCACATAGTGGGGGCCGGGGGCCCAAATGTAGTTTTTTCCTGATATGAGCTATATAAAAACTAAAAATCACTAATTCTCCTATTTCCCGTAAAGGTGGAAGCATGAAACTTTGGGCAGTTGTTGAGTACCCTCCCCCAATGGTAGCAGAGGAAAAAAGTTAAATGAAAAAAAATCTTTTTTTAAAAGTACACGCTTTTATTTACAAACATTTACAGACTGAAACGCGCTGATCTCCCCTGCCCTTGATGTAAACACTGAAATTTGGTTAACGAGGGCTTGAGTGAAACCAGTGAGCCTTGGAGGTCAACTCTAGCAGACGACTATACATTCTAAATAGTGATAAATAGAGATAAACTAAAAATTGATTAATTTAATTACGGTACATTCGATCGATCTGAAATTTTGATACAATGCATTGTCATCCAAGATCTATCTGTGGTAAAATTTTGAGATCTCTAGGACCATCAAAAATGGTTTAATTTTACGTTTCAAGATTTGAAGGAAGGAAGGATGGATGGATGGATGGATGGATGGATGGATGGATACAACATACAAACAGTGTGACTTAAATAAAAGCGTGTAAAAAAATTAAATTATCAGCTCGATAGGATCACGGGAAGTGTGTTATTTTTTACTTTTCGTTTTTGTTTTTCTGCGGGACTACGACAGACAGACAGACAAGACGGTGAAGTTAATATATGTATTATATTCATCATGATCCAGATTGAAATCAATTGGTGTTTTGAATTTGTGTTACGCGGGTTCTCAACGGTAACTAAAATCCCATTTTCCGCAGCAGAGCGCGGGTATTTTGCTAGTCTATACTAATAAAAGGCAAAGCCCTCACTCACTCACTCACTGACTGATTCATCACTAATTCTCCAACTTCCCGTGTAGGTAGAAGCATGAAACTTTGGGAAGTTGTCGAGTAGCCTCTCGCGACGAAAATTGGAGTAAAAGAATTTTCAAAAATAACACTCATGGGGGCCGGGGGCCCAAAAAACGTTTTTTTTCCTTATATGGCCTAAATAAAATAAAATTTGAAAATCACCAATTCTCTTATTTCCCGAGTAGGCAGAAGCATGAAACTTTGGGAAGTTGTTGAGTACAATCCCGCGATGGTAACAAGCGAAAAAAAATATTTAAAATAACACTTAATGGGGTCCGGAGGCCCAAATGAAGTTTTTTCCTAATATGAGCTTTATAAAAACAAAAAATCACTAATTCTACTATTTCCCGTGTAGGTAGAAGCATGAAACACTAGGTAGTTGATAAGCACACTTCCGCGATGGTAACAAGCGAAAAAATATTTAAAATAACACTTAATGGGGTCTGGGGGCCCAAATGTAGTTTTTTTTCTTATATAAAAAACTGACTCATCACTAATTCTCCAATGTCTCGTGTTGGTATATGCATGAAACTTTGGAGAATTGTTAAGTACACTTCCGCAATGGTCACAATCAAAACAAATGTAAAATTATCATTCACTAGGAGGCCGGGGGCCAAAATGTAGTTTTTTTCTGATTTGAGCTATATAAAACAGACTCATCATTACATATATAACTTCCCGTGTAGGTAGGAGCATGAAACTTTGTGAAGTTGTTGCGTACTCTCCCGCAATGGTAGCAGACAAAAAAAATATTAAATTATCAGCTCGATAGGATCGCGGGAAGTGTGTCATTTTTTACTTTTAGCTTTTGTTTTTCTGCGGGACTAGGACAGACAGACAGACAAGACGGTGAAGTTAATATATGTATTATATCCATCATGATCCAGATTGAAATCAATTGGTGTTTTGAATTTGTGTTTCGCGGATTCTCAACGTAACTGAGATACTAATTTCCGCAGCAAAGCGGGGGTATTTTGCTAGTCTAATAATAAAGCAATTTAAATGTATAAAAAATATCACTGTTTTGAATATTTAATTAAATTTAAGAAAATATTAAGTCATTCGCACCCAAAATCAAAATAAAACTAATTGTATTAAAAGTATTGAAAGACCCCCTTTCCAGTCCATGACGGACTATGGGGCAAGTGATGTAGCGTTCACAAGTTTTAGCCACCACTAACGAGCAGGGAAATGTGTGGCCAGCAAAATGCCATAGGGGCCTTGCCAGTACCTGGGCTCGAACCCGCGACTCGGGATCTGCCTCGGATTGATAGTCCAGTGCGCTACCACTTAGACCGAAAAAAGCGGGACAAACGGGCGTCCCGCCGGGACAAGCGAGGGTCAGCGGGACATGAGGTCTGAAATCGAGACTGTCCCGCCTAAATCGGGACGTCTGGTCACCTTAGGGGCCGTCCATAAATGACGTCACGCACCTAGGGGGGGAGGGGGTCACTTTTTTGTGACGATGCGTGACGAGGGGGAGGGAGGGGGGTTGAAGAAATGTGACGTCACATCAAAAGGGTAACTTTAAATAAAACTTCCACTGAAATATTTGGTCGCTTACAATTTATTTAATGCCTTTTTTTTTATAATAAAAAAATCAGTGCTTCTCAATGTGCCGGTCGGTAGGACATCAGACGCTGGTATGCTATCAAGACACGAAAATGAAATCTAATTATAATCCTTAAGTTTGAGAATCCACAAGATAACATATGAAATTGTTACACTGCGTCGTTTGATGTTGACATCAAAGCATTTGTGATGTAACCGCAGCTCCGTTTAGTTCTCTCATGAAAGGAGTCGTAAAACCTTTTTGCCCGTTACCCCCAAATATACAAGTTTATGTATGCGTTATCGACTCTAGGTCCTGCTCACATGACTCGGGGATTTGGGGAGCGTCTTTAGCCGAAAATGCTACTGGTGAGTTTTACAAGCATGACAAATGTCTAAAAATGATTTGAATAGGTTTATGTGTAGATATTTTAAGTCAAAACGACGCGAAATATCCTTTTTCTTTAAAAGGGGAGGGGGGCGGGAATCTATTTGATAGAATTAAAAACGTTTTAAGTTTGATTTAATTATTCGATTGGTTTTTTGTCAAACGCCCCTGGCCATTCTAGTCTTCTAGATCAGTGCTTCTCAAAGTGGTGGTCCGCGGACCGGAGCCGGTCCGTGGGCCATCCGCTGCCGGACAGAAAAAAATTGTCAGTGCAGTGAAAATAGTGCTCTGGTCCCTGGTGCAATGGAACAAATTCCTGCTGGTCCGCAATACTAAAAGTTTGAGAAACACTGTTCTAGATATAATGGTAAATGAGCCCATTTAAAATTAGTCAAGTATTCATTAACTTTATTGAATGCATCAAATTCTTTACATCATAATCGAAAGGAGCCAAAACAACTTTTCTTCTTAGCTCAGTTTTTAAGGCATTAATTTTAAATATCACAGAAATGATACGTGATAAAGACAAGTCATGTGGATTAAGATTATTGTCATTCGTGTCAATATAAATTAAAGTAGGGTAGATTTAGGTTTCTTCATATAGTGCGTAGGTAAGAAATCTACATAGTTATCAAATTTAAAAAAAAAGCATTTTCTGGAAAGAATGGGTTTAATAATGGGCATATGTTCCAAGCGTACACGTACACATGACGTATTTTAATATATCTAGCGGATTGTAGTGGATGTTATATTCCCAAATGAGTCAGCATTACCCCCAAGAATTCCCCTTTTGACCCCAGTTCAGGTTATTTACCTCTGTTCGCCGACCTCTTTCTTACGTCAGTCAATTGAGGGATTTTAAAAGAAATACATTTTTAAAATGTTATTTTTAAATAATTAGTTTTCTAAACATAGACGTTAACCGTGATGATCAATAGTCAATGTTTAATTTGTATGCATTAAAATAAAATATAAGCTAAGGATGTTAACACAGTTCGTTTTCTGAAGGCCGGTTAAACGTTTTTTTTTAAATTCTTCACGCGGGATACGATATTACAATGTAGATCTTCACTAAATAAATAATAAATACTTAAATGACAATAAATGTGATTTGAAACATACTTATTTTCAAATAGAAAATAAAGTTTTTTTTTGTTTTTTTTTGGGGGGGGGGTCAAAGATTTGTGACGTATTTTTAGAGGGGGTCTAAGTTTTTGTGACGTCGCGTGACCGGGGGGGGGGAGGGGGTAAAAAATCGGCAAAAATCGCGTGACGTCATTTATGGACGGCCCCTAAGTGGGACAATTAAGGTTTTTAGCTCAGCACAATAGGAACTTCAAACCCCCACGAAATAGACGGCAAACTATAAATGTCCAACTTAAACCGCCCTATGCGGAATCTACACGTCCCGAAATACGTTTGTCCTTGACTGACACAGCAGTGACGAAACGCAGCCTTGAACATATACAGAAAGTGGCTGCCCTTGAGACAATTGAAGGGTTCGCGGATGGGTCTGCCAGCTTGAGGGAAGGAACTGCAGGATATGGTGCGCTCATTTTATACTCAATAGGCGGGCCACCAAAAGAAGAACTTTCAGGACCCTGTCGAACTATGGCATCGAATTACGATGCAGAGCTTGAGGCAATACACAGGGCCCTGGATAGTGTGTACCAGACACTGCAAGGGTCAGAAATTTTCGGTTTCGACACGGTATTGTTTTGCGATTCGAGATCAGCCCTCGAAGTCCTACTGAGTGAGAAGCGTAGCACACACTTGGTTGACGTCATCTTGGAGGACGTGGGTAAGCTCGAAAGACTTGGAGGTAAGGTAACAGTGCAGTGGATCCCGAGTCACGTGAATGTTGACGGCAATGAAAAATCAGACTCCCTGGCAAAAGCAGGAGCGGCCCTGCCCCAACCAGTTGCCCCAGTTACTTATCTTGGGGCTAAAACCTGGCTAAAGGACCACTTTAGGAGCAAGTGGTACCAGGAGTGGGCTAACAACACGACAGCCAGGTGGGTTTTCGCTAACATGTCCAGACCAAGCCGTTTAGTGACTCAGATGAGAACAGAGCACAGCCCAACCAACTCGTACTTCCACAGGCTAGACCACAACAGGGACTCGAACTGCCGTCATTGCAGCCAAGCCTCTGAGACGGTCGTACACCTGCTGACGTCTTGTCCCGCGCTAGACATAGCCGGGGAGGTAAAGGAGGCAAAAGAGTACCAAGTTAAGACAATGTTGTATGGCACTGCTCAGCAGATGGAGCAGGTTGCCCAGGTACTAGCCAGGGCCTTAAGAGACTAGTCTCAGGCCTATAGAATGTGTGTTTAGTTTAGCTCAGCACAATAAAAAATAATTATTCGTAAATGATTATTATTATTTTTTTCAAATTGTATTAAGTGTTGATAAAATGCTTTTTAATTTAAATTTCCAGGCTATATTTCTGTTAAAAAGTAACAATGAAATGAAGATTGATTAATCCTTGCCAAGCTATTAACATTTTTCTTTTTAGTGTATGCTCCTATAAAGTCCCACTACTTGGGGACGCGGCAGCGCGCTCGATTGGCGTACCGATGGTCACAGGTTCGAATCCATGTGAAGGCAAGGATTTTTTCCAGGGCCTAGGCCAACCCTGAGTCACCCAGCTCTGAATGGGTACCTAACACTAGTTAGGCGGCTTTGTAATGCGTGGAACCCACAAAGCCGTGGCCTGTGAACGCTGCATCACTTGCCAACAGATCATCTGTCATGGTCTGTGGACGCAATTATCTTCTGCATAGAAGGAGCGTCTGTATAGATAAGATAAGATAAGATAAGCCCCACTACTTGATACTTAAAGTACGCAGTACCCAATTCTTGTGTAGACGATAATAGGAGTCTCCTGTCCATACTGTTGCAACAATCCCCAGTTGTTAGAATCACATTCTCCCTTCTGTGTGATAGCCACTCAACGTTTGTAATGACTTCAACGACAGCTGAGTGTTTGTTGGCCACGAACAATTCTACAGAACAGTTCTTTGTAAGAAGCCTTAATTATATCTGTCAAATTTTGTGGTACCCCGCAGTGTCTTAGCAACTTCCATAGAGTTGGCCTGTCAACACTATCGAAAGCCTTCTCATAGTCGACAAAGCTAATACATGAATATAGGGGCAAGATCCACTCCAGGGATTGGCCGGATTTCAGATTTCCCGGAGCCGGAATCCGGTACACCCCAATTTATAAATTACAGGCAATTCAGGGGGAAATACTGCAGTAAAGATATATTATTGTACAGACATGTTTTGTGTCCCTTTAAATATTTTCTTTACAACTCTAAAGTGATAAAGCCTAATCTCAGGCATATTGCTTTTATGCCCTCGTTTAGATTATATTTCATATGTACATTGTGCTGACGTTTATTCAATATTTTAATTTTCAAATTATAGTTTATTCAAAAACATTTTTTGTCTTTTTCAGATATCGTGATTCTTACGTACACGGAGTTAACGATTCGCTTATGTTTTGAATTTAGGTTTTCTGTTTTGTTAAATGATGGATTTCTCGGAATTCGCAATACTTTATTTCCATCATAGTTAAGCTTCCATTTCAATTGTAGTAATTAAAATTTAAAATATGTTAAAAAAAATATTTATCGCTTTCTATATTTATCGTACTGTATTAGATATCTCGGGACTGACAGTATTATACGCACTTAAAAAACGCATTCATTTAAGATCTAAACCTGTAACTGTAAAGCTAATGCTAATCTTCAATGAGAATGACTAAGAATATGAATGAGTAAGAAAGATTTATATATCTATGGCATCCGTCCATCCTCATGGGATGATGGCGTTTCCTCCTGCTCCTCTACTCCCCTTCCCCTTTCTCCTGGTCCTTTTCTCCTCGCTCTTGGCTGTAAGGGAAGCTTCCGCGACTTGAATGCCCTCTCGCACTTTTGCCCGCCAGGAGGTGCGCTCCACAGCAATGGTCTCCCACGTTTTATGGTCAATCTGCGCCAGAGTCATGTCTTTCTTGCAGAAATCCTTGAAGCGCAAGCAGGGGCGTCCTCTCTTCCGCATACCAGTTGCCAGCTCGCCGTAAAGCAAGGCTCTTGGAATGCACTCCGGGCTCATCCTGCGGACATGTCCCAACCACCGCAGGCGCCTCTCACTCAGGATTGAGTGCATGCTAAGCATGTGACTCCTTCTGAGTACCTCGACATTCGTGATCTTATCCTGCCACTTGATGTGTAGAATCCTGCGCAAGCATCGTAAGTGGAAGCTTTTGAGTTGCTTTGTTTGTTTGGCATAGGTCGTCCAGCACTCGCTGCCATAGAGGAGTGTGCTGAGCACGCAGGCCTGGTACACATTGATTTTCGTCCTATCAGTAAGCTGTGCATTGTTCCACACTCTTTGATTCAGCCTAGCCATTAATGATGCAGTCTTGCTGATTCTGGTTTCAATTTCCTTTTCCAGGGAGAGTGTGCGTGTGATGTTACTGCCAAGGTAGGTAAAATCCTCGACGACATCCAAGGTTCTTCCCTCAATGGAAATTGCTGGGAAGCACTCTGTTCCTTATCTCATAATGTTGGTCTTTTTGAGGCTTATCGTTAGACCAAAATCCTTGCATGCCTCTGAGAACTTATTGACCAAAAGTTGGAGACCTATCTCTGAATGTGAGGTAAGGGCTGCGTCATCCGCGAAGAGCAAATCTCTAATTAAAACAGTTTCCGCTTTTCTCTTTGCACGGAGACGGCTGATGTTGTATAGATTTCCATCCGTCCTGGTATGGACGTTTACACACTCGAAGCAGTCCTCGACAGCATGACGCAGTAGCATCGAGAAAAATATACCGAAGAGAGTTGGAGCCAGAACAGCCCTGTTCGACTCCGCTACAAACTGGGAAGGGTTCTGAGGTGGCACCATCGAAGAGCACTGTGCTTTGCATATTGGTGTGGAAGGACTCGATGATGGAGAGAAGCCGCAGCGGACATCCTATTTTTTCCAATATACGTAGCAGACCCTTGCGGCTGACCAGGTCAAATGCCTTTGTTAGATCTATGCAGGCAACGAAGAGAGCTTTCTATTGCTCCCGACATTTCTCTTGTAGCTGACGAAGTGAGAAGATCATGTCCATGGTTGACCGGCCAGCACGAAAACCGCATTGTGATTCCGGGTAGACATTATGTGCCAGAGTTTGCAGGCGTGCAAGGATCACTCTGGCAAAAGCCTTTCCCACAATACTCAGTAAGGAGATGCCACGATAGTTATTGCAATCGCTGCGATCACCTTTGTTTTTATAAAGCGTGACTATTTTGGCGTCACGCATATCCTGTGGGATGTGACCGTGTTCCCAGCAATCACACATGAGTTCGTGCAGAGGCTTTAGTAGTGCTGGCTGACCGTGCTTAAGGACTTCTGCTGGAATGCCATCGTTGCCTGGGGCCTTCCCATTGCTAATTGATCGATAGCCCTACTAAGCTCCTCTAGTGACGCTGGAGCATCAAGCTGATCTAGCTTTGGTAGATCTTGGATTCTTTCTATGGCAGAGTCAGATACTACATTCTGTGTCGCATAGAGTTCTAGATAGTGCTCAGTTCAGCGACGCATCTGCTTGTCTCGTTCTGTGATCACCTAACCTGATTTTGTCTTGATTGGAGCTGACTTTGATTTTGTGGGCCCAGTGGCCTTTTTTATGCCTTCGTACATTTTTTTAAATATCTCCCTGATCAGCATCAGATTCAATGCTTTTGCATAGTTCCACCCAATAAGTGTTAGCGCAAAAACGTGCACTCTTCCGGGGTGTGTTTCTTGCGTTTCTGAGACATTGCAGGGTGTCAGGTCCTGGGGAAGCTTTGTAGGCCAATAGAGCTTTTCTTTTTGTCTCCGTCACGGGATTCATTGTAACCAAGTGGGCCTCAAACCAATCTGCATTTTTTCTATCCTTCCTCCCGAGGACGGCAAGAGAGGTGTTGTAAATAGTGTCTCGAAGATGGAGCCAATTCGCATCGATTTGTTCTGTCCATATGGCATCATGGGGATTGGGGATTGCTTTCTGTGAGGTGTTGGCCTTAAGAGCTTGCTCAAGCTTGGTGTTAAGCTGATCCCTTATCTCAGGGCAGTTGATATTCTGCGTGTTGATGCGAGTTTTACCCTTGCTCTTAGAGTGACACAATTTCTTTGGTATTAATTTGATTCTACTTGCCACCAAAGAGTGGTCTGTGTCACAAACGGCACTGTGGTAACTACGTGTTTGGAGCACACTGGCCAGGTCAGATCGCCTGCTGAGAACGAGATCGAGCTGGTGCCAGTGCTTGGAGCGGGGATGTCTCCAAGACACTTTGTGGATGTTCTTGCATTTGAAGAATGTGTTAGTTACACACAGATTGTGAGTACTGCATAGCTCGAGCAGTCGTTGGCCGTTGTTATTAATTTTACCAATGCCGTGTAAGCCAATGCTGGTGGACCAGGCTTTGTGATCTGCACCTATCCTGGCGTTGAAGTCACCGAGGAGGTATAGACTCTCATGTGTGGGAATATTTGCTCCTGCGGAGTCTAGAGCCTCATAGAAGTTGTCTTTTAACTCTTCTTCAGAGCAGAGAGTTGGTGCATACAGGCTGAGGATATGGGCTGCGCCTGATGATGTTGAAAGTTTAATGCCGAGTATCCTCTCAGTGCCAAGTGCCGCCAGTTCAACATATGATATAAGAGAGTTTTTATGGCAAAACCAACGCCATACTGCCTTGGTCTGTCTGATGGTAGTCCTTGCCAGACAAATGTGTAGTTGGCATCAACCACTTATGGCTCGCCTGCCCCATTTGGTGCATGGGGCTCAGAGTGATCAACTCAACAAGCGAGCCATAATCCCAAGCACAAACTGAAAAAAATAAGAAAGAAGTTACCAGCACTTCGTCTAGCAAGCTGTAATGTAAGAACCCACTGCACTGGTTTTAACTCTGACCCCTCATGTGCGGAAGATATAAGGAAGACAGCGGTCATTGACAGGGAACTTTTCCGTCTCGGCATTGACATAGCATGCCTTCAGGGGGCGCGGTTGGCTGACAACGGAAAAGTGTGGGGTTGATTTATATATATTTACGATTTATTTATTTAACTTTTCTTTTATTTCCATTGATTACAAATCACAACCTTATCTTATAATATCTTATCTATTACAAACACTTCTTCTATGCAGAAAGTTAGTGCGACTCAGAGTTTTCACCACTGGTCTGTTCTGCTCTGATGCTACATGTTTGCTGGCAGTCCTCTGGCAGACTTGACATATTAGTTCACGCTGCCTACTTCCATAGATCTTGGCTGCGTTCATTTGTTTGGAAAAAAATCTACAGACCGCCTCGTTAGGGGCCGTCCATAAAGTACGTCACGCTATTTTTGACCATTTTTGACCCCCCCTCCCCCCTGTCACAAACTGTCACAAATCTCGGGACCCCCCCCCTAAAGTACGTCACACTTTCCAATTTTTAAAAAAAATTAACACCTAATTAAAATATTTAATGTAATACTTAAAATACACTTCACTATTAAATTGTATTAAAATATAAAATTTCCACTTAAATGTAGGGATGTACCGGATTCAAAATTTTGAAATCCGGCTGGAGCTGGAATCAGATTTGTTAAAATGGCCACATTCCGGATTTTCCAGGGCCATTATTATTATGAATATATATATATAAATTAGGGATCTACCGGCCAGCCGGATTTATGAAGTGAAATCCTGCCGGAGCCGAAGCCGGAGCCGGATTTTTAAAATTACATAATAAAAAGGAAGCAAAACAATTTGACTAAAAAAAAAGACTAGATTGACAAATTATGTGACCAACTCTTGTACTATATTTAATCTGTTTATTATGGTCCTATGAATATATTTCATTCAAAAATATTCCCTGGACATCATCTGTGTTCATCCATAGTTACGACTGACATCAATCTTTCACAGTCATGGTTTCCTGGAAGGATAATTGCAGACAGATCAACTCGTCCTCATCTAGCCACTCTACAGCCTCTGTATGTGCATTTTCTCCTCTGGCAATAACTGCCATGGGTTCTCTTTGACTTCTAGAAGTGATTCTCAAAGGACGGATGCGTTTTATCTTAGTTGATTCTTGAACAGTTTGGGTGGGCACATTCTCCTGACCCCGAGCTCTGTGTTGTCCTGTATGTTTCTTCAACATTGTTTGTGAGGCAAAATATGAGTGACATACTTTGCAAAGTCGATCAAATAAGCTGGTAATCATATGGTTGTACTTTGAAAGCTCCTGTTGATCTTGACATAATTTCATCAAATTTGAGAGTTTGTGCTATAAACAAGGAAGGAAATTTATGAGAATCTGCATCTGCTCTTTCTTAAGCTTTGAGTCCATCATTTATTTGGTTGTTTGGGATTGTAGGAGGGAAGAATCTTTAAGGTAAAACGTTAAAATATGAGCTTCGTGCTTTGTCGCAACATTTCATGTCCTGATATTTAATAACAATTTGAGTGAAATATTGGCTGGTGCGAACATGATTGTCAAACCATTCCTGATCCTTCGATATCAGTACTGCTGTATCCAATTCCGATTTATGAACAACACATTCAGTAGATTCAATGCTATTTTGACATAAAACTAATTCTGTTTCACAAAATTTTTGAAAATTATTTTTAAAGCTCTTTAAATTCTACTAAAAAAATATAAATAAATTAGAAAAAAATACTAAACATAATAAATGTGTGACATCACACATGGCCGGACCCCCCTCCCCCCTGTCACAAAGTGTCACACTTTCTTAGACCCCCTCCCCCCCCTCGGAGCGTGACGTACTTTATGGACGGCCCCTTAAGTAAACCTTGATAAATCACCTGGTGTAACACTGCTATGTTAATTGTATTTATTATAAGAATATTCAAAATTAAGGCAGTCAAAACTAAAATAATATTTTTTTTATTAGTCATCGTTTATTTCCCTAAACCTCAAAACACAAGTATTTATGTTTCGCCTCAGGTATATTTGCTTCAGAGCGCCCAACAGAATGAAGTTTTGTTAACTTGCTATATTTATTTTCCGTGATATTAATAAATTAATTAAAAATAATAATAATATAAATATTTTTATAAAGATAAGTCGTGTTTTATTAGACTTTTCTTGTTGATTGTTGTTGAGTTTCGCCAACATAACATCTTAACGAATGTCAAGTTTGGTAATAAAAAAATTATACCTAGATTTTTATATTTCCTTTATTTTTGTTGCATTGTTTTATCCATAACATAACAAAGTAAGGGCCATGACAGTTTTTTTTTGAAACATCAATC
Source organism: Ampullaceana balthica (assembly GCA_944989445.1). Lineage (NCBI taxonomy): Eukaryota > Metazoa > Mollusca > Gastropoda > Lymnaeidae > Ampullaceana > Ampullaceana balthica. The sequence continues at coordinate 518,567 of CALYLW010000202.1, forward strand.
TTCGATTCAGGGCAATAGTTCATATATGTATTCCAAATCATATTTTCAAAGCAGCCATGGATTGTCTTATTGCTTCATCAAAACACGATTGTGTAGCTTAGCGTTTTTTTCGATTCGAAAGTGTTTTAAAAAGGCTTTAAACGAACCTTTGCGGAATGAGATTCTTCTTATAGCAACGTTCTGAAAAGTGCAGTCTCTTTAAAAGGTTGTAGATCTCTATGTCATTCACAGTTGTAGGGGTTGATTTTTCTGTAGGCCATTGGTGGGAGAGAGGGCTAGTGGTAATATTTTTGCTTTGGTCGAAAGTGTGTCCGGTAAAAGACGAATATTTGATAGTCCCGGCCTGTAAGGCATGTAACATATTGAGTGCGTGTTAGCATAGGCGTCGCTATGGGGGTGGGGGTGCGGTGCGAAACACAATGGATGACACCATCACAATTAATGACACCAAAATGTAAAATTCTGTAAGTTTTCATTATTTGGCACTGGCAGACGTGGAGGAGGTCTATGGGGTAAGTTGTTAGGGGGTGGCACCATGAGCTACCGCACTGGATGACACCAACCCTAGTGACGGCTCTATGTGTTGGTACGGAGAGAATTTGAGGTCTTTATATTTATACCCTTTTTTCGATATTATTTTTGTTTACTTACCAAAACACTATACTCCCGAATTCTGAATTCCTAGAATGAGTATCGTTTTCCCGACATGTGGAGAACCCCCCATATTATCACATAGATTACAGAGTCACTGCCTTGGAACAGCTAAGGCAGCTCATTAGCGTCTCTGTTTGTTTAATTCCTTATCTGTTGAAGCTGACATTGCAGATAAGAATGATGTGATGAGCGCTCATCGAGTGACCTATGGCACACGTGTTTGGTCAGGTTTGTCAAGCCATCTTCAGAGCTGTCATTGTAACCACTAAAAAACTATTTAGCCGAGGACTCAACAAATCAGCTGAATGGTAAAAGAAGTGCAGCTCGAGCTGAACAATACAGAAATAAATTAAAAAAAAATCTATTGATTTCTAAACCCACTTTCCACTTTTGTAACATATTTGAATTTGCGATCTTACCGGGGATCATAACAAGCGCGGGGGTGGTGTGCGGGGATGACTATATTATCAGGGCTTGATAAATGCTGGAAGGTGAAGAAACATACACAAACATTCACAATTCACTGTCATAGAGTGGTTTATATGGGGTGATAATCATAAGTTGCGAATTGTCTGTGTCTTTTTGGAGGTTTGGCGTTTTCGGCAAATAACAGTTGTTTTTTTTAAAATTACGAAGCGGGATGTCGCAAACTTTTCACGACATTCATCCTATTAGCCAAGCTTCAACACAGCATTTTATACTGTTAAACTGTACAGGGCAACCCACACTACACATGCAGCTCAATAATAAACTACTCATCACTGCTAAAGACAAATCAACAATTTCCGTTGAAATAAAGACGATTCAAAAATGATAATGCTGTTAAGATTTAACATTTTCACCGCTTCTCTTTACATAATGACGACGAAACAACAACAAGTCAACTAAATACAATTTACTTATATATTTAAACTCAAGATAATTAAATACTATGCTCTTGATCAACTCGAAAAATTCACAAACGTACTTCAAAAAAAAACAAAAAAAACATACATCAAAGTTTTTCCCTTTCCAGTCTTTCGTAGATATTTTTATATTCAGATCAATTGATTTGTAGAAATTCTATTCGTTTATGTATAAATGAAAACTTGTACCTCCACTAAAAAATGTTTTCGTTGCTTCGACAGTCAACTTTCTTTTCATCCAACTGTTCAATGACATCCAGTTCAAACATCTGTGAAATGACAAAAGCACGTGACATGTTTCAGTTGACCGGAACGTTGTCTTTCTAAAAAAATGTTTTTCAAGCGGTTTGATTAACTATAACAGGGGTCGGCGAAATTTTTTGCCCGTTACCCCAAAATATAAAATTTGATGTTGCCGTTACCCCCGAAAGGGCGAGGTCCAGCATACACCATTTGGGCTTTTTGGGAGCATTGTATGCCCCCCTCCCCAAAGGGCTTAGAGCTCAGCCCCAATCGAAAACGCATCTGTTTATAATGATAAATCTGCCATTTGCAATAAAATCAGATGGATATAAATTTACTTTATAAAATAATATAAATTATAAATTCAATATGAATTACATGTAATGTCATAAATTTTTATATAAAAAAACACATGGGCGTTTTTTTCCTCGTCATATTTTAAAAATCCATAAAAAATTTGGCTTTTTGATGTCAGGGCAAATTGGATGCTGTCTTCAGGGTCCAATCGATTTCGCAGTTTTGTTTTTATGTTCACTAGAGTGGAAAATCATTGTTAAGAAAAGTACGTTTTGCAAAAGGCAGCAACGGGTTTACGGCCTCCTCAAATGCAATGTTGAAAGCCAATGCAGGATTTGACATCCAAAAATGTATCAGATCTGCTTTGTTTCCACATTCAAGACGTGCCTCATTATTAGATTGAAGTTCAAGAAGTGCCTCATTATTAGATCGAAGTTCAAGAAGTGCCTCTACCATTCCCTGCGGCTCATCTCAATGGTACATCCGCGTTGTTACATCGAAATGGATCTACAACCTAACTGATTTATGCGAGCGAAGCAATAACTTGAGAGTAAACACTGAACCACTCTTTGAGCTTCGCAAGATTTCTGATAACTATATCCCTGATGTCGTCAAAAGTTTTATTTCCACAATCTTCCAAGTACAAGACCAACTTGGAAAAGATCGCTAACTTGTTTCTTTTGCTTTTTGTTTCAAATATGAAAGCTTTAATCCAAATGCTGCAATCCTTTCTGAGGCTGTAATTTTATTGACATTTTTTCCATGCAATTTTTTGTTTAACACATTAAAATGCTCAAAAATATTAGCTAAGTATGCGAGATGTGCACCCCAATAGCAGTTGTTAACTTCTATGATATAGCATGCTTCTGACCAGCCAGAAATATTGGAAGTTTAGCTTTCAGAGCCCACGCTCTGTTCAGAAGATTGCCGCATGTTGGTCTGTATATCCAACCTCACCATCTCTACATAAATCACGAAACAGTCGCATTTGCAATCCATGTCCTGTGATGAAATGTACGATCTGGATAACATCATGCATGACCAGAGGCGTAACTAGGTTTTTGGCGCCCTAAGCTAATTTATTTTTGGCGCCCTTGATAAATTGATACGTTTCAGCTTAGCGATTTTTTCATTTGTTAGAAAAATAATTGAATTTCTCTTATTTTATTTATGACAATAATTACGTAGTCTGATAGTGACAGTCACACAATGTGAATATGAAAAATGCATCAGACAGCAACAATACTAATTGGAAGTTTATTATTTACTAAATAATACAAAATAAATTGGTGGATAAAACGGGACATTTTTGCGTTAATAAAGACTACACCAAACTTGAAGTAACGTGCATTATAAATAAAAAATAAAAGTGTCAATGTGTCATACTCATTATCTCATAAATAAGGATAGAAACTCACAATTAAAAGTAAATTTAAGTAACACTCCACCGATCCACTCTTATGTCCTATATCAAAGGTTCAAAACTTAACTTTTCTTACTTTAATGTTTGCAAAATTAGTGATTATTTCATCGAAGTTTATTTGACTGGTAAGTTTACTCTTCGATGGAAAGAATAGCTAGAGATGATGTGCGTTGTTGACCTGAAGTCGATCTCAAGTAATTTTTGATAATTTTTAGTTTGCTGAAACTCCTTTCAGCAGTGGCTACTGTGGTTGGCATTTTAAGAAATGTTTTCAGAGCTCGTTCGATATTCGGGTACGATTCTTGCAATTCCAATGTAGCGAGAATATTTAGAAGATCTAATTGAAACACGTCATCGGGTTTTTTGTTTTGCAATAGTTCAATCATATGGTGTTTAAAGTATTTTATTTCCAATATAAATTGCTCTTTATTTATTTCAGTTTTCGAGTTAGGGAAACTGGAGTAAAAGGCGCAGATTAATCAAGGACAATGTTGATATTGAGAGTAAGGGTGAACAGCCATAGCGGCTAGAAGGCTTGGCAGGCGGTGTCTGATGTTTCATATGAAAGGAGCCAACTTGCTTTGAAATACCGACACAAGCCCGTGAGAGGAGACACCTCCCCCCTCTCCTACTTTACTCCCTCGACAGTAGGATGGGGATAGTAAGATTGTTATTTTTAAAAGAAAGAATGTAAAATCATATTGACATAATTTGTATGATAAGAAGATCCGCACAGGCCACAAACATAATAAAAAATATTATAATCTTTTAAATGAAATATATTTAAATATAATTAATTATTCACTTTTTTGCTATCGAGGATAAAAGAGAAATACAGTCGGACCTCGCTAAGTCGAAAACCTCCCTATATCGAATTAACTGTTAGGTTCCGGCCAAATTCCATAAAACTAATGTATCTTAGATCTCATTAACTCCAACATTTTGGGCTTTCAACCTCCCTTAATCGAATTTTCTAAGGCGTTTGGTTATTATTCTGGGGTGACATTTCGGAACACGTGTTCCGCAGAGCCACGTAAAAGGAAGTAAATTCTTATCCTAGTGCATTCCACGAGGGATTAAGCGACCCTGGCAAGTACAAATGACAAGGACAAGAAAAAGGAGTGGTAACTAATTCGCTTCCTTTGCTGCATGCTGTGACTCTTTTTAAAAAGAAAAATCTTACTCCCCCCATCCCACTGTGGAGGGAGTAAAATGGGGAGGGGAGGGAAGGTGTATCCTCTCACGGGCTTGTGTCGGTATGTCAAAGCAAGTTAGCTCTTTTCATATGAAACATCAGACACTGCTTCTCTTTCCTGTCAAGCCTACTAGCCGGTATGGCTGTTACCCCCCACCTCTCAATATCAACATTGTCCTTGATTAATCGGCGCCTATTACGCCATTTTCCATAACTCAAAAAGTCCGTAAGTCGATTTTTTTCGGGTCATTTTGAGTTCGACTTAGAGAGGTCTGACTGTATTTATTTAAATACAAATTTAAAAATTAGAGATTTAGTGGCGCCCTTTTGAGCTGGTGCCCTTTTGAGCTGGCGCCCTTGGCAACTGCCCCGATGCCAACCCGTTGTTACGCCACTGTGCATGACAACCTCCAGTTCAGGTTATAAATGTTTGACAAACATAGCATGACACTGGATCTTACTGTGGTTAACTTCAATTTTGAGATTCCCCTCTCTTGCAAAAACCGAAAAACCATGTACGCGACCCAAATTAGCTGGAGCTCCATCAACAGACACCACAATACAGTCTTCCCATTTTTTAATTAACCCTATCAAAGTATTCATTTACTTAAATAAATTTATCAAATCTTCGATATTGCATTTCGAGAGGAGCCAAAACATCTCCTCTTCATTTATTTGAAAACCTTTGTACCGAGCATATCCCATAAGCTGCGCATTACTAACGGCTCAATGACATCAGTGATCTCATCAAGCTGAATAGCAAAGAATTCACTCGCATTTATAGAATGCGTTTTCTAGATGGAACCGGCTCAGTAGTGGGCTTATCTTTCAAGCGTACACGTACACATGACGGATTTTAAATATATTTAGCGGATTTAATATGTCCCCAATTAGTCTCCGTTACCCCAAAGAATTCCATTTTTACTTGAAGGAACATAATTTACCCCTGTTCGCAGACCCACGAACTATAAAGAACATGACAGTATTATTGATATGGAACACACATTTATCCATTTCGCCGTTAAAAAATATATATACATAGTTCTTCATTGTATGTTTCTCTAGTTAGTAGACATAGCAGAGACTCTTTTTTCCCTAGTAATACATAAAACGTTTTGTTTACCTAACCCTTTCTTGTTAACGCACCTACATTTTCAGTTATACATTTCCTGTTTAAGGTCGAATTAAGATTAATCCCCTTTACAAAACCATCTCTTAATCTTGTGTGTGCCAAATGTATAGACTTACTCAGTGGCGTAGCTAGGGGGCGGTGTGGGCGGTCCGCCCCGGGCGGCAAACATTTTGGGGGCGGCATTTGGGGGCATTTGAAAAGTACAGCCATTTCTGAAAACCAACCTTTTGCTTTTGAAAGAGGAAAACCCGGGTGAAAATAAAATATTCGTACTTTCGAGTCGTGATTAACGGATTCTCAAGACATTTTTATTACACACTGTTTGTTATTACTATTACTAACGCATAACCGTTAAGAAATTTAAAATCTCTTTAAAAATTGTATTGATTTGTTTTGAAAATTAAGCCGTATACATCACAGATGACGCTTTTTAAAAGAAAACGACACAAAAAAACACATCACCGCTGGACCGAATATCTACTATTATTATCGCCGCGACAGTTATTGCGTAGATTTTCGACATGCACAGAATGATAATCGAACAAGTACCTACATGGCATTGTGGTTCAAATATTGTGTTTAACTTGCAAGTAGTAATTTATATTACTGTATAAGTTTACTGAAAATTAATCTAAGGTAATTTATTAAAAATTATTTATATGTTTTTTTCATTAAAGGAGCACACACAAAATATGTTTGTTTCATTAAAATACGTTTATTCACTAAAACTTGTACGCCTATCCTATTAAAGTAATGTTTAGATAGTTTGAATTAGTCTATTTTACTGAAAATTATTGCGATTTTTTACAAGAAAGATAAATCGTGATTGTTGTTTTTTTCTCTCCAAGTTTTGCACAATGGTGAAAATTTGTTAAGATCGTGGATGGTGTATTCAACATTGAAAAAAGTATATATATATATATATTTTTTTTTAAATATTTTTTATTTTTTTATATATTTTTATTTGATGTTGCTGTTAACTGTTTGATGATCTTTTCCAATCAAATTTTAAGACGGAAAAATGGTTTTAACAAAAAGAGTAAATCTCAAAATAAGTCATCACGAATTGAGTCTAATTCGATCATTTTCCCAATGGAAGGAATTAGAAATAAGAATGGGACAAGGTGCAACTTTTGATAAACTACAACAACAGAATATTGATAAAGAAATAAGACAAAAATGAAAACGAAAACTCACAATACTTAATATAATTAGATTCTTAGCAACAAAAAAAAATTGGCGTTGAGAGGTCATCGTGAAAGTATTCATGAGGAAGACATCAATTCAATTGAAAATAGAGGACATTTTCTAGAGCTTCTTGACTTGTTGACTAAGTACGACCCAGTATTGCGTGAACATTTAGTAAACATTAAGATGAGTAATAAATATAGTGTCTCCTATTTGTGGAAAATGATTCGAAATGAATTCATAGACCTATTGAGGGGAGCAGTGAGAAAAACAACTATGGACCTTATAAAGCAAGCTAAAAACTTGTGTATGATATTTTACAGCACTCCAGATATTTCCCACAAAGTTCAAACTAGTCAAATTAAAAGATACGTAGTTATGATATCAGCGATTTTAAAGTTGTATAATCGTATATTTACTTTGTAGAAAATAAAGGAAAAACTGTTGAGGAAATCACAAATATGATTTTAAAGAAATTAGAAAATGTTTAGATACAAAAACGTTGCAGAGGAAAGGGCCTACGATAATGCTTCCGTCAATCTAAATGCAGAGTTTGTAGCATGCACAATGCACACATCATTCATTCACATCATTTTGGAACTATCGAAAAGTTGTTTTCATTTTTAAAAAAATTCTTCCACTCGTCGATGGAAAGTTTTACTTAATGTCACAGGTCAGAGGTCAAGGTGTCAAACGCAGCGTTGAAACTCGCTGGAGCGCTGGAGCAGAAGCAGTAACTATAGTAAAAAATCATATTTTTTTTACATTTTAAGCGTCTTGGAAAAACTGACATCTGAAGAAGAAAATAGTAAAACGAGATCACTTTCTGAAAATTTTCTCAATTCAATGCAATCTGTTTCTTTTCTATGTTGTCACAATTTATGGGAACCCATCTTTTTTGTAAATTAATGATGCTCAAAAATACCTTCAAATAAAATGTTCATTAATGCCATATAAAACTAAATTCTTTGCAAACCCATTTCATTGAACAAAGGTGCTCATGGAAAAAGCTGTTATAGCAGCCAAAAGAATGTGTGAAGAGTTGGAGACATCGACTGAACGCCAAGTTAGAAGGGAAAACATATGAGTGGGGAAAATTCAAAAGACGTGGTCTTATCTATAGAACATGATGTACGACGAGAAATTTTTTAATCCATGGATCGAATTATAAAGGAATTAAAAGAACACTTTGATCAGTTGTATGTCCTTGTAAGAAAATATTCGTGCATATATCCCATGTAACCTACTAAATGAAGAAATTGAATGTCAAATAAATGATTTTATTGACATTGATAAAGAACAGTTTCATATTGAAAGAAGAATGACCCAGGTTTCATGGCTGTACCTGTACCACAAAAAGAGGCATTGCGTTGGGAAAATGGAGGAAAAGGCCCCCTTGATCTATTAAAATTTATTAAACAGTATAGATTGGAAACTTCTGAACCCAACATTGTAATCTTGCTAAGAATTTTTATAACAATTATTGTTATCAATGTCGCTATTTGTGAAAGGAGCTTCTCCAAACTGAAGTTGATAAAAAATTATCTTCGTTCCACAATGAGTGCATGATTTAAGACAGGGGTCGGGAAACCATGGCTCGCGAGCCAGATGTGGCTCTATTGATGGCTGAATCTTGCTCTCAGACAAATAATCGATTATTTTAAAAAAAACAACGTTTATTCAGATTCCTTTGAATTGCATATAAAATAAACAGCATAACAATGATATTAAAAATAATTCAGAGACATAATTATGGTACTTTTAGTGTTAGGGTGAAATAATGCCCACATTTACTTGAATTTTTAGTTACATAATGTATGGCTCTCACAGAATTACTTTTCAAAATATGTGGTGTTTATGGCTCTCTCAGACAAAAAGTTTCCCGACCCTGATTTAAGACTACAAAATCTTGATATATTGTCCATAGAACAAAATATAACAAATTATTTAAACTTTGATAGCATAATACACGATTTTTTACTATGGAAGTTAGAAAAATAAATGTATAAATAATATGTTTACATACCAATGTACACAATTTGTTCATAAAAAATAATTAAATCATTTATTTATAAATACAAAATAAAAGCATACTAATTGGTATTTTTGGTGAAAATTTGGAATACGTTTGTCTCATGGGGGGGGGCGCTGCAACCTCATTAACTTTCTTGTAACCTTAAAAAAAGTATCTTGTATTGTCCGTAATTCTTATAAAATATGTATTTATAGGTATAACATCTTAATTGACCCCCTTTATTGCCGCTTATATAAATATGGCATCCAATGGTAAAAATGTTCGCCACCTTTACTGTGTTTCAATAACAATTATTTATTTATGCTTCTTAATTTATAAAAACCACGTTACTATTTACTTAGAAAGGGTGGCAAATTGGAGACCGCCCCGGGCGGCAAAAGGTCTAGCTACGCCAATTGACTTACTGAAGAAACGCCTTTGCCAGTCATTGCGCCCCAGCTTCATGTGATGGAATGCATCACAGACCTGTCCTTATTTCATCAGATGGGATGAATCATTGGCATGTCCTTTGGGTCGGTACTGAAATCAGTTGGCAATTATTCATTGTCATCGAACTCTGCCGATATTCTTTTCTTCCTGTATTGTTTTAAAAAAGTAAGATGCAATCCTACGAGAAATAAATAGTGATGGGGACATCAATCGATGAATTAATTAGGTCATGCCAGGAAGGCCGAAGGTTGTCTTTTGTTTGCTGCACCAATCGATGTCTCAAAATCTGGCAAGACGTGCATGTTGTTGTATGGTGCGCATCCCAGGCTTCTTGCTGTCCGCTCAGTGGACAATACTCCACCATCAAAGTATGTACTTTTTTTAGTTAATAAGACTGTAAGAAAAATTCGACATTAAATCTGTTCAGACGTTTAAATACTGAAGAATTGCTATGTCGTATTTGCTCGCCAGATCAAGGAAAAAAAAGGATGCCCTTTTAAAACCCACATTCACCAACCAACGTTATTCCCCTTGGGTTAGCTATCAGCCCCAGAAACCTATATACGAAATCACCCGACTGTCGACATCGATGAGCGCCCCCATACGGCCAACGCCAGTAATTTGAGGAGGTTTTCATCGCGTGAGGACCCGTGCGATGTTTGAACGACCATGCACACTTTACCCACGCGTCATTCCACGCGCAATCCCGGAGACAAGTCGCGTCAAGCAACGTCACACTGTGCTGTGACTCTGAGTCTACCGTGAGTGTGTCGGCAACCATTTGTTCTTTGTTCTCTAACAGCGTTGACCGGAGTACCGGACCAGCTGGTCTCAAAGTAGCAGCGACAACAGCTGATGCTACACTTGAAAATATACACGGCGATAATTTTGGTTTCGCTGCAACATTTTTTTGACATTTAAATCAGCAGTAATTATAACTACTAGTAAAGGGTAAAAATTAGTAGCAGTACATTTTATTGAAAGACACCCAAAAGTTTACACAACGAGGAAGCTGGGCAACCTGAAAGCAAAGTGCTGCCTAAAAGTGGTGGGTCAGTTATGCCAAGAAAATATAGCTGTAAAATCAATAGCCACATCATCAATAGCCACATCATTAATAGTCACATCATCAATAGTCACATCATCAATAGGTACCTCAGAATCACGTCAATGCAAACACCCAAACCTCCATTCCAGTAAATATGCTCAGTCCTTGTACAGCCGTACATGCCTTATACGACGTATTGAGACTTCTAGCTACGAGTGGCATGAGCTAAGGGTTACAGAGGTGCTAGAGAGTAATTTCGGAAGATGCACTCAACCAAACAACGTGAGGACCGCTCGGCCAAGGTAGTTATCGATTTGTCGCGCGCACACTAACAGCGGCCCGTGAGACGTGCACAATTTCCCCCCTCTCGTCTGCTCCCCGTGAGTGGCACGGGGTGGGAAAGCAGAGCGCGCGGTGAGCTACAATCGTCACGTAGACGTGATCCGTGTTTACGTTTTTCCTCGGTGTGGTTAATTGCAAAGTTTGGCCGTGACTGGAAGCGTCGTGTGTATGGAAAACAAATGGATATCTTGTCGGGGATTGTACAAGTCGAAATAGTGACGACAAGTATGTAAAACAAAAACTGAAACAGCATAAAGAGAAAAAAAACAACAACCTTTTACTACTGATAATTTAACTTAAGTGACGGTTTCAAACAAAGTTGTCAAACAGGATTAAAAGAAAAGCAAAGAAAGTCTTCAACATTTAATGAATAAAAAGGAGGTAAGAATGATAAGACCTCTGTTTTCTATGCGATTTTCGTGGTAAAATAAAGTTTCTTTGAACTGGTCTTGTTATTGCTAATTTACGCCTCAGCGATTCAAGACATCAGTAAAAGGGATGAAGGGATGTAGTGGAGTAAGCTCTTCTCTGATGATCTTGATTAAGGACTTAATCAATGCGACTTAAATTGTGGCATGCGGCGTAAACCCGGACTGTGAACACTTGATCACGGACTTGTCAAGGATTTGGGAGATGATTGCAGCTAGTTGGAGATTATTATGTTTCAAAATGATAATATTTTGCTTGTTAAAAACACATGATTAATTTAAGTGCACAGATTTGTTGAGTTTAAATAGTATCAATTTCTACATACCCCACCGCCGCCAAACACCTTTAAAAATACCTTCACACGTTTCATACCGTATATTTAAGCGGGCCAATAGGCCACACAGCAGCTAGGTCCCAGGCTTATGCATAAAGGGTTAATCGCAGTAGATGTTATCGGCTGACCCGCAGGTGATTCGTAACGTTAGTCTTGTGAAGTACTTTGCTTCTTATAACATATAGTTAAATATGCAAAAGCACAAACAAAACAAAGAACATTGCCCAAATGTTTGCACATCAGTTGTCGTGATCATAAATGAACGTTTGATCATGATAGTTTTATTTTTATTTTAAAAAAAGGTGCCAAGATTTATCATATTAACACCACTCATTACATAGCCGTGAAATATTGGCCCATGTAGTCAATTTGTACAAACGTATTTTCTTCTTCTTATTATTACAACAATTTTATGTGAATAGAATCGTTAAGTCACCTATGTAAATAATAGTACCGTATATACCTATGTAAATAATAGTACCGTATATACCTATGTAAATAATAGTACCGTATATACCTATGTAAATAATAGTACCGTATATACTCGTTCTATAGCCCGTCGTTCGTAAGCCGACCCCCCACACTCTTTTGGAAGAGAAAAGTATTAAAATTATATAACCAGCTCGCAACCCGACCCCCCAAAAAATAATAGGACAGCTTAAACAAAATGGTACACATTTTGTTTTAAGCTACAAGCTAAATCGGTCATTATGATTGTTTACTTTGTACTGCGTATATTTGTCTTTGTGCTCTTTATTAGGCAAGAGTACCGGTATTTTTAAAAAAAATTATTGGGTAAACAGTGACGTAATCGCGCATATTGAAAATCGTTGTTGTAAACAAAATTAGTGAAACAATTTATTAAAACATTCACAAAAATATATAACATGATTAAATAAGGTAAGTGCAGATGATACGTAATGTATTATAGCTTCTGGTAGAGAGTTCGAATCTTGTAGAATGTAGAGAAGTACTTGATGATCTACAGTCTACAGTAACAACACCAATATTCAATGTACACGCAGAAATCACATATGAACCGCTCATAAACCGCCCCCAACTTTTCCCCCTAGATTTTTCCAAGGTCGGCTTTAGAACGAGTATATACGGTAACTATATGCAGCACTAAAAACCATACACAGTGAAAACATGTGACAATAGATATATATGTTATCTATGGTTTTGCGCATAAGACGGCGGAAACAACTTTGAACACCACAATGCACAATTACCAATGTGATTAAAGTTGTTAAGGGCTAATTTACGTTTTTTGTCATGGCCCAGTAGTAATGGTAGGTTCACACAGCACAATACATCACTTACTTAAACCTCTTCACTGAATTCTGACCTAAGGTAAAATTTATCAGCTTGTATCTTCATTGGCTAATCTTTCCCGTGAAGGTTTATTAATATGGAAGCATACTCGTGTTTTTTCAGCGCATCTCCCAACAATTTGTATTTCCAACTCATTTTGTCTGGGGGAAGGGGAAACTCGTCAGACGTTCTTTAAAAAAAACTGTTTTGTCAACTAGGTTATCAAGATCTCTCTTTATCTCTCCACCGCGACTATTTTTCTCATCTCTGTTATATTTCTCTCTGTCCCTCCTGCACGACTGAATGTGAAGGTACTGCCCCCTTTCCCACAGATCTAGAAAAGAAAACAATATTTTGGTTTCCTACCTGTTTATGCTACGAGGACCCCCCCTTTTTCTCGTAAACTATCAATATATCGTCCCTTGTCTCCACTTGTTTGCTATCTCCGTTGGCATCCAGACAAAAGCCGCTATTTATCTATCAGAATAAGCCGTAAGCGATAGCACGAAGTGTTCTACCAGACTTTCTTCAAATAATTTCCAGAAAAAAATAATGACAATTTTCTTCATTTTTTCCCCCTCTGTATCTTTGAAAAGTTTCCAAAAGTCGGCGGCGTCTGTTCCTACCAAGAACAATAACTGCCGAGCAAGATACTTAAACAAACATTTAGCTGCTGAAGTCTATGGACAAACAGAAGCAACTGTTAACATGTATGCATAAACAACATACTAATTTGTCTAGTTCGCTTGTTTAGACAACAGCGAAAGTAGAATTATGCTTCTAAATAGATAGTCAATTAACTTGCTGAGTTTCAATAGTTTTGTCACATCAGATTCTTATGTTTGAAAATAGCATTTAGGGGGATTTTTTGTTTGTTGATAACTGACACTTTCCCCCTGTAAATAATGATTAGGTTGTGAGACCTTACAGGTGAGCACTTCAATTTTGTGATACTAGAAATGTAACGAAACAAAACCTCCACATTTTATTGTTTTCTATCTAATTTAAACATGTGCATCTTCAAACCTCATATGATTACAAAACCAACGTTTCATATTCAATCACTGCTTAAGGTATAGATGTTTTAACCCCGCTAGATAGAACATGCCATTAATGAGCCTTTCACGTATGAGAATTTATTTTTTTAAACAATATCTTTTGGAGGATTTTGTGTGGAAGATTGGACATATAAGCACGAGAATTTCCTCACCTCACCAGACAATTATTTCAACTAAAATATTCTAGCCTTGAAACAACCCTAGGGATGCTAATATACGTTGAATTATAAAAAGAAACAATTCATAATTATACTTTGAATAATTATCATCCGGGTGTTTTAAAGGGACAATGAGAGACAGAAAGGGATATTGACGGAGTGAAGTGGATGGGATAGCGTGAAGGTGAAGAACCAAATATCATGCATGGATTGTGCTAAATATGAAGGGGCCGTCCATAAATGACGTCACGCGCCTAGGGGGGATGGGGTTTACGCATTTGCGACGATGTGTGACGAGGGGGAGGGGGTGTTAAGAAATGTGATGTCACATCAAAACACGTAACTTTAAATAAAAGTTCCACTAATTTTTTTTATTGCTTAACATTTATTTAATGACATTTTCAATGGCTTCACGCTTGTTAGGATATTAGAGTGCAGCCTTACAAGTACATATTTAAATGACAAAAAAGTAATTTGCAACATGCTAATTTTCATTTAGAAATTACGGTTCTTGGGGGGAAGGGGTGGGGTTCAAAGCATTGTGACTTCATTTTGGAGGGGGCGTCTAAGTTTTTGTGACGAAGTTTGACGAGGGGGGTTAAAAATCGGCTAAAATCGCGTAACGTCATTTATGGACGGCCCCTACTGCATGAATGGCGTCAAACTTATTTTGAGAAGTGATGGTTGTTAACTTGTGTTTTCTAACCTTCGAGTTCGAAAAAAAGGGGGGCGGGTTGGGGGGATAATCCTTTATTTAATGTTTTATATACGATTATAGCTATTGGCTACTGCAGTTTCTGCAGGTCGAGTGGATGATAGTTTTTTTTCTTTCTATTTTGCATATGTGGAGTGATTAGATGATATCTTTTTTTCTGTTTACTTTCGGAATAAGACTGGTCGGGGGAGGGGAGGTTGGGTCTGTAAACATGGGACTAGTCACAAAATGAAACTTTTCCGTGAACCAAATTTTTTGAGTTGATCTCATATATTTTATGTCGGAATTAGCCGTGCGGAGTAGTCACAAACCGATATTGGTAATAAATCCACCCCTGTTTTTATATTTATAATATTTACTATATTTATTAATAGGCGAATGTTTGTATACATTTGTGATACAACATAAAGCAATTTAACATAACAAAACTTAACAGCCAACACACGTGAACGGTTACAAATGTTTAAAAATAAAATATTTTTAACACAACACTATAGCAACGCAATAAACGCATTTGTTAAATCTGTCAACTTACCTGTCACATTTCAATAACTGACAAACATTCAAACTGCTCATTGCTGTTATGATCATAGGGAGATCGCGTCAGGCACACAGCTAAACATTGCTTAGCTCTGGTGTTATTTGTCCACAAATCCTGCTCATCTTCAAACAGACATTAGCGGTGTGTCTTCTGATGTTGTGTGACACACTCTTCCTATTATTGGGATATAGGAATCTCTTTCCAACTATTTGCCAAAAACATTACAAACACATGTACAAACAATTGAAAATTGATTTCAAAACATGTGTTCGATGGGCCAGCAATGGCTAAAATATATATTTTAATTCCATTGGTCCTATGACAAAAGCTTAAGATCCCCCTCCCCTTTAGCCCCTTGATTAAACAACTGGCCCCACCCCACAAAGTCTAATCTACCAACCCATTCTTGATGAGATGGAGGCATTGATTGACGTCAACCCATTATACCAACCCATTCTTGATGATACGAGGTTTTGATTGACGTCAAACCTTTATTCCAACCCATTCTTGATGACACTATGCATTGATTGACGTCAACCCTTTATACCAACCCATTCTTGATGACACGAGGCATTGATCGACGTCAACCCTTTATACCAACCCATTCTTGATGACACGATGCATTGATTGACGTCAACCCTTTATACCAACCCATTCTTGATGACACGAGGCATTGATCGACGTCAACCCTTTATACCAACCCATTCTTGATGACACGATGCATTGATTGACGTCAACCCTTTATACCAACCCATTCTTGATGACACGAGGCATTGATCAACGTCAACCCTTTATACCAACCCATTCTTGATGACACGAGGCATTGATCGACGTCAACCCTTTATACCAACCCATTCTTGATGACACGAGGCATTGATCGACGTCAACCCTTTATACCAACCCATTCTTGATGATACGAGGCATTGATTGACGTCAACCCTTGCACCAACCCATTATTGATGATACGGATTCATTGATTGACGTCAACCCTTGCACCAACCCATTCTTGAGGATACGAGGCATTGATTGACGTAAACATTTCCGACGCCTTATCTGACAATGACGTTATCAGGGAGACAAGGTAAACAAATGAAGCTCATCGCGCATGTCCGCGGCACTAGTTCTCCGTTCACGTGGAATCATTAAAACAGTTCTGGAGCTGAAATGCTGGTTGCATAGATTATAACATGGCCGCTAATGCCAGTGATTCCATAATTCAGTCGGTCTTTGTTAGCTGATGGAGGCGAGTCATGTTCTTGTTTCAAATGATAGAATGCGAGGAACGATACGATGGTTGAAGGTGGCGATAGGGCGAGCAGAGAAAAGTTGCAGCTTTAATATTAGAGTGAAGGAATGATGTATACATTTACATTATATGCGAAGAGATATGCAGTATCTCTAGAACTTGTTGGATTCTCATGTCATCATATTAATCAAGATATTTCTCACACCAGCTTCAGTTGATATTATGTTATGTTTAATTCGGATGTCTAAATGTTTAAATACACATTTAAAGTTGTTTACTCTTAGAAGAGAAGTTTTTACCACATCATTTCCCCGTAATATACAGTTTATATCCTATACAGTTGGATATTTTCATGACTAAATCTCGGTCGTTTGGACACGTAATAATGTAGGCAAACTCTCGAACCAACCTCTGATTGCTGACACCATATCACAGTCCTGTCTTGAGTTTCTTTTAATAGATACCCGGTGCTTTCAAACATCATGAACTATTTAACATTGCTGTTGATGTTTAAATTCACCAGTAGATTGTCCTCAATGATGAACACACATTTTCAAGTATTCTTTGAGGTCGGACTTTTACTTGACTTGTAGAATTTTGTATATTAAAAAAAAATCAGATATTTACAATGAACAATAATGTGCAGTCCAATGTATGTACACGTACATCTTTATTTTTCCTATCAATTTTCTCAGTTAATTTACGTTTATTTGTAAATACATAGCAAACGGTATGAAGATATTTAAATTATTGAACAGTTGTCTAAATTAATGTTAACCAGGTCATTCCAATATTTTAGATACAAAGTGCTCTTACAAAGAGAAATAACTCTCTATGGGGGGACCTTCTTACGCTCATCCTAATTACTGAACGTTAATGATGTTGACCGATTTAAAGGTGTGGTTGTAGATGGTCATAGTTTGAGAACCTCTGTTCTAAACACGGCAACATTACACACAACGATGGTTACTATTTAATATATACTAATGAAATCCTAACAACCCCCATGACATCACCGGGTCCAGTCATTGAGAACAAATAAGTTAGAGAAATGAAATCCTAAAAACACCCATGCATTGTTGCAGACAGTCATTGCGAACAAGAAGTTAGAGAAATGAAATCCTAAAAACCCCATGAGACATTGAGAACAAAGAAGTTAGAGTAACCATAGATAGGCTGAGACCTAGACAGAGAACATGGTCAAGGAAACACGGCTACAATATTAATGGTTTTTCTCAGCAGTGGGTTGGTCACAGCTGTACAAGTGCCCTCAACAGAACGATGTTTGCTTTGGTCACGCGTACACATACGAGATATGTTGGCCCATTTATTTTCTTACAAACCCTCAACGCTCATGTACTTTTTGGAAGGCAGGGAGCGTTAAGTTCGTTTCAGGTATGTTGACACAATTTCGCGCCTCTTGCCCGGATCAAAGTTGGACTGACCCACGAGGACACATGATATTAGTCTGAAAGATTATTTTAAAGTATTACAACTTTTAGTTTTATTTCCTTATTATTATTTTCTTTTTGTAACATCAGTCTAAAGCAGGGGTCGGGGAAACCATGGCTCGCGAGCTAGATGTGGCTCTATTGATGGTTGCATATGGCTCGCAGATAAATGTTCGATTATAAAAATTTTTTATTCAGACTACTTTGATCTACTTTTTAATTGCACATAAAATAAGTCTCCACGCCTGCATGAAGCTTAACCTCAACCCGTATCAACTAGAGTACAAAGCCATTATCAATGCCATGCAGAACCATAAGTACTCATTATTGATTAGCAACAGCATAAAAATGTTATTAAAAAAATTCAGAGACATAATTATTGTACTTTTAGTTTTGAAATTAGGGGCCATCCATAAATGACGTCAATCATCTAAAAAAGGGGGGTGGGGGGTCACACATTTGTGACGTTGTGTGACAAGGGTGGGGGTTCGTCTTTAAGAAATGTCACGTCACATCAAAACGCGCAACTTTAAATAAAAGTTCCAATGAAATATTTGATATCTTACAATTTATTTGATGACGTTTTAAAAGGCTTCACGCGTGTTACAATTTTAAAGTGCAGCCTTACACTAAATACATACTTAAATATAAAAAAAGTGATTTGAAAAATGCTAATTTTGAAATAAAAAATACGGATAGCTTCTATGGGGGTGGGGGGCGGCAAAGCTTTGTGACGTCATATATTGGGAAAAAAAAAGGGGGGGGGTCTAAGTTTTTGTGACGAAGTGTGACGAGGGGGGAGGGGGGTGAAAAATCGGCCAAAATCAAGTGACGTAAATTTATGGACAGCCCCTTACACAAAATGCACACATTTACTTGAATTTTAGGTTTGAAACATAATGTATGGCTCTCACAGAATTACTTTTCAAAATATTTGGTGTGTTTGGCTCTCTCAGACAAACAGTTTCCCGACCCCTGGTCTAAACGTTGGGATTTTTTAAAAAAAGCTGTTTGAAAAAATTGAATGTAAGTATTCAACATTTCGTGTAATAATATATATTTTAAAATGAACATAAAAAGGACGTAATTTGACCTCATTAACAGCAGATCTGAAGGAATTCATGCACATGTGGCAGGACATGCTTGTATTAAATGGAATATTCTTTAGATTTTATATACCACCCTTTTGACACGACTTGTTGTTTTATCAAAGTTAATCAATTTATATTTTTTTTTACTATATGCAACTCTTTCACTGTACTGTGTTTATATTACGTGAAAATTTAAGGAATTTGCCACATTTCATTAACGAGCAATTTATTTAACATATAAAAATTAGTTTGAACAAGTGTAATCATCATGATAATGTTTGTTTATTCTCCCAAATTTAGAAATTATTGAAAATATATACAAGATAACAACAATTAAGGCAGTTTTAAAAAGGATTTTTAATTATTTTAACAATTGTTGGTATGTTGTGCTAGTTCCAAGTAACAATTGTTTGCATGCTCTGTTAGTTCTAAGTAACGGTTATCTTATCTGTTACAGACGCTCCTTCTATACAGAAGATTACTGCGTCCTACGCTTATCTATGTTTTGTGTTTAGTCCTGCATTTTTATTAGAGATTTAAATGTTGATAAAGTGTTGGTATTCCTGGTTTCTTCAGACAACCCATTTCACGCCCGAATTCCGGACGGGAAGAACGAAAATTTGTATGTTTGTTCGTGCATACGGAATAAGAAAGTTTTTTTTAATCCTTATGTCTATCTGATGGTTGTATTAAGTTATTTTTGTGTTGTATTTCTAAGTTAGAATTAATTGGTTTATGTATAATTACTAAATAACTCTTGGTTCTTCTATCCATTAGTGTTTCAAGGTTTAATGATTTGACTAATGGTGTTATTCTTGTCAGTTTTGAATATTCTCCAGTAACCAATCTGGCAGCTCTTTTTTGAATTTGTTCTAGTTTATCAATGTTTTTTTTTGTGGTGAATGGGTCCCATACAGGACATGCATATTCTAGTACAGGTCTCACCAAGGTGAGGTAACATTTTAATTTTATATTTTATTACA
The DNA here is from genome assembly GCA_944989445.1 of Ampullaceana balthica. Taxonomy (NCBI): domain Eukaryota; kingdom Metazoa; phylum Mollusca; class Gastropoda; family Lymnaeidae; genus Ampullaceana; species Ampullaceana balthica. The sequence goes on from CALYLW010000202.1 coordinate 538,778, forward strand.
TTTGTAAAAGTTTCTTTTTATAAAGCCTAAGGGCTTGATTGATTTTTAAAAATAAATTCATTGACATGGGGATTCCATTTATAGTTTCTCATTTATTATGACTCCTAAGTATTTTGCATCTCTAGTTTGGGTTAGTTCTTTTCCATGAATGAAATATTTTGAATTTGTTTCTTTCTTTTTCTTTGTTACTCTTAGTTGACTTTTTTCTTTGTGGAAAGACATACTCCAGTTCATTTCCCATTTTATCTCTTCCTCGAAGTCTTTTTGTAACATTTGCTATCTTGTTCTGATTTAATTGTTTTATAGATTATACAATCATCAGCAAATAACCTAACTTTTGTTCCTGATGAGATTTTGTTGAGTAAATCATTTATATAAATTAAAAAGAGTAAGGAACCTACCACATTTACTTGTGGAACTCCTGAGTTAACCTTTATTGGTGCAGATTTAGATCCATTAATTACTGTATTACAGTTTGCTCCCTACCCAAAAAGAATTCTTGGATCCAGTGATGTAAGGGACCTGAGATTCCAAAGAAGTTAAGGTTGTTCTTATGTGTTGTTAGTTCTAAGTAACAATTGTTGGTATGCTGTATTAGTTCTAAATAACAATTGTTGGTATGCTGTATTAGTTCTAAGTAACAATTGTTGGTATGCTGTATTAGTTCTAAGTAACAGATGTTGGTATGCTGTATTAGTTCTAAGTAACAGATGTTGGTATGCTGTATTAGTTCTAAGTAACAGATGTTGGTATGCTGTATTAGTTCTAAGTAACAATTGTTGGTATGCTGTATTAGTTCTAAGTAACAATTGTTGGTATGCTGTATTAGTTCTAAGTAACAGATGTTGGTATGCTGTATTAGTTCTAAGTAACAGATGTTGGTATGCTGTAATAGTTCTAAGTAACAGATGTTGGTATGCTGTATTAGTTCTAAATAACAATTGTTGGTATGCTTTATTAGTTCTAAGTAACAATTTTTGGTATGCTGTATTAGTTCTAAATAACAATTGTTGGTATGTTGTATTAGTTCTAAGTAACAATTGTTGGTATGCTGTATTAGTTCTAAGTAACAGTTGTTGATATGCTGTATTAGTTCCAAGTAACAATTGTTGGTATGCTGTATTAGTTCTAAATAACAATTGTTGGTATGCTGTATTAGTTCTAAGTAACAGTTGTTGGTATGCTGTGTTAGTTCTAAGTAACAATTGTTGGCATGTTGTGTTTTTTCTAAATAACAATTGTTGTTATGTTATGTTAGTTCCAAGTAACTGTCGTTTGTTTGTTGTAAGTAAACTGCGCTTACATCCCTTGAACGTGCTCTGATTCTCCCTGCGCCTGTAGTGCTTACATCCCTTGAACGTGCTCTGATTCTCCATGCGCCTGTAGTGCTTACATCCCTTGAACGTGCTCTGATTCTCCCTGCGCCTGTAGTGCTTACATCCCCTGAACGTGCTCTGATTCTCCCTGCGCCTGTAGTGCTTACATCCCCTGAACGTGCTCTGATTCTCCCTGTGCCTGTAGTGCTTACATCCCCTGAACGTGCTCTGATTCTCCCTGCGCCTGTAGTGCTTACATCCCCTGAACGTGCTCTGATTCTCCCTGCGCCTGTAGTGCTTACATCCCCTGAACGTGCTCTGATTCTCCCTGTGCCTGTAGTGCTTACATCCCCTGAACGTGCTCTGATTCTCCCTGCGCCTGTAGTGCTTACATCCCCTGAACGTGCTCTGATTCTCCCTGCGCCTGTAGTGCTTACATCCCCTGAACGTGCTCTGATTCTCCCTGCGCCTGTAGTGCTTACATCCCCTGAACGTGCTCTGATTCTCCCTGCGCCTGTAGTGCTTACATCCCTTGAACGTGCTCTGATTCTCCCTGCGCCTGTAGTGCTTACATCCCCTGAACGTGCTCTGATTCTCCCTGCGCCTGTAGTGCTTACATCCCCTGAACGTGCTCTGATTCTCCCTGTGCCTGTAGTGCTTACATCCCCTGAACGTGCTCTGATTCTCCCTGCGCCTGTAGTGCTTACATCCCCTGAACGTGCTCTGATTCTCCCTGCGCCTGTAGCGCTTACATCCCCTGAACGTGCTCTGATTCTCCCTGCGCCTGTAGTGCTTACATCCCCTGAACGTGCTCTGATTCTCCCTGCGCCTGTAGTGCTTACATCCCCTGAACGTGCTCTGATTCTCCCTGCGCCTGTAGTCCACACGTTGTTAAAGTATTATTCAGTATGACGTCATTCCCAGGTTGAAATAATGTCACATTTAATTCGGCCAGCGAACAGCATCAGTTAGCAACATGGTATGTTTAAATATTAATGTGAATTCAACCCTCCCAGCGCACACACAATTGCAGGGATATGGAAGAAAGAGGAATAACGACAAGGCAACGCAATATCTTAATAGCCGTGATGTGGCTTAGGGAAATGAAGGAAGTAATGTAGCCGACTGTTTTTTGGCGCTGAGTTTGTCAAATTTTAAATTTGGTTTACGCGTGGACACTTTTCTAAATTGCATCAGAAAAATTTAAGCCCTTAAAAAATCTTGAAAAGTTTGATATGCAGACAAGTAAAATAACGGACAACCGTGAGGTCGTACGATTTTAATGAATATTGTCTCTTCAACAGCTTTGGATGTTGTTGTTCTTCTCTGTTGTATAGATTTGGACAAATTTCATAGACTTAACTAAAATAAGAATTGGGAGACAAGTTTGAAGTTTTGGTGTTAAAATAACCTAACTAAAGATGGTAGCAAGGAACTGCATAATGGGATGAGATTAATTGAGTAATATGTTGGGAGCAACTTAGTATTTGGATGGGAGTAACTGAGTGACGGGATTTGAGGTTGTGAGTTATAGGATGGGAGGAACTTAGTATTTGGATGGGAGTAACTGAGTGATGGGATTTAAGGTTGTGAGTAATAGGATGGGAGGAACTTAGTATTTGGATGGGAGGAACTGTGTGATGGGATTTAAGGTTGTGAGTTATAGGATGGGAGGAACTTAGTATTTGGATGGGAGTAACTGAGTGACGGGATTTGAGGTTGTGAGTTATAGGATGGGAGGAACTTAGTATTTGGATGGGAGTAACTGAATGATGGGATTTAAGGTTGTGAGTAATAGGATGGGAGGGACTTAGTATTTGGATTTGGATGGGAGGAACTGTGATTGAATGGTGGAACTGAGTGATGGTATTGAATGAGTGATAGAATGGGAGGAACTGAATGATGGTATTGAACGAATGATAGAATGGGAGGAACTGAATGATGGTATTGAACAAATGATAGAATGGGAGGAACTGAATGATGGTATTGAACGAATGATAGAATGGGAGGAACTGAGTGATGGTATTGAACGAATGATAGAATGGGAGGAACTGAATGATGGTATTGAACGAATGATAGAATGGGAGGAACTGAATGATGGCATTGAACGAATGATAGAATGGGAGGAACTGAATGATGGTATTGAACGAATGATAGAATGGGAGGAACTGAATGATGGTATTGAATGAGTGATAGAATGGGTGGAACTGAATGATGGTATTGAATGAGTGATATAATGGGAGGAACTGAATGACGGTATTGAATGAGTGATAGAATGGGAGGAACTGAATGATGGTATTGAACGAATGATATAATGGGAGGAACTGAATGATGGTATTGAACGAATGATAGAATGGGAGGAACTGAATGATGGTATTGAACGAATGATAGAATGGGAGGAACTGAATGATGGTATTGAACGAATGATAGAATGTGAGGAACTGAATGATGGTATTGAACGAATGATAGAATGGGAGGAACTGAATGATGGTATTGAACGAATGATATAATGGGAGGAACTGAGTGATGGTATGAATTGAGTAATCGGATGACGCAGGATGAAATAAGTTGTGGGGTAGAAGCAACAAATGTTGTATAATGACAGTAACAAACTCTGGCATCTGTTTCTCACACTTCATACTTGAGTTTAAGCATAGGATAACTGACACTTCACATAAACACTGGAGTAGAACAAAAAAAAATATTTTTTTTATCTATAAATAGAACATGCCAACCATACGTTTATTCACATGAAATACAAACATCTTGTCTTCGTTACCACCAGAATATACATTTCGTTGAAGGTCTGTATATGTAGTTGTGTACCAGAATATACATTTCGTTTAAGGTCTGTATATGTAGTTGTGTACCAGAATAGACATTTCGTTGAAAGTCTGTATATGTGCTTGTGTACCAGAATAGAAATTTCTTTGAAAGTCTGTATATGTAGTTGTGTACCAGAATAGACATTTCGTTGAAAGTCTGTATATGTGCTTGTGTACCAGAATAGAAATTTCGTTGAAAGTCTGTATATGTGCTTGTGTACCAGAATAGACATTTCGTTGAAAGTCTGTATATGTGGTCGTGTACCAGTATACACATTTCGTTGAAAGTCTGTATATGTGCTTGTGTACCAGAATAGAAATTTCGTTGAAAGTCTGTATATGTGCTTGTGTACCAGAATAGACATTTCTTTGTAGGTCTGTATATGAGGTTATATAATATGCAGTTTTGTTTTGGGTTGCTGAGAGTTGTTGGTCAGTATGGATGTGTCTGTAGACAAAATGTTCTTGTTTTTAATACGCTTCTGCACATTTGATAGCTTTTTGTATCCGTCACAACTAGTGTTAAATTTTTAGTAACGTGGTTAAAAAATAAGAAGCTGTGGGTGTGCTTGCATGATTTGAATGTTTGTTTTTTACTTGTAAACAAGACATTTGAACTGACCCTACTACTATTAAACAATCTGTTAAATTTATCGTAATTTGTTCAAAACCAGTTATCAGTCTCGGCAGCTATAAATGTACATATCTAGTCATCCTTACTGCAAGAAGTAAATGGCCATAGCTGTAAAAGTGCAATTTTTGTTGTTGTTGTTGAGATATTTGCCAGAGCATCAGGTTTCCAAAATAAAACGTGCCAAAAGTGTTATGCTCACTTCCTGTCTCAAATTGGTTCCGACAACTTTCAGCAGACTGAATGTAGATGCTGCAAAATGATGAATTTATTGAAAAACGTACAATTCTAAAAACAACATCAACAACCTCTAACCATAACCAATGTTCCCTTTAAAATGCGAGGTCGCGCAGATATCTGACCGAAGACGCGCAGCAGTTTAAAATTACCTTGCATCGAATTTTGTTAAATATTGCACAAATAATAACGAAAGTTATGCAAATTTGCACCAAAGTTGTTATTTTTAAAACAATTTTCACACGGACCAACGAACATAAGAGGTTACAGTGACCCTAACCCTAACCTTAGAGGGCACAGTGACCCTAACCATAACCTTAGAGGGCACAGTTACCCTAACCCTAACCTTAGAGGGTACAGTGACCCTAACCCTAACCTTAGAGGGTACAGTGCCCCTACCCCTAACCTTAGAGGGCACAGTGACCCTAACCCTAACCTTAGAGGGTACAGTGACCCGAACCCTAACCTTAGAGGGCACAGTGACCCTAACCCTAACCTTAGAGGGTACAGTGACCCTAACCCTAACCTTAGAGGGCACATTGACCCTAACCCTAACCTTAGAGGGCACAGTGACCCTAACCCCACCTTAGAGGGTACAGTGATCCTAACCTTAGAGGGTACAGAGACCCTAACCTTAGAGGGTACAGTGACCCTAACATTAGAGGGTACAGTGACCCTAACCTTAGAGGGTACAGTGACCCTAACCTTAGAGGGTACAGTGACCCTAACCTTAGAGGGTACAGTGACCCTAACCTTAGAGGGTACAGTGACCCTAACCTTAGAGGGTACAGTGACCCTAACCTTAGAGGGTACAGTGACCCTAACCTTAGAGGGTGCAGTGACCCTAACCTTAGAGGGTGCAGTGACCCTAACCCTAACCTTAGAGGGTACAGTGACCCTAACCCTAACCTTAGAGGGTACAGTGAATCTAACCCTAACCCTAACCTTAGAGGGTAAAGTGAATCTAACACTAACCCTAACTTTAGAGGGCACAGTGACCCTAACCTTAACCTTAGAGGGCACAGTGACCCTAACCTAACCATAACCTTAGAGGTTACAGTGACCCTAACCCTTACTCTAACCTTAGAGGTTACAGTGACCCTAACCTAACCATAACCTTTGAGGTTACAGTGACCCTAACCCTTACTCTAACCTTAGAGGGCACAGTGACCCTAACCTTAGAGGGTACAGTGACCCTAACCTTAGAGGTTACAGTGACCCTAACCCTTATCTCCACAATCCCTAGCCCCTTTAAAGTATATTTTTAAAAAATACATGTTCTGCTTGCTGGCGTTTGAGAAATCTTTTGACATAGTCGCAATAAAACCACAAACTTAAACAGCTGTCATCATTAGCATGCAAACAAAGCTTGGCCAATCATCCCACTGGCAGAACTGTTAGCTCAGTTTCTTAATGTATCAAATTTACATCTAATAGATTGAATTATTTGGCATTGGATGTTGATGCCACTGACAGAAATCTGTATTAGACACGAAGGCTGCATAACAGGTGAACAGACAAACACACGCATGAGAGTTAGTTTTTTGTTTTGTTTTACTATTTTTTAAAATTTATTATTATTTTTTTTTAAAGATACACATTTTAATCAAAATGACACCTTCATGTCTTTAAAAAGGTGTTATTCTTTACCCCAAGCCTCTCACTTCCGATGTTACCCCAAAATACCGCATCCCTAAGCTCATGCTATTTTCATGTTCATTGCGGGCTATTTAAAATAATTTCTAGGGACAACACTATTTGACCGCGCACTATTTCCTGATACTCACAAAACATGAAGTTTATTTATTCCAGTAGTGGTATTGATCAGCGGCATGCCAAAGAAGCCTTACAAAATAATGACACGTGGTTAATACTGGTTACAGGCCAGGATTTCGGCTCACGTGTTAAAGTTATGTTTTTTTTCTCCTCGATGACATCTTTCAGTGTTTTGTAGTATGCTGTCTACGAATCATTCATTCACAAGGAGCTGCTAGAGTTAGTTTGTTTCGGGGCTGTCTTCCACTTTTTTTTTGCCTTCCAAAAACTCTGCAGTTGGCCAAAGAAATTTAGCACGGTGAAAAGATAACGCACCATACTTCCTATGTGACTGTACATATAATATTTCATTTCAGTACTTTCTATCTGAAATACGAGAATTTAAAAATATTGAAAAATACGCAAGATTAAAAATGCCAGGAAATAAATTATATGTTAATGTATATACACAGGCATTATTCTGACAGCAACATATTTGTGATACTAGCATGAAGGTTCGAGTTAAAATAATGAAAAAATGAAGATATCGCGAACGAAGTTAGAATTTTATCATTAGTTATGAGTGGCAAATTTTCCCTTTCAAATTTTCCCTCCTTTCAGCATCGATCTTTAACACGCTAGAGTCATTTTCTCTGCTTGCTTTATTATCTTACCAGGAACATTACGGTGCAATTTTCTTATCATTATTTTTAAGGGGAGTGAACAAGAGCATCACTATTCCAATATCTCACAAGAGTTGCTGACTTTTCATGTTGACGTTAAAACTAGCATTAATTCATTGCCCACCCGGTGAGGGAAAAAATTCGTTTCAATGTCTCCCTTTCACAGACGTAGTAGGATTTTGGTGTGCACTACCAGGTGGTGAGAGATAGTTTATCTCTGGAACACGGTCAGCTTTGGCATATTGCGTCATATAATAACAAGGTCAGCTGGTAAATTCGGCACATTACTTCAAATAAAAAAGAACAAGGTCAGTTGGTAAGTTTGGCACATAGCTTCATTTAACAACACCGTTAGCTGGAAAGCTTGGCACATAACTTCATATAAAAAGTCCTATATTGTAGGAAGGCGTTGAGTTGGGTATTCGTCGTCAGGTCGTTGACTAGGTGAATGTAAACGCATTTTTCTTCTCTGTGCGTGCGCCACATCTCCACTGCGTCGGAGACTCTGAACCCGGAAATTAACGTTAACCAAATTTCTATAATATAACAGATACTCGTTGGCTAGAACTGACATTTCTAACTAAAATTAACCGAAAACTACAAAATTAAATGAAAATCGCCTATGGGAGATTTTAACCAGTCCAAAACCACTGAATTGTTTCCGCAGTGTTTCTGACTTTGATGTACACACTGATGACGTTTTCATAAACAAAGTTAGGTGTAAAGGGTGGGGGGGGGGCTTGCAACGTGCTCTCTGTGCTTTACCCAATCTTCTCACATGGCTTTTACCCAGTTCTCTCACATGGCTTTTAGACAATCTTCTCACATGGCTTTTAGACAATCTTCTCACATGGCTTTTAGACAATCTTCTCACATGGCTTTTAGACAATCTTCTCAAATGGCTTTTAGACAATCTTCTCACATGGCTTTTAGACAATCTTCTCACATGGCTTTTATCACTTTCTCTCACATGGCTTTTACACGATTATTCCATAAGGCCTTTACCCTATTCTTTCTCATTAACTTACCCAATTCTTTCACTTTATCTTCTCTCATATGAGGTTTTACCACATTCTCTCTATTCAAATTAATGTGTAAAAAATCCCTAACGTCACGCTTGTTTATAATCATGAAGGCCCCGGCCCCGGATACCACAATTTGAGTTCCTTCTATTGTCGGCCCCCGAAGTGGTTGAAAAGAACAGCCGCCACATAAAACACATCACTCGATCCATCAATTGTTCTGTTTTGTAATTAACTTTTATTCCCACAACATCACCCTGGGCTTTATATGGCCGATGAAGAAACAATGTAATTAAATCCTTATTTACATACATTAAAAATTACTTGATTCCAAACAAACATATCACGTCATATAAAATTACTTTTTTAACAGAAGAAAGTTATGTTAAAAAAAAATTATATTTTTTTGATGTGTTGGTTTCACTATAATTAAATAAGAGTTTAAATATGTTTTTAAAAAAAATGAATCATAATTCTTAGCAATAAAAGCTCAGTAAACAGTATTCGAGTGGTCGTGATTGAGGGTACTAAAGTCATTAAAAATTAAACAATCGCTATCATTTTATGTCTTCAGTATTAACATTCAAGCCAAACAGTCCATATGAAACATTAAATATAACACGAAACCACTCATGCACTGCTTAAATAAAAACTGTTCTAACATTTATTTTGCCCTGCTCTTATGCCTGCCATGATGACCCACTAGTCTACCATGTACCTTGATGACCCACTAGTCTAGCATGTACCTTGATGACCCACTAGTCTACCATGTACCTTGATGACCCACTAGTCTACCATATACCTCGATGACCCACTAGTCTACCATGTACCTTGATGACCCACTAGTCTACCATGTACCTTGATGATCCACTAATCTACCATGTACCTTGATGACCCACTAGTCTACCATGTACCTTGATGACCCACTAGTCTACCATGTACCTTGATGACCCACTAGTCTACCATGTACCTTGATGACCCACTAGTCTACCATGTACCTTGATGACCCACTAGTCTACCATGTACCTTGATGACCCACTAGTCTACCATGTACCTTGATGACCCACTAGTCTACCATGTACCTTGATGACCCACTAGTCTACCATGTACCGTGAGAAGACATGTCAATGTTTCGTCGTAGTTTGGTTGGCTTAAAGAATTCCGAATTCATGTGAACAAACAACAAGAAACAGCACAATACATTTAGCTGCGTGGAAACACATTTTGTAGCAATTTTTGTTTTGATTTGTTTACTAAATGTACGTAGCACTCTGGAGACGGAAGGCTTATACCCAGTGTTCGACAAATTGTGACTATATAGACCAGGGGTGGCCATACCTGTAGTAAATGAGAGCCACTTTAAAATATAAAACAAATAACAAGAGCCGCATTGCAGCACTATGGATCATTAAATCTGCCATGGAAATCTTCCACTAATCATTGTAACATATCTTTCATAAATGGTACGTGAGCCGCAATGTGAACACAGAAGAGCCGCATGCTGTTTGCGAGCCGCTGTTTGGCCAACGTTGATATAGACTGACAATCACGCAATCCCAATGTTTATTTTCCATGATACAAAAAACTATACAATATTTCTGACTCCTTGGCTTTAAATGCAGCCGAAATTTTGGACTCCATGTCAACTATCCCAGTCCAAATTTGCAATCCATGATTTTATTGGACATTATATGATGTAGAAATCCATCGCGAATGGCGGGCTCCATCTTTATAATTAAATCCCCACTTCAAGACAACTATTTAATAGAACAAACTTAATTCTTTGTTGTATATTTTTGCTGCCAACAATCGGATACAAACTGTGTGCAATATAATATTAATATGTATTAAACGTTTGCTCTGTCCATCCCTGCAACAACAATAGGTTGCCATCGAAATGGAATTTTAACGCAACTTAGTCATAGAATAACTGTTGGTAACGGAATATGTCAATGTAAAGATGTTGACGGATTATTTCTCACAATGTTACTGTTATATATACATATAAATATTCTTATGGGCTAATTGTCATGTGGCAAAAAATAAATTGATTTCGCCATAATTGTCATTATTTAGCCTTGGAAAACTTCGTCAGAAATAGTAAACATACAGTGTTTGAGCCGTAAGCAGAGCTATAAGCACCGCCTACAAGAAATACGCTAATTTTGGTGGACCAATACAAACACGTTATTAAACGTTCATGACCAACCACTTACATACAACTATTTAATAGAAATAAACTTGCAGTGCCAAATAGCGATTTTAATGTTTTTTTTAAATGGTTTTCCGCGTCAGGTAATTTCTCAAGACTTGGAATGCATTTCTTCGATCTTACGCAATCTGAGAAGCGCACTTATAGAAAAACAACAACAACGAACAAATTCTGCATAATTACCAACCGCTTGACGAGCCACTTATGATTTTATCCAATTAACACAATGAGATTTAATGAGAACAGCTTTTGCTCTCCGCGTCATAGAAACAAGTCGCCAAATAGTGAATCTTTTGTCTCGCTTTGTATTGCCAGCTCGCTGAAATAATATTTCACTTATTACTCCTCAACATGTATCATAACTTATATGGTTATTTCATTTCTATGGAGATGTCCGTCCGTTTTTTTTAATCAATTTGTACGAACTCATTTTCTAGTTTTCTGACTGTATCTAAGATACTTAACTGACGTCAAGAACCAGAAGTGAAAGTTATACGACTCTAACAGCACTAGAGCCCCAGTCAACGTAAGTCTGACTAACAAACGCACAGACCACATCTTCGGGGGACGGAGGTTAATGAGACACCGAATGATAATAAAGTCCTTGGCTATCGACCGCGCCAAGAGATCGGACATCAAACAGCACGCGCACCTGTAACGGAACCCGCAACGTCCCGTGGACACGGTACGATCAAGGCCTCGCCATTGTTGGGTGTGTCCATTGTTGGGTGTGTCCATTGTTCACCTTGTGTGTTGATTTCACAGATTCTGTGGGCTGCCCACAGCGGCTTGTCAGATGGAGGGAGATGTGGTGTGGGTTTGTGTTTGGTTGATCAGAAGGAAAGATGTGGGGACCTTAGTGTGGCTGTACAGGTGGAATGGTGTGTGGGTGTTGTGTTTTGTTGTACAGGTAGAATGGTGTGTGGGTGCTGTGTTTGGTTTTAAAGGTAGAATGGTGTGTGGGCCTGTGTTTGGTAGCACAGATAGAATGGTGTTTGGGTCTGTGTTTGGTTGCACAAGTAGAATGGTGTGTAGGTGTTGTGTATGGTTGTACAGGTAGAATGGTGTGTGGGTGTTGTGTTTGGTTGTAAAGGTAGAGTGGTGTGTGGGCCTGTGTTTGGTTGTACAGGTTAAATGGTGTGTGGGTCTGTGTTTGGTTGTTTAGGTAGAATGGTGTGTGGGCCTGTGTTTGGTTGCACAGATAGAATGGTGTGTGGATCTGTGTATGGTTGTACAGATAGAATGGTGTGTGGGTCTGTGTTTGGTTGTTCAGGTAGAAGGGTGTGTGGGCCTGTGTTTGGTTGTACAGGTAGAATGGTGTGTGGGTCTCTGTTTGGTTGTTCAGGTAGAATGGTGTGTGGGCCTGTGTTTGGTTGCACAGATAGAATGGTGTATGGGTCTGTAATTGGTTGTACAGATATAATGGTGTGTGGGTCTGTGTTTGGTTGTACAGGTAGAATGGTGTGTGGGCCTGTGTTTGATTGTACAGATAGAATGGTGTGTGGGTCTGTGTTTGGTTGTACAGATATAATATAGTGTGGGTCTGTGTTTGTTTGTACAGGTAGAAGGGTGTGTGGGCCTGTGTTTGGTTGTACAGGTAGAATGGTGTGTGGGTCTCTGTTTGGTTGTTCAGGTAGAATGGTGTGTGGGCCTGTGTTTGGTTGCACAGATAGAAGGGTGTGTGGGCCTGTGTTTGGTTGTACAGGTAGAATGGTGTGTGGGTCTCTGTTTGGTTGTTCAGGTAGAATGGTGTGTGGGCCTGTGTTTGGTTGCACAGATAGAATGGTGTGTGGGTCTGTATGTGGTTGTACAGATAGAATGGTGTGTGGGTCTGTGTTTGGTTGTACAGGTAGAATGGTGTGTGGGCCTGTGTTTGATTGTACAGATAGAATGGTGTGTGGGTCTGTATTTGGTTGTACAGATAGAATGGTGTGTGGGTCTGTGTTTGGTTGTACAGATATAATATAGTGTGGGTCTGTGTTTGTTTGTACAGGTAGAAGGGTGTGTGGGCCTGTGTTTGGTTGTACAGGTAGAATGGTGTGTGGGTCTCTGTTTGGTTGTTCAGGTAGAATGGTGTGTGGGCCTGTGTTTGGTTGCACAGATAGAAGGGTGTGTGGGCCTGTGTTTGGTTGTACAGGTAGAATGGTGTGTGGGTCTCTGTTTGGTTGTTCAGGTAGAATGGTGTGTGGGCCTGTGTTTGGTTGCACAGATAGAATGGTGTGTGGGTCTGTATGTGGTTGTACAGATAGAATGGTGTGTGGGTCTGTGTTTGGTTGTACAGGTAGAATGGTGTGTGGGCCTGTGTTTGATTGTACAGATAGAATGGTGTGTGGGTCTGTATTTGGTTGTACAGATAGAATGGTGTGTGGGTCTGTGTTTGGTTGTACAGATATAATATAGTGTGGGTCTGTGTTTGTTTGTACAGATAGTATGGTGTGTGGGTCTGTGTTTGGGTGCGCAGATATAATGGTGTGTGGGTCTGTGTTGGGTTTGTACAGATAGAATGGTGTGTGGGTCTGTGTTTGGTTGTACAGATATAATGGTGTGTGGGTTTGTATTTGGTTGCACAGATAGAATGGTGTGTGGGCCTGTGTTTGGTTGCACATATAGAATGGTGTGTGTGTCTGTGTTTGGTTGTACAGGTAGAATGGTGTGTGGGCCTATGTTTGGTTGCACATATAGAATGGTGTGTGGGCCTGTGTTTGATTGTACAGATAGAATGGTGTGTGGGTCTGTATTTGGTTGTACAGATAGAATGGTGTGTGGGTCTGTGTTTGGTTGTACAGATATAATATAGTGTGGGTCTGTGTTTGTTTGTACAGATAGTATGGTGTGTGGGTCTGTGTTTGGGTGCGCAGATATAATGGTGTGTGGGTCTGTGTTGGGTTTGTACAGATAGAATGGTGTGTGGGTCTGTGTTTGGTTGTACAGATATAATGGTGTGTGGGTTTGTATTTGGTTGCACAGATAGAATGGTGTGTGGGCCTGTGTTTGGTTGCACATATAGAATGGTGTGTGTGTCTGTGTTTGGTTGTACAGGTAGAATGGTGTGTGGGCCTATGTTTGGTTGCACATATAGAATGGTGTGTGGGCCTGTGTTTGGTTGTACAGGTAGAATGGTGTGTGTGTAAATAGGATGGTGTGAAAGACTAATGATAATGATGTGAAAGACTAATGATAATGGTGTGAAAGACTAGTGAGGATGGTGTGAAAGACTAATGATAATGGTGTGAAAGACTAGTGAGGATGGTGTGATTTGTGTCGAATGTGTGGTGGATGTAGAGCTGGTAGTTGGGTGGAAGTTTATAAACATTTAAGACTCTAATGAAAATGCAAGATTAAACAGAAACCACTGATCGTAGGACGCAATAATCATCTGTATAGAAGAAGTGTCTGTAATAAATCAGATAAGTATGTGGTTATTGTGGGACTGATGTTTGTTTGATCCTATCAGCAATTCAGTTAGTTATGTTTCAGTTTGTAATCAAAGTCTTTAAGTGTATATAAAGTTTTAAACTGAATAACAAGGACTTGTCTTCCAGGCTCTTTATTCCAAGTCTCAAACAATGGTCAATCTCTGTTCTTTAACTTCCAAGTAACGCCACTGTTAATTTGTGTTAAAAATTGTCTAGAATTCTCCAAAAACGTATATTATAGCCACTCATATGCTTTTCGAAACATTGCGTTAAACTACATATGTTTTAACTACTGCATGTTTGGCCTTAATATTTCGTGCTAAAGCCCATGCACTTATATTTTTATTTATGTATTTACAACTTTTAACGCTTCAAAAATTCATATCTTCTTGGGGGTTTGTTGTTGTTTGTTGTTTGTCCGCCGTGATCGACGCGGACTATTCTCATCATCCTTGCTATGTGCTGTGGCAGCTTGGTGTGTCCTCAATGGCTCATGACACCAATCTTTGCTCGAAAGTGCGTCCACAGGTCGGACATGGGATGTCATCAGGGTTGTTTCGAGCTCGATCTTTCCTGTCCTGTCTTCTTGACATGACGTGACAGCCTGGTCTCTGCTTGCTTCACAGGTTACTGCGCCGTTCCGTATAAAAAGGTGCCATGAGGCTTACCTGCCCATAAGATGGCTCATTTGTCATTCTCCGTCGTCCCATGGAATTTCGCTTCGCCTAACATACTTTACTTCACATTCCGCACGCGCGAGGCGCTAGCGCGTTACTTAATCTTACGTGCGCAATTTCCAAACAATTTATTGCACCTTTATTTCCCGGAGATGTCACTTTGTGGACGAGTGTGAAATGAATAGCCCTGGGTTTATTAGGAGTTTGGTTTGTAATCATGACAGTGTGAGGACCGTTTTGGTATAAACGTTTGTCAGGTATAGGGACTGACAGTTCTTTTGTTTTATTGACTTGTCAAGAGTTATGTATACTTAAAAAGAGATTTTTAAGGAAATAAGTGGTATGTGTATACCTTATAAGGAATATATAATTGACTTCCACCAAAGGGGAAAGATGGCAGTGAATTTGACATTAATTCAAGGTGAAGATAAGGTGTAGTAGATAGTAGGAACACAGAACAAATGTTTTATGTAGAGAAATCGGACAAATCTTAGTTGTCAACAAAAAGACAAAAGAAGTACAAAAAACACCGTAAAAACGTTTGTTTTTCGGCGGGCGGGCGGACGGGCGGGACCACGACAGAGAGACACGACGATGAAGTTAATATAAGGGATTTAAAAAGAAGAAAGACTTGCTGTTTGTGTTGGCTTAGGGCTTAGAGAGTTAGGTCTAAACAGATGTAACATTTACGTGAAATAATCTTATGACGTCATCTCAAGCAATATAAATCAGCAAATTTCAGATCAAGTTCTACTTTTTCAGAAGTTACAATTGATTCCCAACCAGTGAACATTTTTGAATATTTCATTGATAGGATAGTCCTAAGACAATGTTGGTTGTTTCTGTTTTAAAAATTGTTTCTATTTAGTAATTGTTTTTTCTTCTTCAATATTTGAACAATCCATGACATTTTCAAAAAACCCAATCTACTATAATATGTTAGCCCTTTATAAGTCAAATACAAGAACAATAATGGCTGACATTTCTATTTCGATATAACACTATTGGTATATATTGGTCTCTATTGTGTCATATCTCGTTAACATTAAATTGGTTGGGTGTATCACTTCATCGGAGAGTCTATTGAACGGAAATACACGCCTTTGAAGTCTTCGCATTTTTAATGGCGTATTATTTTACCTGAAAGGTCACAGATGGCAATTTGTAACCTATTTTCACCTTACATTTTATATAGGCTTTTAGTTCCATTTGCATTTCATTCAGTGTAGAAATTTTATTCTTGTCATTTCTTTTGATGTGCACTCCCGTATCCTTTTCCATGTTTCGTAATATTTAACTTGAAAGGAAAAGTATTTTAAACAAATAATGAAATAAAATAAGACAATTCATTGATTAAGAAAGTGAAATAGGCACCAATACCATTATTAAAAACTCTTTTCTTATTCCGTATGCAAGAACAAACACATATAAATTCTTGTTCTTCCCGTCCGGAATTCGGGCTTGGGATGTGTTGCATGAAAAAACCAGGAAATCAACACTTTATCAACATTTAAAACTCTCATAAGAATGCAGGTCTAAAAAATAAATTAAAAAAAAATATATATAAAAAAAAATAAATAATAAAAAACAACAACAACAACAACAACATGGATAAGCGTAGGACGCAATAATCTTCTGTATAGAAGGAGCGCCGGTAACAGATAAGATCAATATACATAATTCCCGTTGTCTGTATGGATGTAATGCTGTTAGGTGGCGCTGCGATCGATTTAGTTTTAAAGTGCTACTAATTTTAGAAAGCAGCGCCCCAAATTACTGCACCCAAAATAACACTTTTCGAACGTTCCGCATAAAATTGTTCAATATGATAATAAATGAATCAAATAAAAATAAATACATAAATGAAAGTTCTGTATTAAGTTCTTTTTTAATCTGATGTGTATTTAATTTGAAAACTTCCGTCATTTTTGACGGGTGATACGATTGATTATAAGATAAGATTGAGTATGTTTGATGTTGACATTTTTATGAGAGCCCTATTCGATTTGAAATTTTCCAGGAATTTTTTTTTCTTCAGAAAACCAAAATTGATATGTGATGTAGATCTAAATTTTAAGAATTCTTTGGACCCCCCCCCCAAAAAAAAGATCTCTGCTGTTTTTTTGTTGTTGTTTTTTTTTCTTTTCTGTCTTGTTTTGCCTCATTACAACGAATCAGATTATAACTCACGATTACAAAGAATCAGATTATAATCCACGATTAAACAGTCATTTTCAGCCCTTTGCACCTAACCACCTACTGTTTATTACCCACAAGTTAATCGCCAGTTGTTATTACAGTTGATTACCCTTGTGTAGCACCCATACAATTGGTTCATTTTTCGAAAAAAAAGTTTTCATTCTTTTTAAATTGTTTTTAAAAGTATCATAATTCTGAAATATATTTTTCCTCATGTTTTTGAATCGTATAAGCAGTCCAAACTCTTCTTGTTTTTTATTGCCAGTAAATTGTAACGGGCGTGAACCAATGATCATCACACAGTGACTTTACCCAGAATTTTATCCTTTTAATTTACGATTCCTACTGGCTCAGTAATGTTTCCACTCTTTCAGACAAACAAGATAAACTAGAACTACCACGGGGAGGTATTATTGACAAGGCAGCGTATGTTAGATAAATCGTCATTTACTCCATATTTGTATGAATGGGCGCCACACTCTCTAAACTCAGACTCAATAAAAGCCGGTTAAAATGCTAGTCTATTTCGGTATAATGGCATTCTTTCGAGCGTTTCTTCACACGGTTACCCAGGGAAAACCCTCCGCCCCAACTGCTTAAATTTGAGCATCTTTTGTGGTTTCGGTGGAGCCTCAAGCTTTTCTTATAGGTCTTCTCCAATTTCTTTCATTATGTTTACAACACGTGGGTGTTATGTTTACAACACGAGGGTGTTATGTTTACAACACGATGGTGTTATGTTTACAACACGAGGGTGTTATGTTTACAACACGAGGGTGTTATGTTTACAACACGAGGGTGTTATGTTTACAACACGAGGGTGTTATGTTTACAACACGAGGGTGTTATGTTTACAACACGAGGGTGTTATGTTTACAACACGAGGGTGTTATGTTTACAACACGAGGGTGTTATGCAAATAGATTTTTCATCTTTTAGCTGTATACGAAGCCTATAGTAGGCGCCTGTTGTGATCTGCGGGTTTTCCAGATGTCTATATGCTTTTAACAGATGTGATATATGCGATGGAATATATGTGATGGAATATATGTGATGGAATATATGTGATGGAATATATGTGATGGAATATATGTGATGGAATATATGTGATGGAATATATGTGATGGAATATATGTGATGGAATATATGTGATGGAATGTGTGTGATGGAATATATGTGATGGAATGTATGTGATGGAATATATGTGATGGAATGTATGTCCTTTTGTTGCTACTAATGTTAGGACCTAACCGCCCTGGTGTTTCTAAAATTGCGGGACCTGACATTCAGGCTCTCCTCCGGAATTTTGTGGTCTGTCTGACCAGCAGCTCCGCGACCTTCTCCCGTGTCTCCAGATCTGTTGGCAATGTCTGTCTTTGACTTTAGTGGAGATAGAGACATGTTTCAAAGTCTAGATCTTGGAATGCTGGCTGTTCCCAATCAATTGTTGTGTCTGTTGTATCAACCAGTTCAGGTCACATCAAAACAATTCAGCCCATCACACTATAACTGTCCTAATAAAGTTGAACTATTCAGCGATTTGTCGCTTTCCACATCATTGATACAGAGTAAAAAATGTAACACCTCATTCACACAAAGGAAAAACTGCTACACATTGATAGAAAGTAAAAAATGTAACACATCATTCACACAAAGGAAAAACTGCTATACATTGATACAGAGTAAAAACTGCTACACATTGAGACAGAGTAAAAACTACTACACATCAAGGAAGATGAGGGGGGAAAAACAATTTTTCACATGACTGAAACTGGTTAAAAAATTCCTCACATCACTGAAACTGATTTAAAAGTTTTTCCCCACATCAATGATACGGAAATCAGCACCTCTCCACAACACGTGAACTTTAGAACACACGCAGCGACGTATGAATATTTTATTTCCTTTCCCCCAAAGGTTGTTGTTGCCCCTTCTGTCCCCTCTCTATCTCGAATCTGAGAGATCTCTGGGCAAATAGATCCCAGAGTGTGGCCCATTAAAAGGCTATTGATAGGCAGCTGGGCTGGGTGTATGTTGGAGGAATTAAGACAGGACGTCATGTGATGAAACCTCTCAGCAGTGGGACTTTTTATGTATTCAAGAGCATTTTGGTCGTGTGCAGTAGTAATTTAAAAAGGAAACTAACGATTAATGATTAAAACTAAGAAAATGGTGTAACGGCAAACTGTCGAATCTTGTGTATAAATTATTTCAGAATCCTTAATTTGAAAAGAAAAATTCAACTTAAACTCCCGTGTTTGATAAGCTGTTTCTTGTGTAGATCTGATTGGAAATTTAAACAACATTGGTGCTGTGATCTACAGTTTAAACAACACTGGTGTTGTGATCCACAGCACGTCATGGCGTTAGTTCAAGTTGACGTAACGTTTCCCGTGGCAGTTGAGCTGCGTGTTTCAGCTGTTCCAGTGTTGATGAAGCTTGACGTGCCGTTGAAGAGGATGGTTGTCTCGCGACCCGTGAAGTTGAGGGGTGGGGAGGGTACACTGTCTGTGAATCCCCACAAGGCCAGGTCTAATGTACCAGACTTTTATTTTAACTATGGCGATGTCTGTCTGAAGTAGACTTGACTGTTGCACGGTCGGATGGATAGATGAATGGCTAGGTCCTTAAAACATGTTGCTGTTTATAAGGATACCTACACTACTCTCAGAGGATCTTATACGCTGTCTGGTAAGTTAGCTGTCTGGCGAGTAAGCTGTCTGGAGAGTAAGCTGTGTGGGGAGTAAGGTGTCTGGGGAGTAAGGTGTGTGGGGAGTAAGCTGTATGTGGAGTAAATTGTATGGCGAGTAAGGTGTCTGGGGAGTAAGGTGTCTGGGGAGTAAGGTGTCTGGGGAGTAAGACACGTTTATTTATAACCTTTAATTTGCCAATTCGCTCATTATTTTTGATCCATAGACATTCGCATACTAAGAATAGCACACAAAATCTGAAAGTCGCCGTTAACACTTATGGCAATGAGATCAAGAAAGACTCTTGACCTTTGATGTTATAACAAGTCTGACCGTGACATCTGTGGGCCAATAACCACTTCAATGCCATGGAAGGTACTGAATTCAAGCCGGAACTTGTATAGTTCTTTAAAGGATGGGATCAACAGGAAGTCTGTGAGCTGTTTAATTGATGGGATCAACAGGAAATCTGTTAGCTGTTTAATTGAACCATTGTTTTTTGTTTCCTTTACAGCTCACCCTCACAAAGCCCGGAGCTATAGGTTTTATTTCAGCAACCAGCGTGCGGTTGTTGGCCTCAGTAGGCAGGAGCGAACCTAAAGTTATGCTACATGCTCAAACATATGTGTGCCAGCGTGTGATAACTTTACAGCTGACTCACAATCTTTCTGACCTCCTCTAACCTTACACACACTACCACTGGTGTGTTTTATTTGGCTAGCATATTTATATTTTAAAATTATTATATTCTACTTTTTTAAAAAAAGAATGTCTTACAAATTTTATTTGAGATATTTACACGATGTTTATGGGTGTGTGAGGGTTAATTTTAATCATTTTATAATTGATAAAAAAATCTGCTATTGTGCTATCAACTTTATGTCAAATCGGCAAATTATTGACACAACTTACATGCAGTGTTTGACCACTTCAATTTCTATATCCATATCTACCTACCTATCTACCTACCTACCTACCCATCCATCCATCCATCCATCCATCCATCCATCCATCCATCCATCCATCCATCCATCATCCATCCATCCATCCATCCATCCATCCATCCATCCATCCATCCATCCATCATCCATCCATCCATCCATCCATCCATCCATCCATCGATCCATCCATCCACCCATCCATCCATCCATCCATCCATCCATCCACCCACCCACCCACCCACCAACCCACCCATCCATCCATCCATCCATCCATCCATCCATCCATCCATCCATCCATCCATCCATCCATCCATTCCATCCTTCTGTCTATCTTTCTATTATTATAATATCTATCTATTCATTTACAAATATTTAATCAGAAAGAAAGTCTTAAACAATAGATACTTTTTTTTTACATTAAATAACACATACATATTCGTATACACACACAAGGAGATATATTTTACCCCTTCATCAAATTGTGATTTTATAAATCTTCCTCGTTTAAAAAGAAAGTAACTGAAGTTTGTTATCATACTAAAATTTTATCATTAAAAAAACTAAGGTAAGAATATCATGAAATAAGTTAATTCGAGCATGTTTGTCTTATAAGTTTGAAAATGACCAAAACGGGAGTAATTTAAATAGGTAATTTTAAAAAAAATGTAGAGCTTTAAAGTTTCCCCGAGTATGTCTTTGTCTATGACGTCATGACTGGTTTCTTGGGGCGGCGTTATTTTTTGTTGTTGTAACAGCAACATGATGTAACTTTAAAAGGAATTTGAAGAGACTAAATCTAATTTTCAATCCTTTCAGACAGGTCCATAGCTCAACATGGTGCTCACCGACTTTGTAACTCTGTCACTGGGAATCGATAAACTCTACTCGATAAACTCTACTCGATAAGCCTTAAAGCATAATATTTCAAAGTATTTTTTTTTCCTTTTACTCGACCCTAACCCATCCTGACGATTGAGAACGTCCACAACTATATGATGTTACAGTCTCCCCTCGGCACAGTAGCTTGGAAATGTAGATATCGTAGATAGAACAATGGGGTAGTTCAATGATCTACCAATTGCATATTTAGATACAAGACCAAGCACATGGATAGGGTACTACATAGATACTGGACCTATTGCATGGTTAGGGTTATACTACATAATTATAGGACCTACCACATGGATATGGTACTTAATATTTACAGGACCTAACACATGGATAGTGTACTATATAGTTACGTGGTCTAAAATCGATTTTCGTCTATTCCTTACCGGCCGAAACCCCGGAGAGCCATTGCTTCCTTTATGCATGGAGCACGAGGCGATAATTTCCTCTCTGAAATATCTTCAAGTATTAATTCCCCACATTCAATTGATACCATTATGTTTTTTTAACCCTCAAAGTAAGATTTTCTTTGACCCAACAGAAAAAACCCCGTTTTATAGCTTGACTTCAAGTTCATTTTACTGTATAAAAAGGATTTCTAAATGATACAGTTGAATTAAACTTTACTCAAGACTCTAGAGGTAAGTCGCCATACAATGGCGGTAATCGTGACCTATTTATTTAGTCTATAAAAATGTTTTTTGTGAAGGTATGCTGAGGTATAAGATCATTCGGAAAAATACATTTGAAATGAACGCAATAACTTGTATTTTGGTGGGTGACCTATGACTTAACGTTAAGTCAAGTAAGGTTGACTTTCAAACCAATTATTTGTCATGTCGGTTTACCTTGCGAAATAAGAGTAGAATGTTTTAGTTGCGATTCTCTTTAGAATAAATCTATAGCTGAGAATGTCACTCGAGGTTACCCAATGTTAACATTCATATTAGTGGTCGAGATTGAGCTGAGTTAGCTGGGAATAAACTAACTTATTACAGAGAACGTCCGTAACACTTTTTGTACCGCGATTGGCATCCGAAACAAATGTTTTCTGGGGATTAGGAAATCGTTTGTAAGTTTTGGAATTTCTTTCCAAGTGTAAGACAGACAAACATGTTGAAGTAAAAGGATTCTACATTCACTAGATACGCCCCGCGGCATAGCATACGCCGCAGACTTGCTCATGGATAGTGCAAAGAAAGAGGGGAAAGAATGGACACTAACTACAGCACGAAGAAATCAAAACAACGTGAGTGAACGTCGGTGGGGAGGAACCACAGACGCATTGTTGATCTCGAGACATTCGCACTGATGTTATCTACCTGCCCACCACCCTTCACCACCCTAGCTTGCCAACCATAAACTGTGATTGGCCGACCCTAGTGAGGGTCAGCCATGTTCGCAAAAAATGGAGAAAAGAACGGACACTAACACATTTTTAACACTTAAAAAATAATGGTTTTGCTGGGACTTGAACCCAGGACCTTCCGCGTGTGAGGCGGGCGTGTTAACCACTACACTAAAAATCACAATCTCATCAAATCTGTAAAGGAACAATCCAAGTGAACGTAAGAACCATTGTTGCCCCTCTCTCCCTCAACTCCGATGGCTAAAACATAAACGGATTGGTCGACCCCATCGAGGGCCATTAGTCATGCTTCTTTGCACATACTCGATTCGGTGAATTATATATATGGATTATAAAATAGATTTTAAGAACAAACAACTCGTATATCAAATTACCCAAGCATTAAAGGAAGTTAATTGTTTTAAAGAAAATAGACGCCTTTATTGCGAAATGAAGGCACCGCATCATGTGAGTAGACGGCCACTGATCTGGGACATTTCCCACCTGAGAGCCTGGCGGGGTCTACTGGATCCACCAGCGCTATTTAATTTAATATTACCACGAAGTCAGCCCCAGAGACACAGAGGCCATCAAAAGACAATAAAGTTACATTTATCACTCAGCTCTTCTGCTCTATCAATAATAGAGTCGTGTTGTTAGGGATATTTTCCAACCGAGGGGCGTTCGTTATTAAACGTGCGTGTTGTATTGTTATTAATACCCAAAAGTTAGTATCAGATCTCGAAATAAATGTGAGTTGAGTTTCCAAGTTAAATTTACCTGGTAGGTAGTTACATGACGTCAGTTTCCAGTCCCTATTCTCATTTCAAACCACGCCACCAGAAAAAAAATCTATTTATATATATTCTATATTCTATTTAAATTTCTGTTAAAAACAGAAGTTAAAACTCTGAAAACTGAGGTGTTGATGTTAGCAATTACTAATATTTCTGCACTTTTTAAGTAAAACGATTCCACCAATTCAATGATGACGTAATTTTCATACTTATGTCTGTTTAGTCATTGTTTTTAGATCATTATTACTGTGCGATAAATCTGCAACCCTAAATATTTTATACAATAACTAGCAGACCCGTCGTGCGTTGCAACGATCTCAGTAAAAATGAATAAATTTAAAGAAACCAATGAGTGGTATGTTTTAAAAACTATTATGCCAGAAACGTTCGCGGAAGTGTGAAAAAAAAGTCAAAGTTTTATAGCCAAAGGATAAATAGATTAATAATTAAAAAAGCATACAAAAGAAGAAATGATATTAAGGGACCCAGCCCCAAAATAAGTGATAATTTAATATTTTTTTTCCTTGCCATTTTACTCAAGCTATATTTCTCAATATCGTGTAAAATTGAACGTGGAATACAATTAATAATGTTCAGTAAAAAAAACACATTTGGGGCCCCCTTCTCCGATGGAATGGACATTAGGAGTTAAGTGCCCTATAGTAATTTAATATAGTCTCTAAAGTTTTTATATACTAAGTTTGGTCAAAATCCAGTTATTTTCGCATTATTTATCATGGATATATATTTCTCAAGATCGTTATAATGTGAATGGGAAAAATATCTTAAACATATACGACATTTGGGGCGATATTAAGGGCCCCGGTCCCGAAGAAATTGACGTTAGAATTTCAGTGCCCTTAAGTATTTTAATATGGGATACAAAGTTTTTAAATACAAAGTTTATTTAAGATCCATTCATTTACTTAGTAGCTAACACATAAGAAGAAATTGACATAAAAAGTTCAGAAACCAAGTATTTTAATATGGCCTACTAAGTTTTTTGTGTACAAAGTTTGGTTAAGATGTAATCATTTACTCAGTAGCTAACGCATTAACTAATTTTTTTATAAAGCTCGTATAAGCAAAAAATAAGGGCCCAATTATTACAAGAAATTAAGTGCGAAACATGTGTTCATTTCAACAAATTTCAAAATACATACATTTATAAATATTTCTCAATATTGATAAAAATTGAATGGACGATAAAATATTAAACATTTACTAAAAAAGACAGTTTGGGCCCCCTGCCCCGAGGGAATGAAAATTAGGAGTTCAGTGCCCTATCGTAATAAAATATAGACCCTTGAATTTTTATATACTAAAAAGGGACAAGATACATTAATTTTCTCAGTATTTTATGCTAATACTAATTTTTATAAAGCAAATATAAGAAAATAATGACATTTAGGGGCCCTTGGGCCCTTTCGTTGACAGATGTTAATTTCAAAATTTTGTTCATTTTAATTCAGTTTCCTCAAAAATTTATTCCCCAAGGTCGTGAAAAATTGAATGTGGAAAAATATCTTAAACATATACGAAGAAAATACATTTGGGGCCCCCGACCCAGTAGGAATGGACATTTGAAGTTCTGTGTCCAATAGTATTTTAATTTGGGCTATCAATTTTTTGTATTCAAATTTTGGTTAAGATCCATTCATTTACTCAGTAGCTAACACATAAACTAATTTTTTACAGCTTATATAAGCAACAAAAAAAGACATTAAGGGCCACAGGGCCCATTCAGTGCAAGATATAAAGTTTAAAACACCTGTTTATTTCAATTTGTATAATAATGAATACATGTGTCATTATTTGTTAAGATTGTTAATAACTTAATGGTGAATAAAATCTTAAACGTTTAAGAAATGGGACTTTTTGGGCCCCCAGCCCCAAAGGAATGACTATTAGGAGTTCAGTTCCCTATAGTATTTCAATATTAGCTATCAAGTTGTTATATACAAAGTTTGGTTAAGATCCAACAATTTACACAGTAGCTAGCGCTTAAAATAATTTTTATATAGCTCATATAAGCAACAAATGACATTATGGGCCCCCGGCGCCCCATGAGTGTTAAATTTAGAAAAAAAATTGCCAGTTACCATCCCAGGTGGGTACTCAACAGTCTCCAAAAATTTCATGACGATGGGATGAATGGTTTAGTCAGCTATAAAGGACATGCACACACACACTCTCACACAGACATACTTTGATTTTTATATATATAGATTATATAGCGTTGCATTGATTTGTCTCCGACAACTCTAAGGTTAATGAACTGCCCATGTGGAGAAGAAATATCTTATTATTATGTTTGTTTTAAGCTCGTCGTGAAAATAGGCGAACCACCAAGAGTCGTAAAAATGTATCTTTATATGACACCATGTATGAAGTGGAGTTCGACATTCATAATTGTATGTATCTTTCTAAGCAGTGATTATAAAATATTAATTACGTTTAAAAGAGTGTATTTGTAGCACACTTAAAACCTGAATGAAATTTTGAGTGATATTTTCATGATTTATTTCATCACTCTCTACTTCAAGAAGGATATTTACATTTTCATTAAAAATAATAATAAAAATAAAATAAACTTTATAGAACATCGCTCCTGTAAACTCTCTTAGACTAGTGACACATTTTATTTCTTTGCCGAGTTACATTCGGAATGGCCTCTTTCTCGCTTCTCGTCTCGGTGACTGCCACTGCCACCTATCAAAGCCACTAAAACTCATTATACATCCAAGTTATAATAATTACCTTATACGCCTCTTGGATGTCATGCATTTTAAAATTTGCTCCCATCTTCCTGTCTTAAAAAATAAAATATAAAGTTTTTTTTCTATAAACAGTTCAATGTTAACATGGCTGCAAAGCTCGTTCGAATTAACAAACTAACCTTGAGACAAAGATACTATTTAAAAGGAGTTGCTACGAGAGTATTTGTGACGTCACCGAACCTCGCTCTCACGGCATCATAAACTAAGCGGTGTCCCCGCGGCACGGGTTTCTTCCTTCATCACAACTTATTTTGTCCCGGGATAATTTTGACCGCGGGGCCTGCGTACCATTAAAAATGTATCCGCTGGGCGGATCGAGTCACGAAATAGTAATCAAAGTGATTGTCCAGGAGAGATTTTCTTTCCTTTTTTTACATACAATTTTTTATGGGGAGGGGGGAATATGTCTGCAGGTCGAGAGATCGGCAGATGGAAGGGACTGGAGCACACGTTTTTCATGCGTATCATCGCTGCCGTCCCGTGGTTAATATGCGTGGTACGGTTCAGACATATGGATAAAAAAAAATTCTTATGCAAACACATACAAATTCTCGTTCTTCGGACATGGAATGGGTTGACTAATCAAATCAGGAAAACAACATACTATCAACATATAAAACTCTAATAAATATGCGAGAGTAGATATAAACCGTGGATAAGCGTACGGCAAAATAATCTTCTGTAATAGACAAGATAAAATAAGATAACGTTTTGGTTAATTGAAAAAACTAAGTTATTTTTTAACGCAATGTCCTTAGGAAATATTGCGTTTATATATTTGAAATGCTCGTCCTGTCTGTTCGAGCTTTGAACAGCAACTTCTCCTGAACCATAACAGATAGAGGTTTTGGGTCTTTGCAAATATGTTAAGGAGGTCCCAAGGATGTGCATGGGCAAACAAATTCCCGAAAAGATTTACTGGATTTCCTGGAAAATCCCCCAAAAAGCGAAACAAAAAAATCAGTATTTTATCAATTTCTCGCCAAACGATAGCTAATAATATTTTGAACATTGTTGTGGAAGGAATTTTTGAAAAAAAGGTCTTTTCGTTCGACTCCCATAATTTTAGCAGCAATTTGTAGATAGCAATTGTTTTGTTTAGTTCCAGCATTATTGATTTGAAATTACTTTTAATGTAATCTAGAATGATAGTTAATGGGGTTTTCCCGCTTTGTAAATGCTTATGTTAGACTCTTGTTCGGTGCGCATTATATTGACACATTCTTGGTGTAACTCTAGAATGATTTCCCTTGAATAAAAATTCGGAAATTCTTATTTCTTAGATGGAAATTGCGTTTAAATACTCATTCGAGTTTTTATTTCTTGTTTTCAAGTTTAAGCGTGCATGTTAAGCATGCATGTTCCTCGTGTATAGTAAAACTGAAATAACTATTTTCTTTTTATGAATATCTCATAAATTCACGACTGTTTTACTTATATATTTATTTCACAAATTCTTTAAATGAAGAAAACCAAACTTCCCTAAGAAAGTTTAAACATAACTTACTGTTTATGGCGTTGAGATTTAAATTTTTGGTTGCCTAAAAATACCAGAAAGTTATTTTTTTGTTGGACAGTGAATTGCATACATCAGTGGGTGTTCATCTTTTAAATAAGTCTTCCAGCTAAACTTTACACGTCTAGTTTTCTTTTTTTTATTGTACGCCATAATCTATGTTCTCAATGATCACATACAGAAATAAGCTGACGTACTAGGAAAAATAGGTAATGCTATAAAATAGGATGAGTCCTTGATAAACTCACTACATATATCGTTGACGTCAAAGCTCTAGTAGAGTTTTATCTGAACAAAAGATTTCTCTACTGGATACCATTTCAACATATATTGTCACTTGCAAAATTAGTTTCTCAATTCTAACGCCAAATGCACGTCTAAAAAAATCCCTTAAAAATTAGGTTAGCGGACAAGTCATAATAAACAACTCCGTCTTTTTCTTCATTTCAAAAACACATTTAAAAACCAATTTAAAGTGAATGATAATGGGTTACGCCAAGAAGCAATTCTGCTTTCTCAATTTACCAAGTTAAAAAGATAAATACTATGCAAGGTATGACAGCAGTTCTAAGTCTCTGCATTCACTCTTCTTGGAATCATGTATTTCTCTAAAATTAACATCTTTGGTTAATAGTGTCCGTAATATCCTGCTTGCTCCAACACATAATTCTACCCGGCGAAATTCTGGCATGCTGTACAAAATCCTAAATATCTCCCTTAAAGACGACCCGTCCCCGTCTGTGTTACCGCCCTTCATGGCACGGCCAACAAAGCCGGCATATTAAACTCTCATCAGACAAAGTGGATAGAGGGACGTGATAATGACGCAGCCAGGGTGATGCACAAACACTTTCCAAGGGCTGGGCTTGTTACTTCCGGTCGAAGAGCATCATCGCCGAGTTGCGCTTTATTACTATGCACTTGAGTGGACATAAACAGTGGGCATAAACAGTGGACATAAACAGAGGACATAAACAGTGGTCATAAACAGTGGTCATAAACAGTGGACATAAACAGTGGACATAGACAGTGGACATAGACAGTGGACATAGACAGTGGACATAGACAGTGGACATAGACAGTGGACATAGACAGTGGACATAGACAGTGGACATAGACAGTGGACATAGACAGTGGACATAGACAGTGGACATAGACAGTGGACATAGACAGTGGACATAGACAGTGGACATAGACAGTGGACATAGACAGTGGACATAGACAGTGGACATAGACAGTGGACATAGACAGTGGACATAGACAGTGGACATAAACAGTGGACATAAGCAGTGGACATAAGCAGTGGACATAAGCAGTGGACATACACAGTTGACATAAACAGTGGACTACACTGCACACCGGTCAGAAGCCGACCCTACACAGAAATTACCTACGATATGTGTATTTCCTCGTGTCAATAACATCCGTACACTCCCACTCGCTGATTTTTAAACCAATTGTACATGCCTCATAAATCCCCCTACATGTAATTCCATTGGTCTAATAGCCTAATGTTAATCCTCTTTATATTACAGTACTAATCCAACATTCAATTCGGTGTATCTGAATTATCCAACAAAAATTCTCCTAATCTTACTTCCCCATGATTTAATTTCTTGTAGTTTATCTCCCCTTAATTAAATTCCTTGTTTGCTACTTCCATTTGTTTTGATCCCCCGTACCCTTACTTCCCCTTGATTTAATTCAATTAATTTTACATTCAATTGATTTTATTCCCTGTTTTTTACTTTCTCGTGATTTAATTATCTAATAAATTTAATTCCTCACCGTATTACCCTAAGTCAACATTTAGCAAGACAAACATGGCATCATGTCTCTCTAATTCAACATTTAGCCAAAATAACACAGTTCGTTCAGTTGTAGGCAGCTTGTAAAAGTTCAGTTGACAATCGATCAAAGTCAACTCTCCAAGTGGTCAATAACATTTTCCTAACATTTGTCTTTGGTGTTCTCACTCTGGTATGTAGATGTCATCAATCATCATCACGTGCGCAGTTTAGTGTTTTCTCACTGGTCGTTAAGGCATCCGAGTAAGCTGACCCATTCATTGCGGTGGTGTTCCTGATTGTTCACCGTAGATGGCGGCCAAAAAGTACACAAATAACATCTTTCCCCTCGGAACAGAAATCAGCAAGACCTCGACAATGACATATTTAAACCCAGGCGCTAGAAACTCGACTGTGTGTACATGTCAGTCCTATGTCTCGGATACTCTTTAGGGTTTAAGCTGTTGTGGAATTTAATGCAATGTAGTTTCTCTACTGGACAAAACAAGGTGTTGTCCACACTTTTGGATCTCAAGAGCTTAAAAAATATATGTTACTATATGTTACTATATGTTACTATATGTTACTATATGTTGCTATATGTTGCTATATGTTACTATATGTTACTATATGTTACTATATGTTACTATATGTTACTATATGTTACTATATGTTACTATTTATGATGACGTGAAATGGTGATGTAACATTTAAGTCCATTAAAATGTGGGAGAAAAGTAATACGTACCAAGTACCCGTATGTTCGACAGTGCGTGACAAATTCTATCAACTATTTCCTGACCTAACAAGCTTCAAAATAACGTAGTTAATCTTTTAAAGAACATCTTTGAGAATAGAACAACATCCTCTAAATACACAATTGCACACTCTTTTTGTTCAAACACATGAACAATATTTTTATTATTGATTCTAACACCCAGATTCTACAAATCAGATTGATAAAAATAAGACAATGCCATGTAACGCGTTTGTTTTCTTTTTTTTTGATGAGTATATCGAGCGAATTCTTCATTCAATACAAATAAGCCTGAAAAATATGTTTAAAAATCCCCCACTCCCTTTGAGCTAGAATTAGATTCCCTCGTTAACTGCAGTTGTCTCAAAAGGCTCTACATTTACTAGCACAATCTCAACCTCCCGAAACCAGCCCCACGCCAACAAGTTATTTATTCAATCCATTATAATTTGTCAGCTACGGGTCAAGGACCTTTTTCTCCCCATCCAAATCCTTCAAGGGCCAAATTAAGTTTTAATCAAATCAATTTCTCCGGCCGGCGACCAGCAGGTCATAAGAACAACCCCGCGGTGAACAATGGCAAGAGAGAAAAACTGGCATTGTCTAAAACATTCGGGCGGAAAATCAATAACTGAAAGTGTCGTCGGATGCAGCGTTTTGAAAATTTAAATGAAGCCTCATCTATTGGAATTTATGGACATTTTAAACAGATTCGGAACATGATTTTACGTCTTTGGTTATGCATCGGCACAGTTCTCATTTCATAGGCGCACCATAGTTTCTGTACGGGAAGTAAGGTGGCACACCAAATGGTCTCTTACAACAGGAGTGGGATGAAAGCGGGGGCGGAGAGGTATTGGTTGATGTTGTTGGAATAAGTGTCTTATGGGTGTCATATCTGAGGCCCGCGCTGGTAAGGGAGACGATGTTGATGGTGTAATGACAGTTAGGGAGACGATGTTGATGGTGTAATGACAGTTAGGGAGACGATGTTGATGGTGTAATGACAGTTAGGGAGACGATGTTGATGGTGTAATGACAGTTAGGGAGACGATGTTGATGGTGTAATGACAGTTAGGGAGACGATGTTGATGGTGTAATGACAGTTAGGGAGACGATGTTGATGGTGTAATGACAGTTAGGGAGACGATGTTGATGGTGTAATGACAGTTAGGGAGACGATGTTGATGGTGTAATGACAGTTAGGGAGACGATGTTGATGGTGTAATCACAGTTAGGGAGACGATGTTGATGGTGTAATGACAGTTAGGGAGACGATGTTGATGGTGTAATGACAGTTAGGGAGACGATGTTGATGGTGTAATGACAGTTAGGGAGACGATGTTGATGGTGTAATGACAGTTAGGGAGACGTTGTTGATGGTGTAATGACAGTTAGGGAGACGATGTTGATGGTGTAATGACAGTTAGGGAGACGATGTTGATGGTGTAATGACAGTTAGGGAGACGATGTTGATGGTGTAATGACAGTTAGGGAGACGATGTTGATGGTGTAATGACAGTTAGGGAGACGATGTTGATGGTGTAATGACAGTTAGGGAGACGATGTTGATGGTGTAATGACAGTTAGGGAGACGATGTTGATGGTGTAATGACAGTTAGGGAGACGATGTTGATGGTGTAATGACAGTTAGGGAGACGATGTTGATGGTGTAATGACAGTTAGGGAGACGATGTTGATGGTGTAATGACAGTTAGGGAGACGATGTTGATGGTGTAATGACAGTTAGGGAGACGATGTTGATGGTGTAATCACAGTTAGGGAGACGATGTTGATGGTGTAATGACAGTTAGGGAGACGATGTTGATGGTGTAATGACAGTTAGGGAGACGATGTTGATGGTGTAATGACAGTTAGGGAGACGATGTTGATGGTGTAATGACAGTTAGGGAGACGTTGTTGATGGTGTAATGACAGTTAGGGAGACGTTGTTGATGGTGTAATGACAGTTAGGGAGACGATGTTGATGGTGTAATGACAGTTAGGGAGACGATGTTGATGGTGTAATGACAGTTAGGGAGACGATGTTGATGGTGTAATGACAGTTAGGGAGACGATGTTGATGGTGTAATGACAGTTAGGGAGACGATGTTGATGGTGTAATGACAGTTAGGGAGACGATGTTGATGGTGTAATGACAGTTAGGGAGACGATGTTGATGGTGTAATGACAGTTAGGGAGAGTGTACCATGGGGTTACAGTTAGGGAGAGTGTACCATGGGGTTACAGTTAGGGAGAGTGTACCAGGGGGTTACAGTTAGGGAGAGTGTACCATGGGGTTACAGTTAGGGAGAGTGTACCATGGGGTTACAGTTAGGGAGAGTGTACCGTGGGGTTACAGTTAGGGAGAGTGTACCATGGGGTTACAGTTAGGGAGAGTGTACCATGGGGTTACAGTTAGTGAGAGTGTACCATGGGGTTACAGTTAGGGAGAGTGTACCATGGGGTTACAGTTAGGGAGAGTGTACCATGGGGTTACAGTTAGGGAGAGTGTACCGTGGGGTTACAGTTAGGGAGAGTGTACCATGGGGTTACTGTTAGGGAGAGTGTACCATGGGGTTACAGTTAGGGAGAGTGTACCATGGGGTTACAGTTAGGGAGAGTGTACCATGGGGCCATCTTCTGGCACTCGCAAATTGAAGGGATACGGTTTTTGGAGTTATGCAATACCAGATATTTGGACAGCGAAGTCAATCGTGCGCTCGCCTCACAAGCTGAGGTGCATGGGATCTAGCCCACGTTAAAGCAACAATAAAAATGTTGATTAATGACTATTGCTAACAAAGTCCTCCGCTGACTTGGAGAGGAGATTGGCGCCGCCAAGTCTACTAAGCCCCGAGAAAGTTCTAATGAAATCATTGGAACAGCCTACGACCACGAGGTTATGCGACACATTTATAAAAAAACAACGTTAGTGTGATAGATTTACCTCTGGCATCCGCCTGTATGTGAAGAATAATTTTATAATAGATTGTTGTTCAAGTGCCAAGGGTATAAAGTCATGTACTATTGTCGCACAGGTTCTCTTTTAGATACTTGCCTGACATAGCTACTCGTGCTATAAAGTTATTAGTCTCATGCAAGTACTTGTCTTACATACGTACTCGTTGTATATAGGTACTCATACAGGTACCTGCCTGGTAAATATACATTCTTAAATCATGAAACGTAACTGTATGTGTGGGGGGTGGGGGTGGGGGCAGAAAACAAGTGCAGTATTAGGTCAAAGTTACTCATCAAACTTGGCACTCGCCTTAGCTGTAGTCAGTGCTGTTAACTCAAGGTACCAAATTTTCCCAGGCAGGAGTTAAAAAATTCCCAAAATTAGACTAAAAATTCCCAAATGCATTCAATTCTGTTGGCGAAGCAATCTCAAATATTCCCATATTTAGGGCCAAATCCTCATAAATTCCCATTTCTATAAATTTGTCTAATTTGGCTTTAAAAAATATTCCCACGATTTGAGAAATTTCCCAGGAGTTAACAGCACTGGCTGTAACTTTGACCGGTTACTTTAAATTAGGGGTTTCTAAAGTCCGTCCCGCGGGTCACATGCGGCCCACGTTTAAATTTTAACGGTCTCACGGTCTCTTCTTACCCAATTTTTCAGTACTTACGAAATTATATTTATAAAAAATGCTAAAATTATGTGATGTTTTGATTCCAAAAATTGATGACGTGAATTGTTTACCAACGTGAATATTGATAACAAAAAGCCGCTGAAGTTGTATAATGTTGGACAGACGAATTTTGATGACTTCCTATTTAATAAATCATTGATTTCGTAATTTTTATTTGTTCATACTCGAAAATAAATGAATATCACTTCATTGTACTATAAATTGTATGACTATTTTAAAAAACAACAACAAGTTTTAACACAACGTCTTCAATTCTCGTTTGATTTCAAAAGTTTTTATTTATTGTAAGGTACGAAGTATAAAATCATCCGCTTTATTCTTTAACTTCGCAATTATTTTTAAAATTTTCAAAAATTCTCATTATGATATAATATATTTATAATGTCAGAAAAAATTCAGGTGTCTCATTTTCCACTCAACAAAAAGATCAAACTTACAAATATCTTACTTTTATTGGATTAATTTTATTACTCTAATTAAAAAGTCCGTAACTCACTCTTCAAGTATCAATTTTTGTTTATTATTTTAATCCGAACCTCACATAGTTTTACTTGATGGAATATGGCCCTAACATATTTTTACTTTATGGAATACTTCCCTGACATAGTTTCATTTGTGCAAATACTGCCCTCTTTGCAAAAAGTTTGGACACCCCTGAAATAATTGTACTCCATTTTCGTGGCGTTTGTACTCAATAAGAATATTTTAAGCAATCATATTTAAAAAATGGAGTGCTCGTCGTTAGTGGTCGCACAAGCTGCTGCATCTATTCGACGTTTAAAGCAACTTGGCCACGAGTCCCTGGCATTCCACGGTCTCTATTAACAGTTTATATCTTCGTACAAGTCAGTATGTGATCAGAATGGTCCTCGTTGAGTTGATCACGACGGACAAACATCACACACACACAAACACACACACACACACACACACACAAACACACACACATACACACAAGGATGAAGCATTGTTTTGAAAGATTTTTGTAAAAACCTTTTGCTTGAGATAAAAGTGAAAACAAGTATAACGCTTTTCACCAAAACAAGTATGTATAGAATGTATAGACATTGAACGTATTATATAAGTAAAACTTTTGTTTCACCTGCAAATCTAATAAATTTTTATTTATTTCTCCCCACAGAGCGACCTCTTCTCCGACAACGTCAGGAAATGGATTCCTTCTTTCCAACAACAAAAGATTTGTTGATACTGAGTCACAAATTCCAAGACAGTTTCATCACTGTGTGGTCACTGTAACTATTGACCAGTACTTGGACGTTGGTCAGAAGAAGGGCGTGGCCGTCATCACCTGCGGACCCACCCGTTGACCCACTGAAGCAGGCAGTCGACATCCAAGAGAAAGTTTGCTCGCTGATGGCCGACCGATAGGTGCGACAACGTTAACTCAATTATTGCCACTTAAAGTCACAGTCGTAGCCAGACGCAATAACAAACATCACCTAGAAATGGCTAGTGACGTAACAAGTTACCGTTGAAAGTTATCCAATGAAATTCGCTAGCTTTGTTTGAATAACAAAAAAGAATGTATTAGAGTGTAATGAAGGTTTTGCGAAAACTAGTTTTACTTTCATTGTGTGAATGTTCAAATAGCTGCCCCAACAAACACAAACCTCGCGTGTTTTATTCCAGCTACGCCCTCGCTCTCTAGCCTGGAACTACTGAGGGATTCGTCATCTGACGAGATCAGCGTGAGGAAGAGGAAATAGTGTGCCCTAGACTCGTGTCTCCTGGTCTAACTCTCTCTGAGAGGAAGTATCGTTTACCTAATACTGGCTGGATGTCCCCGGGGGACTCGTCTGTCTCAACGTGTCCCAACAAAATGGCGTGGCGTAAAAAGACAGCAAAGCAGATTAGGAATCAGCTCCATGTTTGAAAAAAGAAAAGTTTGCTGCTCATCAAATGTCAGAAAAAATGTCGTCTGCCGAGGAGAGCTGATGTCGAGCAGTGACCGAAATGCCAGGATGTAGTGTCGCAACCTGCCGATCTCTGTTGGGTAGAGCCGTCCCGCCCTAAGACCTACACGAGACCTGGAGTACGACACTAGAAGGTCAAAATGCCACATAAAAGGAATGCTTCGTCGTCGCAGAACACGTTTCTTGATACAATCGCTACAAGATTTGATGGAATTCGTAAGTACAATTATTTCTTGATCCTTTCCATGAATAGATCTCTAGCGGACATTGATTTTCAGAAGGCATGGACACCATGTTTGCATTTTTTAAAAACAGTTTATTTCAAACAAACCTACTTTATAGACACCCTACACTATAGACAATCTACACCATAGACAACCTACACCATAGACCTGACTGGGAGTAATAGTACTCCGAGTGTAGGCCTTGATTTGAATTAGCTTCATAGTAACATGCGTTTCGTACTCCTAGTGTAGACATGTAATATGCTCAAAATCATTTGGTCTCTATACATTACTGGGCACATTGGGAAATAAAAAAATAGTAATAAACACGCTTTTTTAAAGTGTGCATTACGTATTTGGCAGCGTATATGAAGTAAACTGGTTAACAATTATCCCAAACACACCGTAACTCATTGTAACACACCGTAACACACTGTAACACACTGTAACACACTGTAACACAACGTAACACACTGTCATCTTCCTCTGTACTATAAAGACGTAGCAGCAGGCGAGATAGGAAATCCAAATTATTGTGGAGTTGTTAGGAGAGTGATGGCAAGAGCCATCAAGACAGAATCGAGGAATAAAAATGTGGATTTCTAGATTTAATGGGCTTCACGGATAGAGCGAGTGAAGGGAAAAAAATCAAAATTAAATATGGAGAAGTTGAGAGGACAGTTGTTTGGGAAAGAGAAGCAATAACATGAGGCATCATTAAGTTTTTTGTGTTGTCATGGAAACTACAACCCGATCGCCGTTAGATCACTTTATTCACGGCTTTTTCATTCAAAAAAACATGAGGGGAAGTATGTATTTGAATCTGTCTTAAAAGCAAAGAGTGTTTGCTTAGAATGAATGTTCAAACATTAGTGGCATTAGGTATGAGGAGACTAATAATTGGTTTCGGGCACATGTTTGTTCTGATGTATTCCATCATGGGTAAATATGTAAGACAACTACAAACCCAACATCATGAAGCACAGGCATTCTACTATACCACTGTAATGTAAGCGCGACTAAATCACACAGACTTAAGTAAACCTTACATGTAACCTTGTGACCAGAAATTCCAGTTTATTGCAGCTAGCAGATGTCAGTAATTCACCCTCAGCAAGCACTTTTGATTCAATGAATCTAATTGTTTGGGGGAATAAATAAATTAATTTGTTAAAAACTTAACCCCACTGTTTTAAAACCATGAAAGGCTTAATGTCTTTGGCAACCCACGCTTAAAAAAACCCACTAAATACAAATGTCGCGTGAACTTTTACACACGACAAAACCTTCCCTCGATATCCAGGGAGAATGGTATTTTTCATTGAGAAAATCTGGCTGAACTTGATAATGATGAGCTGCGAATCGATTTAACCCCTGTTAGAAACCTCAAGGACACTCAGCTTATAAAACTTCCAGTCATGCGGAATAAGCCATTTTCCATTTTACGTCTTTTCCAACAGGAATGCCTTTGCTGGCCTATTTCTTCGCATGCGTTGTGAGGGTGTGGTTTTGTGTGTGAGTGTGGGGACGTATATATTTGCATGCAGTGTACTCATTTTTGTTTGTTTTTCTGATACTTCGCATCTTATAATTTATTCTGCTAACCAACACACACTTTTGTCCAAATAGCTAGTTGTCCTTACCGTAACACAACTGCCACACTTTTGTCCAAATAGCTAGTTGTCCTTACCGTAACACAACTGCCACACTTTTGTCCAAACAGCTAGTTGTCTTTACCGTAACACAACTGCCACACTTTTGTCCAAACAGCTAGTTGTCCTTACCGGAACACAACTGCCACACTAACCTTACTATCAATCGTTGACCAAAGCAGCTTGTTGTCTCTTAAGTCTTCCAACTGCCCCAATAAACAAGTCCTTCCTGCAATGACACAACTATTAAGGTCCCATGGGGCTGTAGCGCCAAAGGAATAGATTGATGGATGCCTTGCCTTTAATCATACAAATGCCGCCCTCCAAAGTATATAAACGGCCACCCCCTCCCAGAAAAAAATTGCAGGGAGTATTTATTTAAACAAAAGATACATTTAACAATGAAGCCTATAACAGAAAAATAAATGTTTATTTAAACCCAATAAACTTTTATTAATGCATTTCTAAGAACAGCGTAGCTAATTCATGCTCTGAAGCTCACTCTACTCTATACAACACTGGAATATAAACCACAATCAGCTAAAAATTACACTTGAATCTAAATTACACTCCACTCTAAACCACAATCCAAACAAAATCATACTACACTCTCAATTTCAGTCGAATCTAAGCAACGCAACACACTTTTAACAGTCTAATCCAAATCACATTATACTCAAATCCCATTTCACTCTAAACCACATGCCCCTCTAAACCTTATTTCACTCTAAACCACATACCAATCTTAACCATTTCCCACTCTTAATCAAACTCCACCTTCCACATGTTCGATAGTGAAGCCAGACGAAATCAAACGCTTGACGTCATTTATTAAAATGATGTTAAGAAAAAAATATAGAAAAGCAAAAAGGAAATAAAGATCTCCAAATTTTCTAAAAACCTGTTTTTTTTTAATGTTTTAATGTAAACAGTTGTCATAGCAACCCATCAGAGAACAGCCCTTAAAATCGTGCCCCATCACAATGCACCAGCCAGAGTGTCGTTATAAAATTTTGACCTTGACCTCCGCCCTCTCGTGTCTTCCCACCCACGCACCCCACTCCCGCCCCGTTTACACTCTGGCAACAAATTCAATCTTTGTTCCGCCCACGAGAATGACCAGAAGTCCTTTCGTCCGCCCCTGAGTGAGATCTCGGCCATCCCGCACCCTACCTCAATTGAGTTTCAAAACCCCTTCCAACAAACCAATTTAAACACACTGACCACGTCCACTTCATTGAGTTAGCAATACCTCTGTCGTTTGGGCCCTACTTCCAGATAAGACGTCTGCAATAGATCTTATTGGGTTACAGTCCATAGGAATACTTTCTCTTTTAATTAGAACTTATGGTCAATCTCTATTGTTCATGTGACGAAAAATTGTTTGACACCCAGTGGCGTAGCTATCGAGCATCTAGAAGTGCGCCAACATTGCTACCACCGTGTTCCAGAGCAAAGATTAAAATTTGGCCGAAACTGCCGCACGGTCCCACCTTTCTGCGCCACTCTTAACAAGGACTGAAATGACATATCCAATCAAATAACTGAAATCTTGCGTATATATAAGACAGTCCGAATTCTTATATTAGGCATGCTTGTCAAACAGGTGGTTGGTGTTAGCGGTCTGGTTTTATTTTACTTATTTGAAATGCATATTAAACTGGTCTAAAACAGACCGAGGTCAAATTCTAAGCTGGTCAGACATAGACCAAGGTCAAATTGTAAGCTGGTCTAAGATAGACCAAGGTCAAATTGAAAGCTGGTCTAAGAAAGACCAAGGTCAAATTGTAAGCTGGTCTGAGATAGACAATTTCGTTTGTATGTGCTTGTATGAAATGAAAGGTGTGTGAATACAAAGTGTGCTTGGGGAACGAGACAAGAACACACGTCCAGCAGTAGCCAATAACATTGACATATTTCGAAACACATGACCACATAGTAGAAACGATATCTTGCTATGACTGATTACGAAGTCTGGACATCATCTGGATTGACGCCCGTGGCTACCACAAGACACACCTCTATAGCTGATGTTATGCTTCCATGCTTGTTTCTCTTGATGACTCTAAAATATTTATAAAATTAACTTGCTCTGGTTCCAGCCTAAAACTAAAAATGTTTAAGCTGCTCTGTTTACAACCTGATACAGTGACAAAATGCTCTGTTTACAACCTGATACAGTGACAAAATGCTCTGTTTACAACCTGATAGTGACAAAATGCTCTGCTTACAACCTGCTACAGTGACAAAATGCTATGTTTACAACCTGATACAGTGAGAAAATGCTCTGCTTACAACGGGATTAAGTTACACGTGATCTGTCAAGGTAATGATATGATGATTTGTTCTCTGATTGCAGCCTGTTCAGGTGAAAAAAGTTAGCTGATTACAAAGTGCAAGACAAAAAACTTCACGTAAAACTTAAAATATTTTACGAAATAGACTGTTAATCTGATTTGTGCCAAGGTCTCTTTATTGTGCAAAAAAATCATCGTTTTTGTGAAAAATTTGCGGTTAAAAAAATAAATAATTAAAGTCACTTTTTCAGACCATGATGGTCTATAGGGGCAAGTGAAGTGGCGTTTATAGTGTTTTTTTAGCCACGGCAAACGAGGGATTGTGTAGCTAGCACAATGCCCAGACGCCTTTACTTTCCCCAACCGATGTCAGGTACACATTCGAAGCTGAATGAACTCGGGGACCTTGACGTCACTGAGACTCGATCACGTCACTCTCGGTACGACAGCCGAGGGCGCCGGGAAAGGATAACAATGTGTAACAATTGGTTGATTGCACGTATGGAGGTTGTTTTAGATCATACGTTTTGTAATAGTACACCTGTGTTGTCAGATAATTTCAGCTTATAGAAAGTTGAAGTATTGTCGCCGTTATTGTCGCCGTTATTGGTTAGAAGTCAATTGTAGCCGCCAGCGTTTGTCGTGTTATAACAATAAAGCATAAAGATGAAAATTTTAATATTGATTATTTGTTAGTTTGTCTGTGTTTAAAAAAAGTCTTCAAAGAAATTCAAAATGATTAAATTAAGAACAAACGTATTGATTCTATTAAATATATTTCATCTCCGACCTGCCA
Source organism: Ampullaceana balthica (assembly GCA_944989445.1). Lineage (NCBI taxonomy): Eukaryota > Metazoa > Mollusca > Gastropoda > Lymnaeidae > Ampullaceana > Ampullaceana balthica. The sequence goes on from CALYLW010000202.1 coordinate 579,820, forward strand.
GCACTGACATTACATGCAGTGTTTGATGAAGTGAAAGAAGTCAAGGCCGAAATCCCATCTTAATCCTATGATAGGATTGCAACTTTTTTTTTATCTCAGTCCTACGCGGCTGCCGGTCTCTCCTGGCTAAAACCTCCCACGTTTGACGAGGGAACAGGAGAATTCAAAAAGTGTGCCTAACGCTCTCGACATTACATTTCAATACATTTTTTACGCGTGGAATTTTTATCTTCAATTCCATTCGTACATTTTTCTTGTTTGCTGTTTCCTTCCATCCGAACGGTTGGCTGATAAGTTCTGATGGTGCATACAATTTTATCTTTTCATTATGCCCATGTCTATTCATCTATCTTTAACGACATATTTTACTCATACGGTTACCTCGTCACATAGTCTCTTAATCATCATTTAAGTCGTAATACTCTTCTGTATAGAGTAGTGTCTGGAATAGTTAAGATAATGTATTGTGTATTAAGATAGTGTATTGTGTATTAAGATAGTGTATTGTGTATTAAGATAGTGTATTGTGTATTAAGATAGTGTATTGTGTATTAAGATAGTGAATTGTGTATTAAGATAGTGTATTGTGTATTTCAAAAGCGTTCTTTCACCCTTCCTTTTTCATTAGCAACATTCCTCTCCTTTCAACAACAACTTTTATCTATAATTAGAATGTATGTTAAATTCTTAAATTTCCATGGAAACCCCATGCAGCAATTTTACTATATATGACAGTTTTTGTTTGGTTTAAATTTATAAAAAGCGAATTTATTTGATTAGTGCAATGACACAATTGCATTTTGCTGATTTGTTGTGCTCCTTGTTTCTTGAAAGGAGTCGGCTTGGGTTTTCAGTCTAGAATTGACAAGCCATATCATGTGTATGTTGTCAGTCTAGAATCGACAAGCCATATCATGTGTATGTTGTCAGTCTAGAATCGACAAGCCATATCATGTGTATGTTGTCAGTCTAGAATCGACAAGCCATATCATGTGTATGTTGTCAGTCTAGAATCGACAAGCCATATCATGTGTATGTTGTCAGTCTAGAATCGACAAGCCATATCATGTGTATGTTGTCAGTCTAGAATCGACAAGCCATATCATGTGTATGTTGTCAGTCTAGAATCGACAAGCCATATCATGTGTATGTTGTCAGTCAAGAATTGACAAGCCATATCATGTGTATTATGTGCAATCATAGCCTTGGCCCAACTTAAGATTTAAATAAACAAAGTTATTTCATAATCTTGTTATTATCTGATGCCCATTTGTGCAATACAAATTATAAATGTGATCCTTAAACTATGAAAGTCAAAGACTCTTTCACATTTTTGACTAAGAATTTATTTTCAAAAAAAAATTAAAACATTGACGCGTTTAAAAAAAAATAATTTAAAAATTGTGACTGATAAAATGCCATAGGTAATCAAAGTATGACATGACCGATGTCATATTAACCTTTTGCTCGTCAATGGCATTAAAGACACGTGATCTAGATATCAATGGTTCACAAGATGACGGCTCAGCTGCCTGGTAGCGTAAGTCAGATTTGGCGTGTCGAAGGCGGAGTTCTCCCACCCCGCCCCCCCTGCCCCGGGCCATCTAAACGTCGATAATTACAAGGGGCGCCTGGAAAAATAAAATAATGTGAATGGATTTAAGATCTCTGCTGACGTCATGAGTTGGGTAGGGCACGTGGTGGGACATGTAAAATGGTGGGGTTTGGTAGATAGGATGGGGGGAGTGAGTGTGGGGGGGGGACATCCAGCTGATTGGACTAGTGAATTAACGAGAGTTAGGATATGTGTGTGTGTGGGGGGGAGGGGGGTTGAACTGCCGAGTTATAGGAAAGGGGGCATATGGGGGCTTGCATAATAAAAGGAATCTTTCTTTTATTCCGTGGCCGGGTGCCATATTCCGCCAACTGCGAAATATTTACCCACCTGCGACATCTTCAGATTAGTGCGACATATTCATTCAACTGCGAGTAAAATATTCAGCAAACTGCGACATATTTTTCAAACTAATAAGTTCGCGTTGTAATAATATTCATCATGAACAATGCAGATTGGTGTGGTGTAAGGGACATGCGCATTTATTTTGTTGATAGTTTTTTGAATTGGTTGAGAATATCTATCTATCTATAATAATAAAAGGCAATTTTCTGTCCGTTCTGTCCGGTCCTCGATAACGATTGGTACCTCAAACACATATGACTCGTACAGCCAATCATATTGAACACGTTTACGCGGACGTTCAAAACGAGTTATTTTTGGTGCAGTATTGCTGCTAAGACTTTATTTTGGTTTATGCGCATTGGGACTTATAGTCAAAAGCTCTTTTTTTAACGAGTTATTTATTTAAACTATTAATGAATAGTATTTTTGACGTGATGTACATGTATGCCGGTCGAGACGGCTGTTGGAGGGGAGTTACAAAATGCCATCGAACGGTGGCGGAACGTCCTTGGACGGGCTTTGTTGCTCGTATAATAATAAAAGGCAATTTTCTGTCCATTCCGTCCGGTCCTCGATAGCGATTGGTCCCTCAAACACATATGACTCCTACAGCCAATCATATTGAACACGTTTACGCGGACGTTGAAAACGAGTTATTTTTGGTGCAGTATTTCTTCCAAGACTTTATTTTGAGTTATGCGAGTTAGGATTTATAGTAAAAAGCTCTGTTTTTACGAGTTAGTTATTTTAATTATAATGAATAGTATTTTTGACGTGATGCACATGTAATGCCGTTCGAGACGGCTGTTGGGAGGGGGGGGGGAGTTACAACATGCCCCCGAAAGGTGGCGGAACGTCCTTGGACGGGCTTTGTTGCTCGTTTAAAATAAACTTCAATTTGATTTGTGTTTGTTATGCTTTGAGTGCTAATCATGGGTTAAGTTAACATTATTCGGTTTGCACTAACGAGATTTTCAAACAATTACTCTATCCAGAAATTCAGTCTTTCTTTGTTTCAGAAAATGTGTTAATGAACGTATTTATATTAGATTAAATCAATGAATTTGTTATCTTGTTTAAAAACAAATTATTGTATGACCAACCCAAATGAGCAGAGCTGTTGGAGAAGCTACTCTCTTCAAAGTTTGAAAGTACGTTATACAAGTTAACAATCTTTGCATAACTATTTTTGCCTCCGTTCAGTTTCGTTAAGACTTTTGTTTGGGTGTTTTCCTTATCACTTGTCATAATTCCCGTTTAAAATTATAGTACGCTTCTCGTAAATTTATTCTTCAAAATTCAGAAAACAGATAAATGCCAAATTATTAAACTATGTGATGAGAGGTAATTTATCGTTCGGCAGTTAACATATTTCAATCTCTAACGAAAATAAAAAGACATAAAAACAGCACACAAAAAATCTGGAAATACCAACTGGCATAGGTCATAATTTTTTGTCATCAACATTCTATTTCATTTCTTTCTGTTTGCCTCATCATTTTAAGGTGTGTCAAAAAATGAGGAGGAGGGCTGGAAAGGGGACGTAAGTCTACCGGAATATTCCACACAAGGACTTTACATTGTGGACGGGTTTTCTCCTCTCCCCCCCCCCTCCCTTCTTGCAATTTCCAGTTCCATCCTTGCGACTTCCCGCAGATAACAAATAGCTTGACTGGAGCAAGGGGGAGGGGGTCATTGGACGAGGATTACGTCGTCGTCTGGGCTTCAGGCTTGTCTAAAGGTGGAGCTAATGGCTGGGGAGGCAAGAGGGCACTTTTGGACAACAGCTTAAAGACAGCTTGTGGAGGTAAGGGGAGGAATGGGGCCACTTGTGAACAACAGCTTAAAGAAAGTTAAAGGAAGTAAGGGTGAGACATGGGGCCATTTGTAGAACAACAGCTTAAAGAAAGCTAAAGGTTAAAGGGGGTAAGGGTGAGACATGGGCCATATGTAGAACAACAGCTTAAAGAAAGCTACAGAGGTTAAGGGTGAGATATGGGTCATTTGTAGAACAACAGCTTAAAGAAAGCTAAAGGAAGTAAGGGTGAGACATGGGGCCATTTGTAGAACAACAGCTTAAAGAAAGTTAAAGGAAGTAAGGGTGAGACATGGGGAACAACAACTTAAAGCTGAAAGAGGTAAGGGTGATGTTACGGTATTCTTGTGATGGTAAGGAGAATGTAAAATATATTTCATAAGATTTTCTGTGGATGGCAGTGGCTATCAAGACACAATTATTTTAGAAACCTTATCTTAGCTTTCCGCTATTATCAGAAAATGTGCTAATGAAAACATTTCGACCAATTTTTCTTGAGTCTAACTTCATAAAAATATTAAAGACAAAATGAGAATGGGCAAACATCCTTACAACAAAAAGGATAAGAAAAATTAAAAGATAGTAGATGAAATTAAAATATTTATTCTAAAATTAAATTAGATCAAAACACAGGTAGAAAGAGAAAAAAAGCCAATCGTCATATTAAGATATTAAGCGATAAATTGAAAGTTGGAGGCTGGATAGCGAAGTCAATAGTCAGCTCGCCTCACAAGCTGAGGGGCATGGGATCTAGCCCACGTTAAAGCCACAAATGATAAATGAATATTGCTAGAAAGTCCTCCGCTGACGTGCAAAGGAGATGGGCGCCGCCAGATCTACCAAGCCCCGAGAAAGTTCTAATGGAAACATTAGAAGCCCCTACGACCACGAGGTTATGGAACACACACACACACAAAACAACTAAAACAAAACATAAAAAAAAACAACAAAAAAACCTGAATGTCAACGTTCATTACTATGTAAATAGTGGTGGTTAGTATTGTGAATATACGAGATAAAATAGACTGATTGATGCCTTGCTGAGACTGATTGATGCCTTGCTGAGACTGATTGATGCCTTGCTGAGACTGATTGATGCCTTGCTGAGACTGATTGATGCCTTGCTGAGACTGATTGATGCCTTGCTGAGACTGATTGATGCCTTGCTGAGACTGATTGATGCCTTGCTGAGACTGATTGATGCCTTATAGACTGATTGATGCCTTATAGACTGATTGATGCCTTATAGACTGATTGATGCCTTATAGACTGATTGATGCCTTATAGACTGATTGATGCCTTATAGACTGATTGATGCCTTGCTGAGACTGATTGATGCCTTGCTGAGAAGAGCAGAAATAAAAGAGATTGAAAGATAAGCATTCCTATTATATTGAAAATTCTCTAAGAATTATGGAGGAGGTCGGTGGAGATGGAGGCAAGTCATTGCCTTCCGGTGTCCTGGAATATCGCATTGGGCATTGTTTGTGAATGATAACACGAGCCCTGGTCATAAAGACGGAGAATGCTATGGAGATCTGGATGAAAGAAGAAAATTGGAACAATAGAAAGGGGAGAATAGAACAAGTTAAAAGAAGAGAATATCAGTTGAAAGTGATAAAAGAGAGGGGAATGTGAAATAAGATTCGCATAATTATTAAGAATGTGAAAGGATAGCGTTTATACATTGAATGTTTTCAATAATAATTTTGAACAGTGCTCAGTTCTTGGAGTTTTGTTTGGGGGAAAAAATGGGAATAATAAAAATATTAAATATGAGGAACATTTGTAATAAGAGATCTAGTTATTTTAACGAAATTAATCGAACCGATATTAAGATCCACGATGGTCACTGCTATCCGACCACAACTATGGTGGCTAGGCAAGTCGATGGCCACTGCTATCCGACCACAACTATGGTGGCTAGGCAAGTCGATGGTCACTGCTATCCGACCACAACTATGGTGGCTAGGCAAGTCGATGGCCACTGCTATCCGACCCCAACTATGGTGGCTAGGCAAGTCGATGGTCACTGCAATCCGACCACAACTATGGTGGCTAGGCAAGTCAGGTGTGGTGTCCTTGCTGAGCCACATAATGCCCCCCCCTCCCCGAGTTTAATTATTATGGAATTACGAATATGAGTATTGAATGTGCCTACCAGATACCCCGCTGTTTTTCACTCAAACCAGGCAGACACCATGTTTGAATGTTAAGGGACAAATAATAAAGATAAGCATGTGCGCTTAGAAAAGGTTGAAAACATATAATTCCCGAAGCTATTATTGTATGTCTTGTGGTTGTTTCTGTAGAGAAATAATGCCCCCAATTTTTTTTGTTGGCTGGCTTAAAACTGACATAACAAGTGTGCACCGCATAATCATTGTGTTCAAAATTGAAAGCTAGAACAAAAGCTCTGTTATTGGAAGGAGTTGCAATATGACTTTAGTTTTTCATCTTAGTCAGGTTTAAGTGATATTCAAAGCAAAACAACAAAAGACAGCTGCCTTATCTATTTACAAAATACGCTATCAAATAGTGTGAGCTCTAGCAAATGATATTTACACCAGAACTTGCATGGCCATGCCTCGTGCACACATGCCCCGCAGGTTAAAACCTTAGTGAGATATGTGAAACTGACCTTTTTAAATACAAAACACCAGGAATTGTTGCTTTGAAAAGTATTGCATCCATTCAGGAGAGTCTCTTAAGAATTTTCTTCAGTCAATCTCTTGTCGACATTGTTGGCTCAAAGAAATATCTTCTTCTAAATACTGAAAATGTATTCAGATTTGGAAAATCAGCATCAGGTAAACAGCTATAAATTCAACATGTTTTCCTTCTCTGTGCTTATATTTCAACTAGTACTACTCTTGAAAATCAATGAGCTGCAACTATTCTTTAACAAGCACAACATCGAAGTGATAATTCGTCGGATTTTGAAAGGGAATGTCACCCTTAATCTTTCTAGATCTCTATTGTTTAAAAAAAATAATTCAATTCAATGCTAATTTGTTAGGAAAATCAAGGTTGACATCTTTTGGTATTGTGGAACAAAACACTTTGAAAAAGTGAAAATGACAAAACTTATCTCCTTCCAACAATGGCAGCTTTCAACCAAGTCAACCAACCATACACGACAAGCATGACAGCCAGGTAAGATCGATACCTGTGGATCAGCTCTATCGTTTTAGAAACAAAGACGGGTATTTTGTTTTGGAGCTTGTAGAAATGAAGCAGGACTTCAGCACAGCTGAGTCATCCAACTGCTGTGTAATAGGGCAAGTCAAAGAATTCACTAGTGTGTAACCGAGTGTTATTGAGTGCGTGTTCCAAAATAAAGTTCACAGAATAAGCAAAGTTTTCAAGAGTGTTCTGATATAAGATGAAGTTTAGAGAATCTTCCGTGTCCAGATCTGCCTCGTACGGCCCTTGCTCACTCTAACCATGTTTTCCTCTCCATCATATCGAATCTGATGGCACTAACATTTATAATTGTTTGTTACATTTTTTTACCCACAAATATTTTGTTCCTGATGTTTTTCAAGTCATGCTGCAAACTGATACCAACTCTTCGTTTATTTGAAATTCTAATTTGATAACAAATGAACACAGCATGTGACATCGCCAGAGATTTAAAGATTATCGTTTTTTTGCATATCTGTAGCATTATGTTCTTCTGATATAGGCACAAATGATGTAGTATAAAAGTTAAAAGCGTAAACTTCCAAAAAAATTATTTTCTTGTTCCATCATTCATGTTTTTCTTGTTTCCTATTCATAATATTGAAATTTATTTTATATCCGCGTCCTACACGTTGAATGTAGAAAATTCAAGTACTGTCGGTGGGCCGGATAATCTGACGTCGTGGGCCAGATCCAACCCGCGAGCCGTAGTTTGGTAATTTTGTTCTTGGAAAAATTGACTTTCTGTCTGTGTGAAATTGACGTCGAGATCTTTTTTCAGCATCACATAGTAAATGAGGCTTTGTTTGAAGACTTGCATCTTACGATTGTATTGCCATAAGACACCACATCACACACACACCACAGCACACACACCCAACCTTAACAGACACACACATGTTGAATATTATCGCTACTACATCCATTCTCTCGCCCACCAGCTACCCCATTCCGTGCTCCACAAAACCCTTGACAGCTACAACGTCTCCTCCTACACACACAACCCTTGACAGCTACACCGTCTCCTACACACACAACCCTTGACAGCTACAACGTCTCCTACTCACACGACCATTGATAGCTACAACGTCTCCTACACACACAGCCATTGATAGCTACAACGTCTCCTACACACACAACCCTTGACAGCTACAACGTCTCCTACACACACAACCCTTGACAGCTACAACGTCTCCTACACACACAACCCTTGACAGCTACAACGTCTCCTACACACACAACCCTTGACAGCTACAACGTCTCCTACACACACAACCCTTGACAGCTACAACGTCTCCACCTCCAAACACAACCCTTGACAACTACAACGTCTCCTCCTCCAAACACAACCCTTGACAGCTACAACGTCTCCTCCTACACACACAACCCTTGACAGCTACAACGTCTCCTACACACACAACCATTGACAGCTACAACGTCTCCTCCTACACACACAACCCTTGACAGCTACAACGTCTCCCCCTCCAAACACAACCCTTGACAGCTACAACGTCTCCTCCTCCAAACACAACCCTTGACAGGTCTCGGGTGTCGTTTTCTGTCTCATTTCCATACAGACTTCCTTATTAGCCCTTGAAAATTAAATTTCAACTGTCCCGTCCAGTCGATTTCACACTACTGGCCGCCAAGACTGACCGCAGTCTCAACCAGGAAGTGAACACTTTCATTCTCCTTTTGGTCAACTTTGAGATTGCAGCTTTAAGAGTACATAGAATTACATTATTACTCTATTCATGGTATCTAGACTTCGATCTACAAATGTATGTGAAATAAAATATTTATTGTAACTCCATTATATATAATTCCCGATAAAAAAGTATCTTCAGTATGATTGTCATCTCCCGTAGTCGTTTATAAAGCTAATAGAATAGTAAGTTAAATCTAGAGTCTAGTTTATTCCAGGTATTTCAGGTATAACAGGGGTCGGCAAACTACGGCCCACGGGCCGCATGCGGCCAGCTATGGAGTACAATGAGGCCCAACGAACCCTGCAGTAATATCGATAAAATAAAAAAAACTATGTTAAAGATGGACGTTTGTACTTGAACTGAGGCTAAATTTTGGTTTGGTGCGTCCCCTTGACGTTTCATATCTTAATAATGCGACCCTCGCACTGAAATGTTTGCCCACCATTGCTGTATAAGCTAAAAAAACAACACACAATACAGCGGGCAGTGCTGTATTTCCTCAGTTGAAATTGTTGGTATCCAGTGCTGCACGTTTCTCGCACCAACTCGCTATAAAAATATTGTGTTTGCTGTTACGTCAGTATTGTCCGTAGCTGCTTCAAAAACAATTAAAATTGCGTAGTTATTTAGCTATCAAGCTCTGATTATTTTTTGAAATTAAAATGTTAACAATAAGAATGGCTCTTACTGTATTTCTCAATATTTAGATTCAATATGTTTAATTAATATAACTATACAATTTGTATGATTTAAAAACAGCAAATGTTAGATATGGATCAATTAATTTGTATTGTAGATGACGTCAAGACACAATCGTGTAGTCAGTGCAAAGGGTAAGGGTTAAAGGTTGTTGTAAAGAAAAACACTAAATATGACACAAGAAAAGCGGAAGCAATCGATTGAAGTGTAGCCACGCACAAAAATAAACATTCTTATGTTTGCTTCTCGTTATATGGCCATCTTACATTCCTGAACAAGCCTAGACATACTCTTACGAAATACGAGAAACAATTGGTGAATCTTTTTACAAAACTGTATCGGGACTAGCTTAAAAAAATAACCATTTATTTGAAAGTTTTTCTTTCATATTACTTTTCACTGTCACGTGAAGAACGTATTTTCAAGATTAAAAAAAAATACTTATTTGTTTATATTAAATTAAAATCATTTGGTCTACATCGCTTACTTCTGTGTGAACTCTTTATTTTAAACTTTAAAAATTTTTGGTGAACATGCTCAGGAGTAGAAAGAAAGGTCAACGAACATATACAAATTCTTTCAAAGTGGGACGGATACCTATTTCTTGAAAGTTTCACAGGCATATAGTTTTGGTTTGTAAAGTTGATTTTATGAGCATGTGTTATTGACGGCATGGTTGTAAAAACAATAGATCAATTGTCAGTTATATTTTTTAAGGATGATATAATTCCTGATTTGTACAATTAATCTTTCTTGTTGGAGTTGGCTGAAATTTTTTCTATGCCAATGGTCGCAATTCTTCGTGTGACAATGGTCACAATTCTTCGTGTGACAATGGTCACAATTCTTCGTGTGACAATGGTCACAATTCCATTGTATCTAAGGTAACATCTTAAATACGTTATTAATGCTTGATGTCTGACGAATAGATTAAATTAAAAATCACAACATTTTCCAGCTGTTTCATGCTAAAAACAAAGAACTTCAAAGAACTAGCCAGGCTCAGAGAAGACCTTCCTGCACCGACAAAATGGGTCAAAGTGCAATTTGCGAGGACGTGAAATAATCATTAAATAATCATCAAAGTGTAAAAATAACTTTAAGATTGTTTTGTTCGAAGCCATAAAAATAACCAATTACACTCTTGGACCTTCTGTTATTTCAAGGTTTCCGCGTGTTTTGTGTCTCATGGTTGTATGTCAACTGGGTTCATAAACACTTTCCCAAACATAGTCACTTTAAGCTAACATACGAATAATAACTACTAAAATCTAAAACTAAGTCCAAGTTTCACTTGCATAACTTTATGTCATTGAAAATGAAGTATTTTAATACAAATTTTTTCAGACTTTCTATTAAAACAGCATAAATATAGATGAGCGCTAAATGTAGGAATATTTTAAAACGAACTTCACACGAATAATAGCTCTATGTTAATTTTTTGTGTTGTGAATATTTTAGGCTTTTTAGCACAGTTATTTTATGCGTATTATTATGTTAAGGAAATTTAAATAATTGGATTGTCATGTCATCCTTTGTAGAAATGATTGTTTTATTTATTAACCGAAATTTTCTTTAAATTACTAAATGCGGATTATGGTAGCCTGGCTTCGCTTCAGCTGTTATTGCGTAAAACAAAACAAAAATACTCCCCCTAACCCGCCCGTTACTTCGTCGAGGTAGACGCTGCTGTATTTGGGCGTAGTCAACTGAGCTCAATGAAAACTGAACTGAGTCCAAAGGAATGTAAAACTTAATGATATACTAATTCTAGCTGAAATTTTGAGATTTCGACAAAATGATTGTTAAGGACTTTTTACAAGTGTCTATTAGACTCTAGACTGTATATAATATCGGCATCATTGCGTCTCGAGAGACGATGGTGCATCACCGTTGGGTTGGGTTGCATTTCCTCATGGGGCTGAGCAGTCCTATCCTTGAGTGACAGTCTTTTGCACACGAGTTCTTTGCTTCCCAATGTTTTGTCCTTTCTCCTAGCTCTTCTGTCTGTAGCATCCTCCATCCTTCGTTCCTCGGCTGCTATGACGCCGTCTTTGACAACTGTGTGCCACGTGTCTTCTGCTTTGCATTCCCAGTCACTTGTGTTTGTTCTGGATGCTTTCATGTCTCTCTGGCAGACATCTTTGATTCGGAGACGTGGGCGACCTGTCTTACTCTTTCCCAATGCCAGTTCTCGATAATGGAGGTCCTTGGGGATACGACCCTGACTCCTTCTTTTTACATGTCGTAGTCATCTCAGACGTCTTTCACTAAGGATTGAGAACATGCTTTGGATATTGGTACGTATCAGGACCTCACTATTTGGCACTTTGTCCAGCCATTAATGCCAAGGATGCGACGAAGGCACCTCAAAATGGAAGCTATTAAGCTTGCGCTCATAGGATGAATCCAGACTGTATAGCGTACGCCGAAATCAATGATAACCAATATATGGTGACCATCTCATGGCGGCTGGATAGCGAAGTCAATAGTGCGCTCGCCTCACGAGCTGAGGGGCGTGGGATCGAGCCCACGTTGAAGCCACAATAATAATATTGATGAATGACTATGGCTAAAAAATTCCTCCGCTGACCTGGAGAGGAGATGGGCGCCGCTAGGTATACCAAGCCCCGAGAAAGTTATAATGGAAACATTAGAACCCCCTTTGACCACGAGGTTATGGGACACAACAAACACATAACAAAAAAAAACATTAAAAAAAAACCCTGAAAGTCAACGTTCATTACTATGTAAATAGTAAACAAAACACAACTCAAGAGGGTGTGTGTATCACACTTTTGATAAAATCAGGGAACACGGATTACATTGGTTACCAGGATTACATTGGTTACCAGGATTACATTGGTTACCAGGATTACATTGGTTACCAGGTTTACATTGGTTACCAGGATTACATTGGTTACCAGGATTACATTGGTTACCAGGATTACATTGGTTACCAGGATTACATTGGTTACCAGGATTACATTGGTTACCAGGATTACATTGGTTACCAGGATTACATTGGTTACCAGGATTACATTGGTTACCAGCATTACATTGGTTACCAGGATTACATTGGTTACCAGGATTACATTGGTTACCAGGATTACATTGGTTACCAGGATTACATTGGTTACCAGGATTACATTGGTTACCAGGATTACATTGGTTACCAGGATTACATTGGTTACCCTCTCCGTTGATTACTTCTGTTAGCAGCACATACGCCATTACGCCATTACTCAAGTCCGCGTTTACATGAGACTTTCCCTTGTCTTAGGACGTGAGGAAACTTTTGTGCTCTGGTCAGTGTTCAATGACATTTTCACGATGTATCCTCTTACAGCAGATAGGTGCTTTTTCCATATTAATTAACACTAGACGCCCCGCGGCGTAGCATACGCCGCAGACTTGCTCAGGGAGAGTGAAAAGAAAGTGGAGAAAGAACGGACACAAACTACATCAAAACAACGCGAATGAACGTCGATTGTTGGTTTCGAGACGTTTGCAGGCGAAATTCGGTACACCCCTAACTTCTATGTAGTCAGCTATAAAACGATAATCGGTTTAAAATAAGAGTTACATAATCGATAATCAGCTTTAAAAAAATCAACAACACGCAATTAACAACCCTAAACCTGACTAACCCTCGCTAGGGTCGGCCAATCACAGTTTATGTTTAAGGGATAGTAGTATTAAATGGGAGGCGTGTTTGTCTCCATGTTTACTCGCTATTTTTTACTTACTTTTTGCTGATTTTTGTGTCTGTACTCTCACCCCCCCCCCAAAATCCGTTCTTTGCACTGTATATTAATAGAAAGTCTGCGGCGTATGCTACGCCGCGGGTCTGTCCAGAGTTCCTTCTTTTAATTCACTCACATTCGTTTGCCCAAACCCATCCCATTTTGACAACTGTGTCTTTCAGGAAGTCTTCACCCGTAACTAAATCAGCTAGTGTTGGCAATAAAGGGGTAAAAGAACGGGCACATACAGACATTTTAAAAAAATTAAATAAAAAAAACAATGTTTTCGCTGGGGCTTGAACCCAGGACCATCGACGTGTGAGGCGGACGTGATAACCAGTACACTACGAATCTCACATTTACAGCGAAGGACCAATGCAAGTGAACGCAAGTACATTGTTGCCACCCACTCCCACCTAGGCCTGTCAACGGGTACCCGGGACCCGGGTACCCGTTGCCGTGAGATTACCCGGGTAGTAAAATTCCGCCCGGGTACCCGTGAAAATGTGGCTTCAATGTCTATATTAACCAAACTTCGGCTTGCATGCGGCTTTTTTGTGTTTAATTTACGGCTCGCGAAACAATTTACATGTATCAAATGAAAATTTTTGTTTCAAATATATGCTGTGAAAGACGTCTTAGGATAATTATCTGTCAACGGGATTTTAATAATACACCAAAATTTGTAAGTTTTTAAAGTCAATAAATAATTAGTCACTAACAGTGTAAGATGGATAAGGGCCCGTTCATAAATGACGTTATGCACCTAGGTGAGGAGGGGGTCACAAATTTGTGACGAGGGGGAGGGATGTGTTTAAGAATAAATGTGACGTCACATCAAAACGCGCAACTTTAAATAAAAGCTCCAATGAAATATTTGACTGCTTACAACTTATTTAAGGACGTTTTACGTGAATTTAAGCGTGTACCGATTGTTAGAGTTCAACTTCACATTAAATACAAAATTAAATGACAATAAAGTTATTTGACACATGCTCATTTTCAAAAAGGAAGTACGCTTTTATGGGGGGGGGGCGCCGCAAAGCTTTGAGACGTCATATTGGAGGGGGCTCTAAGTTTTTGTGACAACCTGTGACGGGGCGGGGGGGTAAAAATCGGCCAAAATCGCTTGACGTCATTTATGTACGGCCCCAAGACGTCGGCCATGTGGCTACTGTATGAAATGAGGTGCATGGAAGGTGGCTAGGTAGCATTGTATAGCGGTCATGACGGGGAAAATTATGCGATGTTTCGATCTGGTAACCCGGGTACCCGTTTGAAATTTGGACGGGTACCCGGGCAGCATTTTTCAACAATATTGACAGCCCTACTCCCACCCCCAATTTTTTTTTCCATTTCATCCCACCACGCTTGCCAACAGTGGTTAGTTGACCCGAGCGAGGGTCATTCGTCATGCTCGGTTGCACATACTTGCACCTTGCTTGCCTGGCTTGTTCCCATGAAGAGAATTATATATATCGATAGATTGGCCTTCAAAGTTTTCCGTCCTAAAAGTGCATTGAAACAGAGCTGAATGTAAAAGTGATTTCATCAAAAAAATATTTGTTATGATAGTTCTTCAGACATCCATTAAGAAATGCGTCCAACACTATTTTGATTCATTTCATTTAAATGAATCCGGAGCAGATCGATAATCAAAACAAATGTTTGTTTTTTATTGTTTAACTACCATTTTTAATGACAGTTTTTAAATCCTTTATTAACTCGTGGTGTCTGGTTGATTGCTTGCTTGTTGCCAAAACTTTGGATCAATTTTTAACCCACTTCCTCGTAAGGTAGCGAACTGAAATTTTGCAGGCAGTTTTTTGCCGATGATAAAAACGAAGTATCAAAATCTCAGATCGATCGCATGTACCGTAATTAAATTATTGAATTTTTAGATTATTTTATTTATTTCTATGTATGATGTAATTTTTTGAGTTAGAGTGTCGCGGTGCGTATTATATTGAACAACCTTTCTGTCGCACAATAAGGTGCGTATTTTATTGACAACACTTTTTATAAACATATTCCTGATCGGTGCGCATTATATTAAACATGTTTTACGACACAACTGCAATTTTGTATTTTTGGATGGTCTTGCGCAGCGTATTATAATGAACATTCTTTTAGTTATGTCTCGTACATAAAGGATTTATAGTCAAAAAGTTGTTTTTAACGTTTAAAAAAATAATTTAATAGAGTTATAGAGTCAGTCAGTGATGATGGCCTTTATAGCTAATTCCTACAGAACGGAATCATTTTGCACAATATTCCACTCCCCATCCCACGCGTTGAATCATGCTCATATTTTTTATACATTCAAATGTCAAAGTCTTGTGATCATGTACTCGTTAAGATTTTAGATTTCTACATCACAACCCTCCTTCCCCCCCCCCTCGTCATGTATCAGAATCCCTGCTTGCATAAACTGCTACGGTGCCATCAGTGCGCGTGCGTATTAGCGTGGCTCGCCCGAGGCTATCATTGCACGTTTCAAGCAGTAATCATGCACGAGTAAGGAAAGGGCCGGGGAGGGGGGTCATCTTCTATGTCAACAATAGCGTAATGATCGGCTTGGTGACGAGATGTGTCATCATAATGATGCCGTGCCATCGCATGCGTGTCAGTGGGCTTCACGGGGTGGGCTTTCTCACAAGTCTTATGTTGTTTTTGATGCCGCACACCTGGGTCCGTTGGGAATTATGTGAAGATTTTCCTGACGTCATCATAACACTAACAATTTTTGGTGTTTATGTCTTTATAGGTTTTTTGTTCTTTTTGAGGTTTGTTGTCTTTACAAGGTTTATTGGGTTTGTTGTCTTTACAAGGTTTATTGGGTTTGGTGTCTTTATCTGGGGTTCCTTTTATTGGGTTTAGAGTCTTTACCTTGCTTTTCTTTTTGGGGTTTGAATTCCTCATAAGGTTTTAGTTTTTGGTGTTTTGTTGTCTTTGTGATTTGCTAAAAATCTTATGTTGTAGTATCTCCTGTTATTGAACAAACCACACACTATAAGTAGGTTTATTAAAGGAACTACACCCCACACTGTTCAATACATAGCCCGTGGTGAGGACCAACGAACAATGAGATAATGAAAATATATCTACTGAAAAAATTTACACAACCAAGTAGGTCACTTCAACCGTTAGTATAATGACACTAGAAATAGAATGTCGAAGAATGTCAATATTGGACTAAAAATTATCCCCTCCCTCCAAATCACATAAAATAATTGCTGTGGCTTTACGTGAACTTTCGATCTTCTTAAATTACTTGACAAACATTATTTAAATAACATAACGCAAATTATTTTTTCTAGCCAATTTTGTTTCAACAGCTTGCACATACAATTTTGTTTCAATAGCTTGCACATACAATTTTGTTTCAACAGCTTGCACATACAATTTTGTTTCAACAGCTTGCACATACACTTTTTTATGTATAGAAAGAAAATATGACATCAAATGTTTTGCTGTCTGCTTAGATTCTTAGTGTTGAAAGTTTGTAATATTTTTTTAAATTTATAATTTGGCTAATAGTTTAACATTTATTTTCATTTCTAATTGACACCAATTAATGCAAGGGTCGGGAAAATTTTTGTCTCAGAGAGCCATAAAACCACATATTTTAAAAAGTAATTCTGTGAGAGCCATACATTATGTTTAAAACAAAAGTTCAAGTAAATGTGTGCATTTCATTTAATTTCGAACATTAAAAGTACAATATTTACGTCTCTGAATTGTTTGTAATAATATTTTTATGCTGTTTCGTATATGCAATTAATGTGTAGATCAAATGAGTCTGAATAAAGGTGGGTTTTTTTATAATCGAAGATTTGTCTGAGAGCCAGATGCCACCGTCAATAGAGCCACATATGGCTCGCGATCCATGGTTTCCCGACCCCTGAATTAATGGGATTAATTTTTCTAAGATCACAAATTCTGCTTAAATCTCTGTTTATCCTCGCTATAAGAATCCTTATACCAAATAAAAATGAGGTGCTACTTAGTAGTTAGATTTCCAGTCTTGCTGAATGATGATATGTTACTATAGGCATAGACGACGGGTTGTTAATGGAGTCGACGATACCTATTAGGGTACATTATAAACATGTCAAGTAGTCGCTAATGAACCGATCGTGTCAATGCTGAGTACTTAGTATCGATAACAAAATCAGTTCTAGGGGTCGAGTACAAGAGGGAGTCTTTAGATTAAAAATGGTTTATACAAGCTGTGATTTATAAACTCATATGATAAGAAATATCTTCTATAATAAATCATAATTCAATTATGAACTGTGAAGTAGCCACAAAGTATTTTTTATTTTTTATTAGTGAGAAAAGCAGCCATTCGGAGTAGTGCTTCTATCAAAAAGTCTTTCAACGGGTTTTCAGCAAGTTGTCTTACTTAAGCTCTGTTCTAGAAACTATTACATGAACTTTGACATGAAGTGTGACATGAAGAGTGACATGAACTGTGACATGAAATGTGACATGAAATGTGACATGAACCGTGACATGAACCGTGACATGAAGTGTGACATGAAGTGTGACATTAAGTATGACATGAATTGTGACATGAACTGTGACATGAACTGTGACATGAACTGTGAAATGAACTGTGACATGAACTGCGACATGAACTGTGACGTGAAATGTGACATGAACCATGACATGAACCGTGACATGAACTGTGACATGAAATGTGACATGAACTGTGGCATGAACTGTGACATGAACTGTGACATGAACTGTGGCATGAACTGTGTCATGATTTGTGACATGAACTGTGACATGAACTGTGTCATGATTTGTGACATGAACTGTGACATGAACTGTGACATGAACTGTGACATGAACTGTGACATGAACTATGACATGAACTGTGATATGATTTGTTACGTGTATTGCACAGCTTGGTTACCGAGGCTTTGACCTGTCAGGTCATAAACATTCACCCAAACTTCCTGCTCGTCACTGTTGGCGAGGTCAAGGATTTAAGTTTGTTTGATCTTTTAATATGCTCCTTTAACGTACAATAGTCATTTATTTCAACCACTATGACCAGCATCTGATGTTTTGCGGCACGTCTAGGCTCACTTACCGCGTGTTGTTGTTGTGGAACAACTGCGATAGCAGACGACTTGCCCTTTTAAGGGGCTCTGCTCCATTGAAGCTTAGAGGACCATCAAAATGAATTTATCATTAAAAATATAATTATTTTGTATCATTCCATCATGATTTTATTTTTAAAATGTCATAAATCTGTATCCTTGCATCATGAGAGTGACCCACAGCTTACACCCATGAGAGTGACCCACTGCTTACACCTATCAACAGATAATGTTTGTGAAAATATCCCTGTTTTGTTCTTGAACGATTTGATGTAAACTTTTTGAACGTCTTTTCTTTTATACACCAACCTATTGTTTAAAGCATTCAGTCTCAATGCTGACTTACAGAGCTAGCAAGTCCTACACTATAAGGACTATAGCATCTCAAAGTACAGTGTGATAATTCACTCCGAAATTGACTGTTAGCGGTCTATTCACTTCACTCACATGATAGGGCTCTTGAACATTGACTATATCACTGTTCTCATAGCCATGATTGCCTCGCTATAATCCAAGATTACTGTACTTTGCTACTCCCCACATAGAACACATTATATATTATCATTTTTTGTATCATTCTGTCTGATCCATCTCTAAGGTTTAAGTACATTACCGCTATGTTTTCAATTTCCCCTAAAGTAACGTGACCTCCTACATCTTACATTTGTTTCCCACTAGCCCATATCTTATATCACAGTTTGCATAACATTCTCACTTGTCTCACATACCGCTAAACTCAAACCACCACCTGTCTTACTTTGTCTCTGACTGATCTAATTCTCAGGTCACAAGAACGGCAACCACGTATTAAACCCATCTCACATAAACAAACACCTCAAATTACGTCACATGACCCCTCACTTACATACACTGTGTCATTACCGACCCCATCCCAACTTGATAACTCACCTGAATTTCCCCACACACCCTTTCTTTTACATTAGTCCTCTTATCCCACACAAATTAACCAAACACAATACCTTTAATTAAACCTCCCCCCACCTCACAGAAAGCACTACCACCAACCTACTATTACAACCCTTCACACTCTGTCATCGACCTTGCAAATTTCACACCCCCCCAACCGAACACACCCCCCCAAAACCGAACACCCCCCCCAACCACGGATCTTCCATTACCGCCCCGCCCTGCCACCAATTTGTCTGCCTTGATAATCATAGAATTTCTTGGGTTACAACTCTTGTGTCTATTATATTTTATTTCGTTGTTCAAAAGAAAAAGGCCAGACGCCAGCGTGACAGCTTCCATTTCAGATGCACGATTAGATGGACGCTAGACAGACATTTTAATTGACAGTCTGTCTTCCTGTTCGATCATCTCGTCCGAAACAGACAGGAATCAACCGCTGGTCTATCATGAAAATACGCCCGTCTTCAAAAATCTATACGACAAGCATTCTTTGTAAGGTCACGGCTCAAGCGGTTCCCAGATGGGGAAGTTTAAAAGAAATCCGTTTTGATATTCACGTTTCAATGGTAAAAAAAAATCAACGAACAGATAACAAAATGGAATTTTCTTTCAGAAAGTGTCAATAAGGGAAGTGAAGGGATAAATTATAATCTACAACACGGTTTGAATCCAGAGCAATTAACATTGCAAAGACAAAAAAAAATGCATTATCTATTTTTTAAAATCTTTAAAAAAAAATTAGTTGTAGTAAATGTACGTGTCTTCCGACCAACAGGCATACGAATGTTGGTGGTCTACCGGAACAATCTAATCCAACGGTCATCACTTCCTTCATTTCATATCAAAACTTGTCATCAGCATCACTCTCTGAATTTCCCGTCAAGTTGTTACAGATAAAAGATGCCTTGATTTAATAACATAAATTTGTTCAACTATAAAACCACGCACGACTCACGTGTCTGTTTCCTAAGACTCTCTACGTGAAAGGGAATGTGGGAATGTGGGAAGGCGGGGGGAGATTGAAAGGTCTGGAATTATGCAATCTATAAAACTGAACGCTAAAAAATGTATTAATGTTTTACTCTTTAATAATGCTTTCCCCAAAGTGGAAAGGGATTGCTGTAGGATTGTTTACTTTAGTGCGTCTGTTTTTTAATGTTGTTTTGTATGTGTGTGTGTGGGGGGGGGAGCGTGGGGGTTGTAAGGGGTCCTTTTTGTTGGTGGGTGGGTGCGGGGTTGGGTGGAGGGTGAGGTTGGTGGTACCTGAGATCATTTCATAATTGGGAAATGTCTGGCGAGTCGGTGAAAGAGATTTTAGAGTCGAATTGAAACTGTGAAAAGATAAGGATCTATTGTCTGCGGGAAGAAATCTGATGAGGCATTCTACCCATGTATTCTCGCGGCTGTCTTCCCCTGTCTCCAGCCATCCCTCTTTTACCCTACATTTTGTAGGAATTCGTGGATCAATTTTTATTTTAGTTCTTTTCAAAACCTTCCTTACTGACTTTACCGTTTGTTCCACACCTCAACTCCTATTGACTTTCCCCATTTTCTTCCAATCGTGCATTGCGTTTTTCCTTCTGTAAAAATAAACAGTAGAAAAAATATATTTGAGCTTGACAAAGAAACAGGAAAATAACATCTTAGCCAAAAGCCATCTGGATCCAGTGAATATTTTCGAGAAATTGAACAAAACAAACAACAACGTTCTCGGGGTATTTATGAGAATTTACAATTTATTTCCTGCACTACAAGATGTCAGGGGCGGTGAAAAATAGAAAACAGAACAGGAAATATTTTTTCTACTTGCGTCAAATTTTGATATCAATCAAATTATTATTTATGTTGCCGGTTTTCTTCGATTAGTCTCCTGTTTTATATTCGTTTAATACTTGAAATAATTTTATATCAATTATTATTTCGTTCTTTTATCTTCACCATGTTGACCAGATAATTATGGGAGTGGGTTATTTTGTTGGGAACAACATCTGTTAACGGCATAGCGCCTCTCTTTCTACACACTGCCTGGGAAGGTCATCTAATTGGTGATAAAACTTTCAGATTTTCATTTCCATTCTTTTATTTTCTTGGTCCATTATTTCTGCAGCTGAGGAGGACATAGCACCAAACTTCCCTTTTCACCATTTGACGTCAAACCCCAAACATATTGTCCCATTTTTTAAATTAACCTATGAGGCTTGAGCACAGTCCCCTATTGAAGATTATTTCCCCTTTTTAAGGACCTCTCATAACGAGATTTTCGCAAAACGAGCAAAAGCTTTTTTTTTAGTTGCTGCCTTAAAGAGCGAATATTTGTATAAAGAGTGATGTAGAAAGAGAAAATCACTTCTTCCGGGAAATTCATTAGTGAGCCGGTACTTTCGCCCTGATTTATTATTCTGCGCTAAGCACTCGGTCTGTTAGCGTATTGTTTTCGTGTGTGATCAACTGTTTAAAAAAAAATTGTATTCAGCCTTCGTAATTTTTGTATGTGCAAACTGTAATAACCTGTGCTAAAACACCATTAGTTAAATCATTAAACCTTGAAACACTAGAGGATAGAAGAACCAAGAGCAAAGTAGTAGTCATACTTAGAGCAATTAATTCTAATTTAGAAATACAACCCACAAATAACTTAATACAACCATCAGATAGACATAATGATAAAAACACCTTTCTTATTCCGTATTCAAGAACACACATACACATTTTCTTTCTTCCCGTCCGGAATTCGGGCGTGGGATATGTTGCCTGAAGAAACCAGGAATACCAACACTTTATCAACATTTGAATCTCTAATGAAAATGCAGGACTAAACACAAACCATAGATAAGCGTAGGACGCAATAATCTTCTGTTATAGAAGGAGCGTTTGTAACAGATAAGATAAGATAATATGAGATAAGATAAGATAAGATACATGTCTTCGAAAAAAACACACAAACATAAGAGAGAAAAAAATAACTGTTGAAATGAAAGGAAAAACCATTGCAGAGAACAAGGTGGCTTATCTTGCGCGCAACTACTATCGGCCAACATCAACGATCTGCACTTTCCTCAAGAAAATAAATAGAGGTAAAAACAAAGTTTTTGACTATAAATCCCTATATATATATGAGACAAAACTAAAAGTAGTGATTATGTTTAAATGCGACATTTACAGACTGAAACAGAATTATCTCCCCTGGTTTTAAAACCGGGGGCAGGGACGGTAAGGAGTGTGAACATCGAGGGTCGGCGTCAACGCGTGAACTGAACGAACTGAACTTTCACGTGAAAGAATTATGATTTTTTTTTCGGATAGTCCGATCGCTTAAAATTACAAAGCAAGTTAATATAAGGGATTTAAAATAAGGAGATGCATGCTTCAACTGGAGTGTCAAGAATAAAGTCCCATAACCTCTTTATGTGGTCGTAGGGAGTTCTAATGCTTGGTAGACCCTGGCGGCGCCCATCCCTCTCCAGGTCAGCGGAGGACTTTCTTAGCGTTGGTCATTTATCCCACGCCCCTCAGCTTGTGAGGCGAGCGCACTATTGACTTCGCTATCCAGCCGCCGGTATAATATGGAGAATAAAAAATGTTTGTTGTTAAAAGGGGAATGGGAGCTGGGAGAGGAAATATTATTTGAACGAACAAAACTTGTGATGCCTTTTAAAAATAGTGTATAATAATATGAGCACAGAAAGGCGTTACACGAAATATGTTACCATTTTTAAAAGTATTTTGAAAAAACTATTTATTTCATTGAAATAGCTTGATAGCATTTTCCGCATAATGATTTTTTTTTACTTATTCCTATTATCTAATAAAATACTTCAATAAAGAATGTATTTTAATTATTTATTGTTAGAAATATATTTTTCATTAAAAAAAATTCCTTCCTTGGGAAATTTTACACATATAACTAGATTCCTAACTACAATCTTCATCTTGCCTCAACAAAACATACACATCATCAGAGGCAACTAAAACCGCTCCACACCCATCTTTCGTGTGGCCCCCATTGCCTAACTCAATTAGGATTTCATTTCTTGCCATGGGTCTCTCTCTACCCCTTTCACAGAGGATAACTCGCTCAGAGATGGGGAAGACAACTCTCATCATAATGAACTCGCCACGGCGTCTTCCGCTTTGTTCACGGCCGTCATGCGCACCCAAGCTGTTATTTCACATGCACTTTAATGCACTTTCATTGTACTCGTAATGAACTCTTCCTGCTCGACGGTGTCAGATGTCTATAGCAGGCGACCTTGGTGTGAAGCCAATACTACAGCAGCATGTATCGATCACCTAAAACTGAATAGTTTAAGCTTTTATAACATATGTGTTTTTAGAATTCTTGATTTTTAAATTATTATTTTGAATAGATACCATCCAATCCAAAGATTATGGAAAATTCAATGGATTCCATTATTTAAATTTTCAGCGATTAGCCTATAAAAATGTCGTAAATCATTCCGAAATTGAACCGCGATTTGAGATAGGGAGCTAGACATAATGATGGATATGTTCATGTATTGAATTACACGTCTAAAAAAGAAGACATATGATGGATATGTTCATATATCCAATTACACGTCTAAACAAGAAGACATATGATGGATATGTTCATATATCCAATTACACGTCTAAACGAGAATACATATGATGGATATGTTCATATATCCAATTACACGTCTAAACAAGAAGACATATGATGGATATGTTCATGTATCCAATTACAAGTCTAAACAAGAAGACATATGATGGATATGTTCATATATCCAATTACACGTCTAAACAAGAAGACTTATGATGGATATGTTCATGTATCCAATTACACGTCTAAACAAGAAGGTATTATTCACCCATACTGTGCGTCTAGAATTCTCGAAATTCTGTTTAACTTTCTGTTTTCCCGATCAAGTTTTCACTACAATATCTCTAATTTCCCAATCTAGTATTCACTATTAATGTATGGCTCATAGGGAAATGTTATTCAAATGTTTCAGAATGGTATTTCTAGACTCTGTGTTTTTATAAAGCTACTGACTGTTACATTATGCAGATTTCTTTTGAAGTATAATATACGGTAACTATCATAAGAAATTTTTTTTCTCTCATAGATTGCAATAAGAACTGTCTTTAAATTAAAATTTTAAATTTTTGTGATATCAGCCTGAGCCATAGAATCGTCTCACAACGAAATACAATATAAATCTTAAAACGAACCGCAGCAAACTTCTGGGTAAATTGACATGAATTTATCAGTGGTAGATACGAGGCAAATTAAGCAAGCATTATGAATGGTCAGTAGCAGAGACCAGGCAAATTAAGCTAGTATTATGTATCGGGTCAGTGGTAGATACGAGGGGAATTAAGCAAGTATTATGAATTGGTCAGTAGTAGATACGAGGCAAATTAGCAAGCACTATGAATGGGTCGTTGGTAGATACGGGGGGAATTAAGCAAGCATTGAACATTTTCCAAGAAAAAACAAAAGAAAACCAATGAATTTAGTTCATAAATCGTTTCAGTCAAGTTCCACACAGGTTTTCATAGAAGTAATTGAATTAAAATTGTTCACTTTTAAAGATTCCCTCCCATAATGACAACACATCCGGGGAGGAGTACTTAAAAAAATTAAACAATTTAACTTATAAAAAGACATAATGTTGAGTCCTTCAAAATCATTTTAACATCCAAATTTTGACTCAATTAAGTATTCTCCATTGTCTCGTATTTATATACAGGAGTATGTATATTATAAAAAAGATTGAGTTATCTCAAACCAGACGGAATGCGGGGGAAGGGCCCAACACTATTTCTTTGCCCGGGGGCCCAAAATGGTGTACAGATGGCTCTGGCTGTCAGCCATTTTTTAGTTGACGTCTGGTAACAGTGCAGTGGATCCCAAGCCACGTGAATGTTAACGGCAATGAAAAGGCAGACTCCCTGGCCAAAGCAGGAGCGGCCCTGCCCCAACCAGAGGCCCCAGTCACTTATCTTGGGGCTAAAACCTGGCTAAAGGACCACTTCCGGAATAAGTGGTACCAGGAGTGGGCTGACAACACGACAGCCAGGGGGGTATTCGCTAGCATGCCCAGGCCAAGCCGTTCAGACCAGTGGTGGAACCTGAGTCGCAAACACCAGAGTTTAGTGACTCAGATGAGAACAGAACACTGCCCAACCAACTCATACTTTCACAGGCTAGACCACAACAGGGACTCGAACTGCCGTCATTGCAGCCAAGCCTCTGAGACGGTCGTACACCTGGTGACGTCTTGCCCGGCGCTTGATATAGCCGGGGAGGTGAGGGAGGCGGAAGAGTCCCATGTAAAGACAATGTTGTATGGCAATGCTCAACAGATGGAGCAGATTGCCCAGGTACTAGCCAAGGCCTTAAGAGATTAGTCTCAGGCCTACAGAATATGTGTTTAGTTTAGTTGACGTCTGCCGGTCAACATTTATTAATAAAATAAATTTTAATATTACGCGGGAGATGTTTGTACGTAAAAAAATATATATTATAAATATTTTCTTAAATTTTAATCGAATTTTTATCGATTAAAATTATTTTAATCGATATTTAATCGATAACATTTTTAACGATTAATCGATAAATTAATCGATAATTTCCGCAGCCCTAATATATATATATATATATATATATATTATATATATATATATATATATATATATATATATATATATATTGATATAAAATATGGAACAGCGATGTTTGTCTAAACATCTATTCTACATACTACGTGCAATAGCTGTTCTTGTCTAAAGCAGAGTCCAGACATGTATATAATATGTGTCTAAATATCTATATACTACAGTACTTTCTAGAATCATATCATAGTCTTCTTACAACGGAAGCCGATTAAGGCTGGTAAAAGAGGCTGGTAAGGATCTGGGTGTTATCCCCACGACTTATGCCGTTATGGGAATTATGTCCCCTTGCCAAGTGGATTATAACTAGGGGAGTTACGTATGGATGAAAGAAGTAACTCTGAGAAAATGATTATCTACAAAGTTGTCTAATGACATCACCCATATGGTCCATTAACAAGATTTTAATATCAATTGTACAGTAGTAAATTCATAGTGTTTAATGTGACACATTCATTAACATGTTTTCTTATGTATCACTTCAACGAAGAAGCAAGCTGCCGAGCATTGTCTTTAATGTTGACCTTAAATTCAGCTCATTCTTTACACTTATGCTACAATCTATGTGAAGTTAGTCATGCTTAAATTTCTCACACCTTGAAATGACCGATCATTTTTAATGTCTAATCAATTACCATTTTATACGGACGAAAACATAAACACAGGAACCATGAAAAGTTTAATCTAGATTAGATCATTCATTTGGCAAATCGTGCATGAGTTACTCATTTCCATAATTTGTTTTCTAACTTTGGAACGTTAAATTGTATTGAAAATAAATCTTTTTATTAAACCGACATTTTTGCAACAGTTATGTTAAAATGGTTTCCAATTGAAGGAAATTTAGTCTTTTTATGGTTAATGGACTATCTGTTCTCTTGTACAACTTTATTTAGTCAAGCTAAAAAGGGACACAGAATAATATAAAAGAACTTTTAATATTCAGCTCAAATCATTATCTTATCTATACAGACGCTCCTTCTATGCAGAATATAATTGCGTCCACAGACCATGACAGATTTTCTGTTTACAAGTGATGCAGCGTTCACAGGCCACGGCTTTAAGGGTTCCACGCATTACCCAGCCGCCTAACTAGGTACCCATTCGGAGCTGGGTGACTCAGGGACCCCCTAGGCCCCTGGAACAAATCGTTGCCTTCACATGGATTCGAACCCGTGACCATCGGTAAGCCAGCCGAGCGCGCTGCCACGCGAACACCGCGCCCCCTCATTTCCTCCTTCCACTCAATTATTTTAAATACATATATTTATCCGCCTATGGACAATTTCATTCTGACTCAATTCCATAACGGCAACCTCATTTCATAGGATTTTGAAACACCATTAAACCGTTCAGCGAAGAACTTCTGGCCCTTGACTTCCAACTCTCCCTTTAACACAGGAGAGCAGATTTCGTGCTATTAAATACTTGAAAGAATATAATTCTGTTCTAGGCATGTGAGGTGAGACTGTGGACCATTGAGTTTTGTGGTTCTAAAAGGTGAGACTAGGTTTTTGTACACCCAGGTCACGGGTCGTTGACTCATGCTTGTATCGCTCTTTGGGGTATTGTCGACACTAATAATGCGTTGTGTCACCAAGAATCTACTATTACGTAAGAATGTGTTGCATTACTCACATCCTCTTGGACCAAAGATTCGCTTGACGTCAGCTCTGTGTCTGGACTGACGACCCAATTCTGTTTCATTTTGATTTATATCTCGGGGGCAAACGTATGCGTCGGGTCATTGTTTATACCATTGCGACATTTCAATTGCAATTTTTTTTTGTATCCATTATTTCCCACGAGAGCATTCAGGTAACAACCACCACTGGAAGCAGACATACAGAAAGTGAATTCCCTCAAACACATACAACCAACACATATGGTATCATTTACACTACACGCAATAATCGCTCAACAGTGTCCCCGATTCCGGATTAAAAAATCTCCCACTCGTGAGATCGTTTAATCTCAGCTGAGCTTATCCTGAAATATCAGGGTTCGTGAAATGGCTGTTTAACCTAACGTTGAAGGCATTGCGACAGGGGCAATCTTGGCTCGTCTAAGCGATGGCTCAACGGTAGATTTTCAATGAGTTCTTGGTGGGAGTATTCAATTTGGGGGGGGGGAGGCAGGGCCGTCTTAAGGCATAGGCCCGTTGGGCATTTTCCCGGGGGTCCACGAGCATAGGGGCCCCATGCGAATATGTTTGTAGGGTTATAACAATCATTTTGTTGAAATTAGTACAGTATAGTGACAATTAAGTAAAAAATACATTATTTGTAATATTATCAACCATTTATTTTTATTCCTGCCGAGGGGTAGCACTCTTTCTGTGCCCAGGGGCCCAACACTATTTCTTTGCACGGGGGCCCAAAATGGTGTAAAAACGGCTCTGGGTGGGTAGGGAACATTAGCATCTGATAAAACTGGAGTGATCTTTGAAGTTCTTGACATGAGATGGACGTAACAGACAGGATACAAC
The DNA here is from genome assembly GCA_944989445.1 of Ampullaceana balthica. Classification (NCBI taxonomy): domain Eukaryota; kingdom Metazoa; phylum Mollusca; class Gastropoda; family Lymnaeidae; genus Ampullaceana; species Ampullaceana balthica. The sequence goes on from CALYLW010000202.1 coordinate 608,125, forward strand.
AATAAACCAAAAGTTTAATGTTATAAAACAAAAGGGCTAGTCGATAAAGTCTTCATGCAGCATGAATACAGCTTATGTCTTGAAGTCCTACCTTATCGACCTGGAATAGCTGTGGCCGATTAGAGTTATTTCTCTTATTTGTTGTTTCCTTGGTTAAGATAACATTTTCGTTGCAGCGAAATCTGTAAATTATATACTTGAATAAAGAGGCATGTTCAAATAACTCAGTGTTAGTGAGGAGATTATATTAAATATTTAAGTGCGATTCTCAAAAGTGATGTTTGAATGCTTTCCAGTAGATTATTTCCTCAGTAAGACTTCATTTAATGATGGCTGGGATGGGATTAGTAGTTCAGACGGATTGGGGCATGGGGGTGGTAGGTTAGATGGAGCATGGGGTGGTAGGTTAGATGGGGCATGGGGTGGTAGGTTAGATGGGGCATGGGGTGATAGGTTAGATGGGACATGGGGTGGTAGGTTAGATGGGGCATGGGGTGGTAGGTTAGATGGGGCATGGGGTGGTAGGTTAGATGGGGCATGGGGTGGTAGGCTAGATGGGGCATGGGGTGGTAGGCTAGATGGGGCATGGGGGTGGTAGGTTAGATGGGGCATGGGGGTGGTAGGTTAGATGGGACATGGGGTGGTAGGCCAGATGGGGCATGGGGGTGGTAGGCTAGATGGGGCATGGGGTGGTAGGTTAGATGGGGCATGGGGTGGTAGGTAAGATGGGGCATGGGGTGGTAGGTTAGATGGGGCATGGGGTGGTAGGTTAGATGGGGCATGGGGTGGTAGGTTAGATGGGGCATGGGGTGGTAGGTTAGATTGGGCATGGGGTGGTAGGCTAGATGGGGCATGGGGTGGTAGGCTAGATGGGGCATGGGGGTGGTAGGCTAGATGGGGCATGGGGGTGGTAGGTTAGATGGGGCATGGGGTGGTAGGCTAGATGGGGCATGGGGGTGGTAGGCTAGATGGGGAAGGGAGGTGTCGGGGACTGTGGACAATGTGTGAACTCGCCACATGACCTCCCTGCCCAGAAGCCTGCAATCTTGTTACGATCAGTAACAAGACCGGAACTAGATTAAATTAACGAGGTCAGCTGATTGAGACTGGCTGGTAGCCTTAAGACGGAGCTCTCGAGTGGTGGATTTATTGGTGGCCTTAAGATGGAGCTCTCGAGTGGTGGATTTATTGGTGGCCTTAAGATGGAGCTCTCGAGTGGTGGATTTATTGGTGGCCTTAAGATGGAGCTCTTGAGTGGTGGATTTATTGGTGGCCTTAAGATGGAGCTCTCGAGTGGTTGATTTATTGGTGGCCTTAAGATGGAGCTCTCGAGTGGTGGATTTATTGGAGGCCTCAAGATGGAGCTCTCGAGTGGTGGATTTATTGGTGGCCTTAAGATGGATCACTCGAGTGGTGGATTTATTGGTGGCCTTAAGATGGAGCACTCGAGTGGTGGATTTAGTGTTGGCTTTTTAGGTGGCCTTATGGTGGATTCAGCTCTCGATTGGTGGAGTTTGGTGGCCTTAAGATGGAGCTCTCCAGGGGTGGATTTAGTGTTGGCTTTATAGGTGGCCTTAAGGTGGATTAAGCTCTCGATTGGTGGAGTTTGGTGGCCTTAAGATGGAGCTCTCGAGTTGTGGATTTAGTGTTGGCTTTATAGGTGGCCTTAAGGTGGATTAAGCTCTCGATTGGTGGAGTTTGGTGGCCTTAAGATGGAGCTCTCCAGGGGTGGATTTAGTGTTGGCTTTATAGGTGGCCTTAAGGTGGATTAAGCTCTCGATTGGTGGAGTTTGGTGGCCTTAAGATGGAGCTCTCGAGTGGTGGATTTATTGGTTGCCGTTTTCTTTTTTACCCACCCGCTGTCAATGGTTATTCTAAACTCCAGTGGTCTCTGGCTTTAAAAGGGGAATAGAGATTCTAGGGGTAGGCTGTTAAAGAAACTGCACTGAGGGTCATGCAGAGAAGACACTGCTTGCAGTTAGAGTGAGATATATAATTTCTCAAACGATGATGATTATTATTATAATTATTATTATTAGGTACGAGCCCTCGTTGACGAATGTAGAGCCTTTATTTTCATATTTAACCTTAATTGAGAACTTGGTATTTCCAAATGTTTGTGTCTTTATGCTTACACTCCTAAATTAAACAATAGCTTGCACAACCCAGTTACAACCAAACATTTCATGTGGTACCCAAGTTTCAATTTGTTTCTGATTTATTATTTTTTGGCATTGAGGTTAAATTTTTAACATCACTGAGGCCAGAAAAAATGCATAATTAATCTTGAAGAAAAATTCAAACATACTCATTGAGATTTGCAATTATAGAAAAATGAAGTGTTGGAAAAAACACAGTACTTTCAAAAAATGGAAATCGGAGTCATAAGTTAAAGATAAATATTCAAAGTTGAATAGAGAGTGGGAGGAGAGAAACAGAACAACAAAGAATCATGGAGAGAGAGAAAATGAAAGAGAAGTTGAGAAAGATTGAGCGGATTTGAAAGGCTGAAAAAATATTTAACTTTCTACAAAATATTAACCGCAATTAGAAAAGTGGACTTTGATAAACTTAATGGAATTTTCATTAGAATATATCAGTAGTGAGCAGCAGTTTTATGCTAAATCTCTGCTCATTTCAAAATATATTCTCAACTATTCTCCTGGTTTAATTCCTTTCTGAAAATTTATGTAATCGTATATTAAGAATAATTTCTGTATGTTGTGAGTTTGTTTTGTGTATAACATGAAACAGCAAACAAACGTGCATTAAACACTACGCACTCACAGCGTTGAACAACTTGATTTGAATTGAGCCTTGATGTATAAACTTTTTGTGGATTCTTTGTTTAACCAAAATGTAAAAACAAAAACAGGGTTTTAACGTTTCTAATAACATGTTACTAATAAAAACAAAAACAGGGTTTTAACGTTTCTAATAACATGTTACTAATAAAAACAAAAACAGGGTTTTAACGTTTCTAATAACATTTTACTAATAAAAACAAAAACAGGGTTTTAACGTTTCTAATAACATGTTACTAATAAAACAAAAACAGGGTTTTAACGTTTCTAATAACATGTTACTAATAAAAACAAAAACAGGGTTTTAACGTTTCTAATAACATGTTACTAAAATATTTAAAAAAAGAAAAAAAGAAAAAAGCTATCGCATGAATCAAACACTTTTAAGGCAGAAGCTTGCATCCAAACTACAGTAGCAAATATTAATCTTAATTACTTTGGGTTAAAAAAAATATTTACTCTCAACTATTCTATGCTACGTCCAAATGAAATGATTCACCTAAAAACGTTTAGCCTTTTGCCAAGTCCTCAGTTTGGACCAAGGCTCGTCATATGTATGTGTTCTTCCCCGTCGACTCCAAACGAATTACTACTTCATGAATAACATTTATATCCTGAGTCGACAATATTGATCAGGTCTGGAGGTAATCGAATACCATTATTAGTATTATTTTCATCAGTAGCATATGCGGTTTTCGGAAAAGTAAAAAAAGGATTGCGGGAATCGATTTCTGTAAATGAATGCGTTCGCTCAATGTCTTTATTTATTTTTGTTATAGCCAAGGAAAATGCCGAGAGATCGATACTAAATCTAAAGAAATCGCTGCTAGCTAAAAATAAACACCTAGGACAATTTTTTGTCGGTATCAGCCTTGACCTTAGAGTTTTTATGAACAAGTCATTGCACCAGCGTCCACATTTGGTCAAAGACCAGATTTTCTCTTACCGAGATTAACAATTGAGTCATTATGTGACGTATTGAGGTAAAATAACAGGAGGGGTGGGCATAAGTTGCTTAAAAGCACAATTTTAAGAGCATGATTTGTTTTATTTGAATAGCTGCTTAGAGTTTTAGAAAATATTTATGTAAAGACTTTCAGAAATCCGTCAAGTCTCATGCATGAATCACTTCTTTGTCGACAGATCCGAAATCGTATGTGTAACGTAAGTGTTTAAATTCATTAAAGTATTTAAAACATGAATTTTAAAGAACTAAACGGGTTAAATAACTTTAATCTACGCAGAAAAAATATGTTAAGAAAACAATATCTTTCTTAAAGATGTTCAAATTAACCCTTGCATTTTAGTTAGGTCATTGGCCTTTAACTTACCCTTCTCTACGGAATACTTCTCAATTTATGCTATGTAATAATGTTAATTCTTCATAAATTTTGTTAACGTTGGAGTCTTGAAATGTATGAATGAACATTAGAATGGAAGCTCGATACTTGGTATATGGAAGATGACGTTTACTACTAATGTCAAGGTTATCTCACCACCCCGACCCCCTGCCCTCGTGTGCCCCATTCAAACCAATGTACAAGTCAATCAAGGTCCAGGTTAGATTGTTCTCATTGCCAGCCATGTAGTTGGATTATTTATTTTTCCCAGCACCTCTCCACCGCGGACTGTCATTACTGGGCGTTTATTTGGGGCTGTCAATTGGAGTCATGATGGGAGAGTAGAATCGGTTTTAAGCCCGTGGCTATTTATAGATTGCGGACTGTATAGAACAGTGATGGTGAATCTTTTTGGGACCGTGCCCTAAATTCAACAAAAACCCACTTAATTAAAGCAAAGTTCCAATACTCTAATTAAACCCGAAAATGTTGATTAGACTTAACAAAACAACATACACTTTGTCTTTAGACTTAAGAGAAACACAAAAAAGAGAGTTTTCAATGATACAAATAAAAAACTTTTTTATTACAGGTTACATATTGGTATAGTGTAATTAATGGGATTAGTGCTGTTGTAAGTATAACTATTAATTCGTCAAACTGTGGCTCATACTTGGTTTATTTTAGCGCAAGGCATGCAGAGCTCTAGTTATTTGTCAGTCTGTTTCTTGTGTCACATTTCATTTAATTCAAAGCTAAAAACAGCTGTTCACACACACATAAGATAGTCGAAACAAAGTCGGAAAATCACCTACAAGTGTTTTCATTGATTAAAGCTGATTTGACGGAGAATTATTCCACGCTTTAAGGATTTCGTTTTCATTACTATCCATTGTGTTATCCCGTGTGATCTCTTTACACTCAATACTTTCGGGTGTTGCGCGCAGATCAGAGAATGTTCATTTCCACGTAGAACTGTCTTGAAATTACAAAAGCTCCATTTCTAGATTTTCAAGATCTAACCATCGTGAGCAAAAAAGATCACGTTCTTCAAAATTGAATTTTTATGGCGAAGTAAGAAAACACGCGTTTGTTTCCATCAGACTGAACTGTAGATATATGTCAATAAATTCTCTTTTGCAGCAGCTGCTACGATGCTTGGAAATTCATTGTAGATGTTTTCAAGATTTGAAGAATTGTGTGCAAATTGTGTAGACTTTCAAAAACATGAATTTATCTTTCAAATGATTTTATATTGCAAAATATCCTTTGTGCTATTTTTACGAAGCCATACAGTTTTGTTTTAGTACATTGAACAGTGACCGATAACCCGGACATTTTTTTCTGAACTTTTAACTTTAGATTTCATAAGCTCCTTTTCGGCTTTATGGAGCTAATTTTGGCTGAGCGCATGTGAATATGCTTGGTTTCCATACTAAGCATTATTGTTTTCCTACATTATAAAATTATATTTGTAAGATCCTTTTAAGATATTTAATTACAGTTATTTATAGTTTACCTCAAAAAGCTGAGATCTGAAAACTGGAGTTTATTTAACAGTGAAGGTATTAAAACTGGAGTTTATTTAACAGTGAAGGTATTAAAACTGGAGTTTATTTAACAGTGAAGGTATTAAAACTGGAGTCTATTTGACAGTGAAGGTATTAAAACTGGAGTCTATTTAACAGTGAAGGTATTAAAACTGGAATTTATTTAACAGTGAAGGTATTAAAACTGGAGTCTATTTAACAGTGAAGGTATTAAAACTGGAATTTATTTAACAGTGAAGGTATTAAAACTGGAGTCTATTTAACAGTGAAGGTATTAAAAGTGGAGTCTATTTAACAGTGAAGGTATTAAAATTGGAGTCTATTTAACAGTGAAGGTATTACAACTGGAGTCTATTTAACAGTGAAGTTATTAAAACTCACCGAAAGCCTGCACAAAATTTGATCTTTTTAGCAAACATTAGCTGCTTCAACTTTTACGTATGATTGGCCCAAACAATTGAAATGTCAGAAATTGGGTCAATAGATATGTATAACATTTTTATGGCGATATAAGAAAATCTTATATCATGTCAGAGGCATGCATAATGCGATAATTAAGTGAAACACTCAAGAACAGACGAAAACACTTATTTTCATTGCGTAGTATCATTTTATTGTGATTATTGATTAAAGGAGTAATATTTCAGTCGCGTGCCGTCTGATGAAGCTCTGTGTGCCATTTGTGGCACTCGTGCCATAGGTACGCCATCACTGGTATAGAACAAGTGGAATGTATCAGTTTAAAAGAAAAACAAACAAAACAAAGAAAGGGAATTGGGTTTAGAATAGAGAACCGGAAAATAGAGGTTTCCTCAATCTGTTTAACACACACACACACATGCATACTCACTCCCAATCACAAATATACATACACACAAATACACATACATATGCACACGCTCGCATGCACGCGAGTGCGCACACACACACACACTTTCACAATGTATCCATAATGTAAAGTTATAATATGATTTAGAGAAGTAGCAATGTTTGATGGAAGCTTTTCATGACGATAGCCCCCGGCTGTGTATAGTTTTCTTGATTGTCTCTACGAATCATTTGTCTACATTATAATCCCATACTTAACAAAATCTTCCACTAAAATTTCTTTTCTTGTGATCTTTATTTCGTTATATCACTACCTGGACAACGTCATGTCTCATGCACATTTCATTCATGATTGACAAAGAAGTGGATTTATTCAAATTAATAATTTTTGAAGAAAAAGAAGACACAAGAGAATGTAAAATAGAAACAGTGGTCGAGTGGCAGCGTGCTCGACTGGCGTACCGATGGTCACGAGTTCGAATCCATGTGAAGGCAAGGATTTGTTCCCGGGGTCTAGGGCGTCCCTGAGTCACCCTGAATAGGTACCTCACACAAGTTAGGCGGCTGGGTAATGCGTGTATCCCTCATAGCCGTGCCCTGTGAACGCTGCATCACTTGCCAACAGATCATCCGTCATGGTCTGTGGACGCAATTATCTTCTGCATAGAAGGAGCGTCTGTATAGATAAGATAGAAGATAGCATTATTGAAACATATAAAATCGTGAGCCGATGAAAGAAATATTGAAACGACGGAATGAATTGAATGTGTTGGTCAAAGGCGGCATAAGTGACTCACACCCCAAGACTTCCTTTTGGGCAGGGAGCAAACTGTAATAATTAATGGATCTAAATCTGCACCAATAAAGGTTAACTCAGGAGTTCCACAAGGAACTGTGCTAGGTCCCTTACTCTTTTTAATTTATATAAATGATTTACCCAACAACATCTCAACAGGTACACAAGTTAGGTTATTTGCTGATGATTGTATAATCTATAGAACAATTAAATCAGAACAAGATAGCAAAATTTTACAAAAAGACTTAGATGAATTGATAAAATGGGAAATAAACTGGAGTATGTCTTTCCACCCAGAAAAGTGTCAACTGTTAAGAGTAATAAAGAAAAAGAAACAAATAAATTCAAAATATTACATTCATGGAAAAGAACTGACCCAAACTAAAGATGCAAAATACTTAGGAGTCTTAATAAATGAGAAACTATCATGGAATCCCCATGTCAATGAAGTTATTAAAAAATCAAACAAAACCTTAGGCTTTATAAAAAGGAACTTTAACAAATGTAATAGAGATATAAAACTAAAATGCTACCTCACTTTGGTGAGACCTGTACTAGAATATGTATCTTCTGTATGGGACCCATCCACCAAAGAAAACATTGATAAACTAGAACAAATTCAAAAAAGAGCTGCCAGATTCATTACTGGAGAATATTCGAAACTGACAAGAATAACACCATTAGTTAAATCATTAAACCTTGAAACACTAGAGGATAGAAGAACCAAGAGCAAAGTAGTAATCATACATAAAGCAATTAATTATAATTTAGAAATACAACACAAAGATAACTTAATACAACCCTCAGATAGACATAAGGATAAAAACACCTTTCTTATTCCGTATGCAAGAACAAACACATACAAGTTTTCCTTCTTCCCGTCCGGAATTCGGGCGTGGAATGGGTTGCCTGAAGAATCCAGGAAAACCAACACTTTATCAACATTTAAATCTCTAATAAAAATGCAGGACTAAACACAAACCATAGATAAGCGTAGGACGCAATAATCTTCTGTATAGAAGGAGGGTCTGTAAACAGATAAGATAAGATAAGATAAGAAAGATTTCTGCTATAACATCTCCTTAGACATTGACGCCGCTGATTCCTGTGTATTGATTCGATGTCATTGTTAAAGTAATACTTGAACGCTCATGAATTGGTGTTTTATGTAACGAAATAAAATAGTTCCAGAATTCGATTCGTAACCTCAGACGTTCGTTGCCGGAAACATTTAAAAAAATGAAAAAGAGACCAAATGTTTTCAAAACTTCTCTTTAATTAACATTTTATTTCAGAGATCACGGGTGCATCACGTATGAAATAAAAGTAAAGAAAGCAGTAATAAAACAAACCCGTAAAAACAAAGTTTTTGACTATAAATCCCTTATATATGAGACATAACTAACAGTATTGATTATTTTCAAACATTTACAGACTGAATCTGTCTTAACACAAGTTTGCTTCATAACCCTAGGGGGGAGGGGTGGGTGGGAGGGGGAGAGGGGAAAAGTCTGGTCACCGATTCGCTTGACCGAGCTCAGAGTGACACGTAAAATGTAAACAAAAGCGCACCGTCGTTTCGTTGGGTCGCCTCAATGCTCAAACTTTCACGTGGCAAAAAAACAATAACAAATCGTGAATTTAAATTACATACCTCATATAAGGATAAACTAAAAATGCATTAATTTAATTACGGTACGTTCGATCGATCTGAAATTTTGATACGATGCATTGTTAGGTAAGACGGGTCCGTGTGCCAAATTTCAGTTCGATCGGATCATTGGAAGTGGGTCATTTTCGACTTTTGTTTTTCCGCCCGCCGAGCCCATGAGATGATGACAGACAGAGAGAGAGAGAGAGAGAGACGCCGGTGAAGTTAATATAAGGGATTTAAAAACAACAAACATTAGGACTTTATTCTAACCAAGAAGACGATCATAAGAAAATTGTACTTTACTTTGCCATTCCGTGTCTCTGAATTGGCCATGCTGTACTAATTAGGGATGTCACACACATGAACTCAAATTCCAAGTTTCATACCTATTTGTTTCTTTCCTTTTACTGTTATATGTTTTTTGCTGCCTAACATCACTACTACCATTCTTGGAACCTCTTTATTGATTGAATGAACAAGGAAAATGACGAAATTGGTAACAGTGCCACTGCTAAAAAGTGTTTTACGGCTGCTCACGAGTGCAAAACAAGCCTACCACAAAGCGATATAATTACATGTACTGCGTGGCTTTCATATGTATACTGGTAGCGTTAGTTTGTTCTTTTCTCTCCTCTTCGCTTCGCTCGTAATCCAAAGCACTGCTCGTTACTCGATACAAATAATACTTATTTTTCCTCTTTTTTCGCAACCCGAAATTCCGTGTCATGAAAAATTCGTAACCCGAGGTAACACTTTGCCGAGAACAGTGAAGGATGTGTTTTGCTGTCTGTTTTGTTTTAGGGTGAATAGCAATTATGTTCTTGGAGACGCTTGTTTCTAAAACATGTTATTGTGAGCCTTAGTCCGATATAACGGGTTTGGGATAATATTAATTCGTGCTATCCTTGTGGATGCGTTAAAAAAACCACAACAAACAACTCGGGACTGTTGAGTTGTGTTGCAAATTTAGTTCTGTTTATAGCCATGCATTTCAAGTTAACTATTTATATCAGAGCCCTGTTGTTTTTCTCCCATCCGCCATTTCTAGCTGACATTACGAGTCGGCTCGAGACCCGGTGAGGGCCAAAGCGTAACCTGATCTATCTTTGTTCTTGTAGCAATCGATGACCTCGGTCTGGTCCAATGGGTGACTCGCCGCGTCATGGGACGAACACGACGCCACCAAGTCGACCAGATTTGGTTCCCGCAGAGGATATCATCCATTAGGATGGTTCTCAGTCGAGCCCTTTGATGCCCCTAGATATTCATCGTGGTTATTATTATTTTATTAGTAACCTGCCTAATAACCGTATTCGCCTCTGCCAAACACCTAGAGTATTTATATTTCATTGATATTTTCATTGTGTCTATAAACCTCATTTGACGATACATTGATACAGTTCTCTATGGATTATTATTATTAAGCTCTGACCTCAGGAGTCTTTTCCGGCATTAATGTTTAATAAACGAGATGACAGATCTAAGAATAATTGAACAAAGATGGCTTCTAAAAGCTTTTTTTCCTGATGTCTCGTGCGTGCGTTGACCTCATGGCTCATGGTCGATCAAAAGCGAAAGGAATCAGCGAACAAGCGTACATAACTCAGTCTCGCGAATGATCTCCCTTGGGTATTATTGTGTGTGTGAGCTGTGTGTTTATATTGATGAGACGGGTTACAAAGCAGAAGCAAATAGCCTTATACCAGATTGGATAGAAATAAATTGTTCAATTATCCATTTCCAACCCCAAACTTAACTTTTGGGTTTAGATTCACTTCATTATCAAGCAAATTACTAGACTTTCTTCGGGAAAACGATGTTGAACAACACTGATTTTTTTACACATTTATGAAAAATCTAATTACTTTTGAATTTTGAAAAAAAAGTTAAGTATACCAAGTGCCCCTGAAAACGGAATCAAAGGAAAGGTAAAACAATTTACTAACGCACGAGAAAGTCTTTGAACACTACTAATCTAATCTCATATTATGTAAGCTTCAGATTACTTTCTTAAGGCTAAAACCTTGTGAAATCTGCTCCATCTGCTGAGCAGTGCCATACAACAATGTCTGAAGGAGGACGCAGTAGACAATATGACCAGAGCAGGGAACAGCGTCATTCTATCTGTAATATTCTTAATGCGTAAGAATTATATTTACATTTGAAACAAGTTGTATTGTTGTTATTTGTCTGGGTTATGACGGAATTTCATTGATGTTTTTAATTGTAAAGAAGAAATATGCCTTATATACTGTATGTGTGTGTATGTATTGAATGTTATCGGTCAGCTGAGAGAAGTCTTGTTTAATCTCTTTCTTTGTGTGAGGAGTATACTAGCAGTAAAAAAAATTAATAACGTTACAAAGAAGTCTCAACAATGGGCTCTTAGCCTTGTGTGAGCGAGTCTCCCTGTTCTCCGTACAAGATGAAGTGACCACCAAGCCCATCACCATAGTGATTTTGTTGTTTTCCACCAAGGAATTGAGATCTCTACATGACGTCCTTTTAACAACTTATTACTCAACTGCTGGGTTCATGTCATTCAAATTCTTAATTTTGAATTACTTTTCAGCTCTTTAAGCAAAAGAGGTAATGGCGCTTGCAATGGTTGCGTACCCTGAGGCAATTACTGTTGGCGTCTTTATTAGTTGTGTTCTAAGAAACTAAAGACATCTTTGTAGAATCTGGAGAAATTGCACATTCAGGAGCGGCCTTTGGGGTGGCAGCTGGGGCAATCGCCACAGGCCCCGCGAGGGGGGCCCTGCGTTTCAGACTTGAGACTATATTTTAGTAAAAAAAGAGCCGGCAGATATTGCACTACTGAGTTTGCGCAAGAATTGATCTAATCTAGGGGGGCTCCGCGGGGTTATTGTTGCACCAGGCCTCGCGCGTACCCAACGCCGCCTCTGTGCACATTTCAAAAATGCCGGATTAATTTTTTTATTTTTTTTTGCATTTGAAAAAAAAAGATTTGAAATCTACATTAGCCAAAAGAAACTATAGATAAACTTCTATTATTTTCCCTCAACATTAGTTCGTATTGTTAATTTCTAAACATTCATTCATATTATATGATCAACACAGTGAACTTAACCAGAAGAAAGTTGACCTGTGGTTTGTTTCTCGGGAAATTCCCGTAGGAATTCACGCTACTCTTATTATGGCGCACACGCCAGAAATGAAGTGTCACTAATCAAATTTTCAATGTTGTTTAATTAGTGGCACATATGGTTCGTGCCTTGTGATGAATAGTGCCGAATGTTGCATGGTTTCTTCCTGATCTCCCCAGAGGTTTGACCTGAACAAGAATTAAATTTGTGTCCTTAGGTATTACAGTTTTAGACTTTCCTTTTTAGCCATCGAGGAATACAATTCTTTTAAAACTATTGATTTGAACTCAACTTACGGTTGACGTACATATACCGAATACTGTTCTTTAGGTCTATAGATTTTATTGGATAGCTCATGACTAGTTACTGATCTTTGCTTGTTAGTTTAGGTAAACTTTAAATATACACATTTAAATAAAATCCCATTCTATTTTTTGTTTTAAAATAGGGGTATTTTTAAACCGTGTAAACTTTCTTTTGTTTAACTGTTTAAAAACAAGCAAAACAAGAAGCTATGACATTGCAGTAGTGAGTGCATGGAAGCTTCGAATGGTTGCTACGCTTCAAATATAGAGAAATGTTTCCACTTGACAATTTAAGATCGTGGCGAGTCAGAGGATTGGGTGCTGATTGGCCAAGGGAATAAATTGGCTTTGCTATCAGAGACATCATTAGTACCGGGGATGTTGAAAATAGGCGGGTATAGTTTTACATCACTAAGCAAAATAATGTTACATGCTTGGACATCGTATATTCCAGTTTGCTTTGTCTGCTAAAGGAGGTACTTACTTGAATTCTCCTTTAATTCTGCTGTTGTTTACATTCTTTAAATTTTAATGTCATTACTTATCATGAGCCGCTTTTTAAAACATTTTAAGGTACATGGTCTTAACAGGTCGGACAAAACGCCGTTTTATCCTTTCATCGAAAAATGAAGTGTTTTCAAGGAAATAGGTAACGACCAAAAGTGATAGAAAATTTCGTTTTTAAGGAAAACTGACTGCTTGCGTTTAATGATTCAGATTATTTGGTTTAGAGAAGTCGGTCAGAAAGTGATTGCCAGATTTAGCCTTAAAATTTCGTTCATTTATCCTCCCCATAATTAATTGGCGTTAAAGCAAATGCACCAAGACCCAGAAAATTAAGTGTTTAAACCAAACGTCTGCTAGCGTGATGATTGACAACTGAGATGTGAGAGTGTGCACATGCTGAAACCACCCAAGATTATCCTGAATTGCGCCTTTGATCTTGTCATTCAGCAGCTATTTCTAGACGGGTGCTGGTGATAGATTAAGGAGATTGCCTTGGCTAGAGGAGGGTTTTTCCCGTGGCTTACAGTAAGAGACTATGCATAGACCCCAGTAAGTTCGTATTTTTAAAGTAGGTGAGTGTGCAACATGTATATGGGTTATACACGGATATCATAAATAGTTGATTGAGGCAGACGTTAATATTATAGACTTCCATAGTAAATTAGATTTATTTAAATAACTGTCTTTTCAAATCCCAACTTCCCACACAATGATGTTCAGCCCCACGCAAGTTTAAGATATTCTCTGGTTTTCCGCCCCCCACACCAATGTTAATCCCCCACAGCAATTGAATCCCCCACACTAATGTTCATCAGCCACCAATGTTCAGCCCACACCATTGTTCAGCCGCAATACCATGGACACCGAACACTTGAGACTGCATCTCTCGGTGCCCACATTAATGTGTTCATTTGTATTCCTAAGTAGCATCACCAGAGGCATCGCACACTCAATGTCCATGTCAACTAAATGTGTACTTCAGTCAAATCTTCATCACTCTCGCGGAATGCCTGTTGACCAAATGGCGACCTCTCGATCCTCATACATCTGATATGCACACACTTGTTGAATTTCTCATTTTCCTCCTATCCTAAACCTCAGACGTATCTCTACTAATTGTGACAACAACCGCACACAATCTCAGTGGTTTCTGATACCATTGTCATCTAACTCTTTGACACTTAATCATATTTGTACTTTTAGTTTTGGAGTCTCCGCTACTTTTACCCCACATTGCGTGTTAATTAAACCACCTAGAGATGTGTATGTGTTAGACATGAAAAGACCTCTTCCTTTATTACCGCATGATAGCAGAGAGCCAGGATGAACAAAGACTTTTTTATCTTTAGATTTATTTAGTTTTTAAAAATTGATTTCAAGCCCCGGGATTGGGATGGGGTGGGTTGTACAGGCTTAAAGCAGAAGAGCCCAGGTTCATTATAAATGGACTTAAAAATAGACGCATCGATAAGGGTATAAAAATTGCGTTTAAAAAAAAAGATAAGGAACAGGAAATGCAAGTCTCCCACCGGGTTTTTAACGGAAGTGCTATTCAAATGCCATCTCTATTGTAGGCTGGCATGCATCTTAACCGCATTCCACAGTGGATACTACGAGGACGGAGCCTAAAAGAACAAGTTGTTGTAATATTTCAAATCCACATAAGTCGTTATTAATTTGAAATATGTCTTCTGAAATTTAACTAATTCTAAGGATTTCGTCTATGATTAATGTTCAAGTGATCATGTGTTGATATTACCAATATTCACCTTTTATTTTTATGACTTTTGTCAACGTAGATATTTACCTTTCTTCAAGGTACTTTTTTGTCCATAATAATGAACCCCAAAAACACCCCCCCCCCTCCCCAAAGCTCCATGAAGTGCACAAAACATTGAAATAATGAACTAGAAAATAAACAATAATAAATTATAATAAACAATAATAAACAATAATAAACAATAATAAACAATAACAAACAATAATAAGTAATAATAATACATCTAAAAGACCCATCAAACACATCCTCCAACCCAAAAACAAATTTTGACAGAAAAACAAACACCCTCACCCGATAAATAACTGAAAATATTTTAAGTATCTCTACGACTTTGGAAATGGGGTTTAATAAAAACAGAAGCTCTCCGTCCACTTTGTTCAAACCAGCGTCTCTGTTCACTTCTTCACACACAATGACAGTACCACTTAACTGAAGTCCAGTCCGTAACTAACTTCGCAATCCTGACCGTAGATTGCATTATTTTCTGTAACTATGGATACCAATGATTCAATGTGGAATTTAGGTCTCAGTTCCGCTTACTGCTCGCCGAGTCCACCTTCAAAAAACTCAAAAAAACCTTCAAAAACAAAAAATATAATAATATATTTTTGTTCGATTACGACTTATAGATTATATTTTAGTTGTATATAACGATTTATTGAGAGCTACTAGTTCGTCTCAAGGAAAATACATTTTAAGAAATCTTTATTTAAGGGTGAGAGGGCGGGATCATTTGCTGATTGTGTGGGGTGTAATGGATACCAAAATAAAGGGTAATGCAGACAACTGACATTGCATAGACCTTCCTCTATCAACGCCAATCATCTCAGGGGAACACATCTCTTCCGTAACGGTTGTGGCCGTGTTGTCCTAAAGTGATGCCAATTGTGGCATCCTAGTATAAAAGAAGGCAAAACAACATCTTGGTCGTCGAAAGAAAGGGCGCCACATAACAGGGGCGTCACTTAAAGTTATTATCTCTTCTAATTGAAAATATAACTGGTTCCATGATGTTTACCATAATCTCTGCATCGTGTTCGTCGAAAGTACTCTCAGGACAGTACGGGAGGGGCTCAGTGTCATAGAAAGCAGGGGCAGTTACCCCCAACCCCTTGTGTTGTGAACTAGTTTCTACGATAAAGGTAGGGGACCTTTATTTCGTTTTGGGCGTGGTGGTCTAAGTGGTAGCGCGCTGGACTATCGATCCGAGGCATAACCCGAGTCGTGGGTTCAAGCTCAGGTACTGGCAAGGCCCCCGGGACATTATTGCTGGCCACACATTCCCCTGCTCGTTATTGGTGAATCAATGAAACTTGTGAACGCTACTTGACTTACCCCATAAACCGTTATGGTCTGAAGGGGTAATTATTATTATTATTATTTTTGGGGCCAAAGAAAATGTAATTGATGAAAAGACTCACGACTAATATTTTACTCTTAAGTACTACATTTAAAAATCAGCTACTGTAATGAAACTCGGACAAATGAACTAAATTCTCCATGTTCTGCCTCATTTAAACAGAAAATTGGGAAGTAGGTAGATGGCGAATGAATGGGGCGCATAATTTCTTTGGATTACAAGCTGACGGGAGCTTCTTGGGGCAAACAAGCGAAAATTTGGGTGCTGATTGAATTCATGAAATTGCCATCGATATTGATATTTCGGTGTTCTTTAATCCAATTTTTACTAAGATTTGGTTTCGCAGGTGGGGGGGGGGACTCAACATCTAACATGAGTGGAGAAGAGTGAAAGCGAAGTGAAATACATAAAGTTATAAAGTTCGCCTGGTCACAATCATGAATAGTCTACTGACATCGGAGTATAAAAAGTTCCACTTATTCCATTATATTGCACTGATGGTATTTATTCAAATATTTAAAAAACCTTAAGGACAATGTTTTTTTTTAAAGTTTTATTTAGTCACATTATGGTTTATGGTAAGTGGTCCCTAACTATCCAGACATTAATTCCCACACACTGCCCCGGCTAAGATGGCGTTCACATGAGAGAGTTCTTAAAACTTAAATTTTAAAAACCCGTAAAAAACCAAGTTTTTGACTATAAATCATTTATGTACGAGACATAACTAAAAGAATGTTCATTATAATACGCAGCGCAAGACCATCCAAAAATACAAAATTGCAGTTGTGTCGTAAAACATGTTTAATATAATGCGCACCGATCAGGAATATGTTTATAAAAAGTGTTGTCAATAAAATGCGCACCTTATTCCGCGACAGAAAGGTTGCTCAATATAATACGCACCGCGACACTATCTCAAAAAATAACATGATACATAGTAATAAATAAAAAAATCTATAAAATCAATAATTTAATTATGGTACATGCGATCGATATGAAATTTTGATACCTTGTTTTTATCATCGGTACGAAACGTGCCTGCAAATTTTCAGCTCGCTAGCTTACGAGGAAGTGGGCAAAAAATCGATCTAAAGTGTTGGCGACAAGCAAGGGCGCAAGCAAGCAACCAGACACCACGAGTTAATATAAAGGATTTAAAAAATAATATTGACGTCTAACATACCCCGAAGTTTTATGGAATAATTTCTCAGAATTTTTTACTGAAACATTTCTTCCCATAAGCACCTACAATCTAAATAAGCGTTTCACAAATATTGTATACTGATTTCCCTTATCTGTTCTGTTAGGATTCCAAATCCGTGAACAGAAATAAAAATGTCACAACAAACACTCTACATCAAAAACACATCAGAGAATGGTAATTTACGGACGAGTGTAAGCATGAATCTATGGAAACAACAAGACTTTCCACATTATCTTATCGTATAATGTCAGACAACTGACCTGTGTCCATTGCCACATATTTTTGCAAATTTACAAAACATAAGAACCACTACTTAGAGTGGTGCTGGTTCCTAGCATAGTTAACCAATATAAAGGTAATCCTCACACATCTTTCAATTGGTTTCACTCTGGAGCTTTAAAATTAGTCACTCTCTCCGCGTTGTGTACATCAGCAATTTTACATTCAAGGTTTAACCTTTTCTGCTCCGGCCCCTCGTTCTGCGTTGATTGTTCGTAGAAATACCGCTGAGGGTCTAATTGGTTTATTTCAGCGTCTAGACACATTAAGTTCGGCATGAAAACATTGATTTTGGAATTTAGATAGCGGTGAACAATTGATCATTGAGTGCGTGCATCACCAAGAATTGGGTTGAACGCTTCAAAGCACAGCTTAAAATGCTAAAATTCAATAGTCCAAGATAACTTATAGGAAATTAGATTTAGAACCCACTATAACTAAGAGTGCAGGGAATAATGCATTATAGTTGTTTCTTTGTGTGTTTGTTTTATTGTTTTAATCTTTACAGTAAAATAGGAATTGAAATAACCATTGAAAAATGGCTTTGTAGATAGAAACAATATAAAAGGCTCTTCGTGGATTTTTCACTGTTTCTTAGCCCTGTCTTCGTCGAGGCCACCATCGGTTTAAAGAACAACAACTCACAGTTTAATTAGTGTGATGAAGATTTGGTTTCTCATATTCTCGGTATTTGTTTACCACAACGTCACTTGATTGCCGGGGAATCATTGGCTTATTTTGATATTTTAAAAAACTCTAAGCTGAATATATACGACATGATTCTTATCATCTCATAATTTATCTTTTTGCTTTAATGAATGAGGAACGCCGGTAACTTTTGAGAAAGCTGGGTCATTGGCTACTAATGATAATTTACTTCTCTTCATTTGAAGTGCCAAATTCAGGAATCACTCGCTAGTACCAGATTTATTTTATCGTCAAAGTAATGTGACCACCTGTCGACAAAACCAGTTTTTTAATAAATTTTGTTTATAATTCATTATGGGTATCAAAGCCGTATTGCCATGTTGGCACAAAATATTGGAGACAAGAGGAGAGAGTCAACATCTGTGTCAACATATGAAAAGTAAGATGTTTAAGGTTGTCAATAACAACGCCTGCAAACAAATTTAAAGTACAATAAAACAAGTCAAATTGAAGGTGTATTTGGTTATTTCTATTTTTAAACAGTTTTTTTCGTAACTGGACTGTACGCTGAATAACCTTGTCCCGTCTCTGTAAAGGTTTCTCTTCTGTACAATGTTTGGGTGCATACTAGAGTTATTCAGTTGCTTAGTTTAAGTTTCTTGGAAATCACTTAACATTCTGATGCATTCCATTTTTTCCTGGTTTTTAAAAAATGATGATATTGAAAAGGAATATATTATCAAGAAACTTTATAAGGTAAACGCCATTACCAAAAAAATGTACAAGTGCTAGTAAGTTTATTTTAAAACTAATTCTTTATGAACTGTAAGTAATTTTTTCCTGATGGATAAATAGGGTTAAAATTTATAAATACTTCTTTTGCCACTTATTTAAATGTCTATATAAATGTTAACAAAATAAAACTTCTTTTGACGGAGTAACGGCGAAGATCGTTGTCAGAAATTTGATGAGTTCGCTACTACCACCGTGTTGTATTGTTTTTTAAAGTACACAATAAGACTGGTACCTGGTCCGATGTGAGACATTTTTCGTGACCCCAGGTCAAGGCAAACAGCGTTTCAAGAAATGGCATTCACCTGTGAGTGGTCTAATTTCTCATGTCTAGTCTAGACATTAGCAGACGACAGACAATGAATAGCAGCGTCAAAGACATTATGTGGTCTAGAATGGATATCTCTTGGCCAAATCTTTCACTCATTATGTTGACATGTAGAGGTTAGTTTTCGTCCAGGTCAGACAGACATCAAGGCATAGAGGCATTTAGTGTAAATTGTATCAAAGGTCATAGGTCGAACAGATATTTACCGAAAATTTTACATGAATGGCCGTTTTTTTTTCCTCCTCTGATTTGACGGTATCACTTTATTTAACTGACTTGTGGGTAGGAGACATAGCGACATTTCGTAACACGCTTGCAGACAACTAACCGATTTACTAAAGCTATTATTAACAATCAGTTACGTTAAACACAAGTTAGCATATGCATATAACATGTGTCATAACAAATGGCCAGCCCTTCGCTCTGCTGATCCACATATTGTTTCTCGGTGACATGTACATTATGTTGTTTTATGTGATGAAAGCAACGTTAGCATGATGACATTTTCATAGCAATCAAATGTTTCAATTTATACTTTATTTCAAATGTTCTGAGTATTATCAGAGATATTCTTCTATTTGCCTTATATGAAACCGGATATTGTTTTTGAACCCCATTTTATTAATAACACCAACGCTTCGCTGCTTTTAACATACTCTTGGGTTGTTTATGTTTTATCTAATGTCTCACGTGATCTGATCGATCTAGGATTTTCGGAAAATGCTAAATTTTTCTTCAGCATACAGTTATGTTATGACACATTAAAATCTAATTGTGTTATTTATAAGTATAAAGTCAAATATTATCCCATGAAAAATGTAATTTTTAAACGAAATGATACCGTCCTAGCACTTGCTCCTAACAGCTGGGGTCCTTGTGTAAGTCATGCCCGCAGATTGATATGTCCTCGTCACTACACACCTGTCTTATGTTCAACAGATTGATATGTCCTCGTCACCACTCACCTGTCTTATGTTCAACAGATTGATATGTCCTCGTCACCACTCACCTGTCTTATGTTCAACTGATTGATATGTCCTCGTCACCACTCACCTGTCTTATGTTCAACAGATTGATGTGTCCTCGTCACCACTCACCTGTCTTATGTTCAACAGATTGATATGTCCTCGTCACCACTCACCTGTCTTATGTTCAACAGAAAGCTGGACGCCTCTTGTTGCAAATGTTGGTAATTGGTCACGGAGCGAGAGCATTACTAGGGCATTAATGCCGAGAGGGTTTCAACGTCTTCATTTCTGCTGGAATCGATAACCGCCTCACGTCGTTTGGACCAAAGTCGTCATGGACGTCGGATCGAGGGGAAGAAAGATGTCTTCTCAGAGTCATTCAGGAAGTTGAGTAAAAACTAGGTCCTCACGTTTTAACTGGCAGAGGTTTCTTGGAGATGTCGTCCGGAGAGGAAAATTCCACGCACTGCAATTGGGAGGCAGTTCGTTATTTTCAGGCATCACCTATAAAATGATGATTTCTTAATTAATTATTTGTTTAATATGGAGGAAAGTTAAATGTTGAACGTATTGAACGCAATCGAGAACACTTTCATGTATACACATTTTGTCGTTGAAGAACTGAAATTTTAACAAAGAGGAGAGCAGGGTCGTCACTAGGGTTGGTGTCACCCAGTGCGGTAGCTCATTGTGTCATCTCCTCTCAACTTACACCATTGACCCCCTCCGAGTCTGCCATTACGAAATAACTTGAACATACAGAATTTTACATTTTGGTCTCACCCTTTGTGATGGTGTCACTCGTTGTGATGGTGTCACCCCTTGTGATGGTGTCACTCCTTGTGATGGTATCACTCGTTGTGATGGTGTCACTCGTTGTGATGGTGTCACCCCTTGTGATGGTGTCACTCCTTGTGATGTTGTCACTCGTTGTGATGGTGTCACCCCTTGTGATGGTGTCACTCCTTGTGATGGTATCACTCGTTGGGATGGTGTCACTCGTTGTGATGGTGTCACCCCTTGTGATGGTGTCACTCCTTGTGATGTTGTCACTCGTTGTGATGGTGTCACCCCTTGTGATGGTGTCACTCCTTGTGATGGTCTCACCCCTTGTGATGGTCTCACCCCTTGTGATGGTGTCACCCCTTGTAATGGTGTCACTCGTTGCGTTCCGCACCACCCGCATCCCCATTAGTGACGCAGCTAGAGGAGGGAAAAAAATGAAGTTAAATTTAATACAACATGAACATAAAAAGGTACATTTTCTTTTTGAAGTAACTGTTTGCGGGGTGGGGGTGGGTGAATAGGGGTGGGGGGATTAGGTGTGTATGGACCAGTGAAATAAAAATAAAACAATTTAAAAGAGCTTCAATGAATATTTTTTAGAGTAAAGGACATTTTGTCGTGACAGCGTGTACAGACGGTTTGCATCCTACGCCAATCAAGTCGCTGCCTCATAGCCACAGATGCTGACGTAGAGTTACGAAGTTGCGCTACTTTTGGCTCGGTTCGCCCTTGGTGACACATTAAAAAGAATATACGTGGAGAAGTTACATTTTCGGCCAACTTCCACTCCACTCTTCGAATCTTTATTTTACCACATACTTTTATCAAACAGTTGAATTTTAAACAATTTAAGAGTCGGAGTTCTTTCAGATCAGTTTTACTGAAATGAATATGGCATGGTTTTTCTTTTATACCAATCCGTTATTAAGAGTTATTTATTAGATCATTATCATTGGACGCCTTAAACCATCCTCAATTATTGAAAGGTAACGTTTAACTACGACAAATATCATGCGGACATCTTGTTACTGCATCCGTTATTTTTCCGACATGATCTGATCCACATAAGATCTCCTTTAATTCTTATGCCATCGGGTCCCATCACCTGGCCTTCCTGTCAGCATTTTTTAACTTCCAGACACCCCCCATCCCCATCAGTACCGAATCAAAATAAAGGGGAGAAAACTAGAGAATATGGGGAGGGGGTGCAATAATCGATACCAAACAATCCAAACGATCTGGTTGACTCCTAAAAAAAAGAGAAAGGTCGAGTCGTTGACTGTAAGACGGCACCGATGCGTAGCTAACACTAATCAAAAGGCTAAAGTGTCCGGGGAGATGTTGGGAACGACGCGGGCCCCGGGCCATAGATCAATCCGTGCAAGGCGTTCAAACTCGACCTGGAATGTCGCTTCCTGGCAGGGGCGGATAACTTGGAAAAGAGTCAAGGGGAGTCACGCCTCCGGATCGGTCTTCGTAGATCAAGACGTAAAACAGTTTTAGTGCAAGGGTGGGGTGGGGCTGGCGTGGCTGCACGGTCAATACACAAGAAAAACACACAAGGTCTTTACACAAGGTCAATGCACAAGGTCAATACACGAAGTCAATACAAAAGGTCAATACTCAAGGGTAATACACAAGGCCAATACAAAAGAACAATTCACAAGACGAACACACAATTTTAAACTATTTTTACACGCTTTTATTTAAGTCACAATGTTTGTATGTTGTATCCATCCACCCTTCCTTCCACCCTTCCTTCAAAACTTGAAACGTAAAATTATACCACTTCTGATGGTCCTAGAGATCTATTGAAATTATTGCACTTTTAGTTTTTAGTTTTTGTCTATATAAAATATTATCACTTGCGTCAATGAACCATGCCTCAATTCGTCCTAGAGGGATACAATTATTATAACTTTAAAAAGTACTATCAACGTCAAGTCTTGCTGGCCGAATTATAAGCGTGATCGATTGCCGACATGGGGGTACGAGGTTCAATTTTCAGTTAGGGGAAAATGTTTTTTTTTGTATTATACATATTTAGTGCAATTTCTATATGTAAATAAAAGCGTGTCCTTTTAAAAAAAATATTTTTTTTACATTTAACTTATTTATTACACGCTTTTATTTAATGTATCCATCCATCCATCCTTCCTTCAAATCTTGAAACGTAAAATTAAACCACTTCTGATGGTCCTAGAGATCTCAAAATCAATTTTACCACAGATAGATCTTGGATGACAATGCATTGTATCAAAATTTCAGATCGATCGAATGTACCGTAATTAAATTAATCAATTTTTAGCTTATCTCTATTTATCACTATTTAGAATGTATAGTCGTCTGCTAGAGTTGACCTCCACGGCTCACTGGTTTCACTCCATCCCTCGTTTACCAAATTCCCGTGTTTACATCAAGGGCAGGGGAGATCAGCGCGTTTCAGTCTGTAAATGTTTGTAAATAAAAGCGTGTCCTTTTTAAAAAAAAGATTTTTTTTTACATTTTACTTATTAATATTTTGCTTCGTCCTTGCCTTCGACCTTACATTAACTCGTTTTTCTAAGCACACGAGTTCAACGTGATTTTAGCAACCAAATGAATAGTTGATAAAAGGTTTGATGACATCAACAAGAAAATGTCATGTACACTGTCATTGGTGGTGCGAGTCTGGGGAGTGGTTTTCAGCAGCGCACTCCTTATTTAAACCACGGTTTTCCCATCACACGCTCCGCCACTGAAACCAACTGTGCGGAATAGATTCAATTTCCATTTCATGGTCTTGGCGCTGACATTTCAAACACTGCGGAGGGGTGACAATGCATAAATTTCAAGCGCGTGAACTGCTCCAAGAACGGAAGTGACGTCGTGGGACAATGGATTGTTTCGGCGACGACTTGAATTGGATTAAAGAAATGTGTCCGTTATATGCAAGGAAGTCCGTAGCCACATGTAAGTGACGTGCGTCTAGGTTGGGCTAGATTTAAAAGAGGGGGGGGGGTAAACCGAGTAAATTCTAAATTATTTGAATGTCTGTTGTCACAAGTTTGAATATAAACAAAGTTATAACCAGCATATAAAAGGAAAAACATTTAATTATAGGTGTAAACAATATGGGACCTATGACATACAATAATTATAAACAATAAGGGACATAGGGAATTTCGTATAGTGACAAACAATATGGAAACTATGGCAATTTGGTATAGTTATAAACAATATGGAAACTATGGCAATTTGGTATAGTTATAAACAATATGGGACATTGGGCAATTACCTATAGTTATAAGTTAAAAAAAAATTGGGGACATTGGTCCAGACAATTAAAAAAATAAGGGACGACATAGATCTACTTTGTATAGTTATTGTATTGTTATAGACAATATTAAATGTAGAGCCATTCGGTATTGATTCTGAGACTAGCAATTGGGTAGGCATTTATTGAAAAATCTCACTTATACATTCTTTATTTCAGTTCCACTACTGACAGTGGTTAATATTAAGTTCCAAAAATGACACTGGTTAATCTTAAGTTCCCACAATGACACTGGTTAATCTTAAGTTCCCACAATGACACTGGTTAATCTTAAGTTCCCACAATGACACTGGTTAATCTTAAGTTCCCACAATGACACTGGTTAATCTTAAGTTCCCACAATGACACTGGTTAATCTTAAGTTCCCACAATGACACTGGTTAATCTCAAGTTCCCACAATGACACTGGTTAATCTTAAGTTCCCACAATGGCACTGGTTAATCTCAAGTTCCCACAATGACACTGGTTAATCTTAAGTTCCCACAATGACACTGGTTATGTTGTTGATTATTAACAACACTTGCGCTGTTGAAGAGTTGTAAAGAACGTTAACGTAAACATATTGTGTTATAAGATCGGGACCCAAGTGACACGCACATCTATACACAACAAGATTATGTATGACCAATGTAGGACAGAAGAAAGATGTTTCTCTCTGAAGTCCTTGTGGTACACATATATTTGACACTATATAAGGCTATCTCCATACTCACACTATCATAAGTAACCTGCCTGGTAGTAGGCTAATTGTTGCTGCCGCTCTTGAACTACTAAATACACTGTCACCGTCTCTATTTGTCAGGTAGTAGAGTTCATTTGTGGCAGCATCGAACTAATTGGTTCTGATGACATTTATTTTTCATGTCTATTAAGATAATCATTGCGAGAAACTTACAGGTGATGTGTGGTCATTAATGCATGGATTCTTGTGAGGGCATTGCCAACACGTGACATAATCACGCAACAACGTCAGGCCACTGGTTTTTCCAAGGGCAGTTTTCTCATCCGACGACGCCTAAGTCCAAAGTCCGGTCCGCGGGCCAAATATGGCCAGCGTTAAATATTTTAATGGCCCACGGACTCGTGTTAAATATTAAAATTAACTCATGGATTTTCTTCTGTTATGGCGACATTAAATTATAGGTAAAGACGAAATTATCTGCTGTTCTGAGTACGATGGTTGGAAAAACGATGACATTTTATTGTTTACAAACTTGGATATTGATTAAAAAGAGACGATGAAATTATGTGTTTTATGTGGACGAATTTGGTCGACGCTCGATTAAAAAAATAGATTTTTTTTGGTCATCTCGAAAAGGAATTGACTGTGGAGTCGTTAATCATCCAATTTGAGTATTATCTAATGATGGAATAAGATAATTTATAGAGTTTCAACTATCGTTTCCCCACAAAACATCATTTTTTAAAACAACAAATACAAACATAATTTAAAAGCCTGTGAGTCAGTCTTTAAGAATGTAATTTTAGTTGATTATGTTAATCAGAGCCCCACATATTTTTAACTCATGGAATACGGCTCTCTTTGCAAAAATATTGGACACTGATGAGTTAATTCAAACAGACCTCGTGTGATCACAGCGAAGATGGGTTATACGCTTGCATCCAAAAACAGCGAAAACAAATTTAATACTTAAACCCGCCACCCAAATACCTCTAACGTCACTCTTACAAGCCAACAACTTTTTTTTAATTGTTTCACTTCATTTTGCTCTCGCCTGCTTCCTTTGAAGAGCACATTTATCCAATCCACATTGTTCATTATCTTGGAAACACAGTCTTTTCGATAAAACAGAGCGCCTTGTTAAAAATATTTTTATAACATTCATTATAATGTCCTGGTGCCCAAAGTGACACTTTACAGCACCTTCGATGACAATTCATTCTAAAGAGCTTCAATGACACTTAATCAGACAGTTCCCTCATAGACACTTTATTTTACAGAGCTTTTCAATGACACTTTGTTTTATTATGTTCTAAATGACAATTTATTCTATAGTACCATTAATGACAGTTTATTTTTTCCCATAATCATCTCAATCTGCGATCCTAACTCCGTGCAAGGTCATCGGTTTTAACTCTGAACTTACCCGACTATTCTTTTTTATTAAAAAAAAACACTTTGTAAAAGAACGCAATTACCTTTTCTTCTGTGCTCTTCGTTGTGTTAAGAATTAAATCGTTATTAATAGACATTCATTTATCTTTTACTTTTCCAGTTTTCATCTCTTCCGATTCACTCCTCGATTCAATCCTCCCATAATCTCCTCCTCGCACACTCTTTCATGCCCTAAATTATCTTCCATCCGCTTCTCGCGAAGTTCTCGTTTCATCCCCCACCCCGCCCCCATTCCCCACGGTTTGCTCTCGTTCTGAAAAGTACTTGAACTTTTGAGAGCCCAACAGTAGTGGCCTCAAATCCAAGCCCATGACAGTCGGACTTGGCCTGTGATTTGCTAGTCTTTAAAGCTGCTTCTTTAGCGCGAGGATTTCTCTAATAGTCAAACACGTAAGTGGAACGACAGCTCTCTTATTTATCTACTTTTCTTTCAGGGGGAGACTTGCCTCGTTTTTATCAGTATTTCAACGGGTCTGAAGAGGGTCATATCTGGGCATTACTGTACATTGGCTCAACAAGAAGATTCATATTTCGGTTGGTTTATTGATGGGGAACTTACAGTCTATCCTCAATGATTAAACCAGCTAGGCTTTCCAACAAATTAAAATATCAGAAATTTTTTTTTAAAGGGCTAAAGTAAAATGCGTAACCCTGATGGGTGCATTTGAAAAGTATTAGATATTTGAATGAAATACACAAAACGTTCTAACTCAAGGGAACATTATGTCTGCCATATACTTCATGAAACCACCATTGACTTCTTCATTAAGACCACATTCAGTCGTCTTATTGAAACGTAGGTTATTTCAATGGAGTCCAGAGTCAAGAGCAATTTATGAGGGAGAGTGAAGAGAGAGAGAGAAACATAGAGAGAAACATAGAGAGAAACATAGAGAGAAACAAAGAGAGAAACATAGAGAGAAACATAGAGAGAAACATAGAGAGAAACAGAGAGAAACATAGAGAGAAACATAGAGAGAAACATAGAGAGAAACATAGAGAGAAACATAGAGAGAAACATAGAGAGATACATAGAGAGAAACATAGAGAGAAACATAGAGAGAAACATAGAGAGAAACATAGAGAGAAACATAGAGAGAAACATAGAGAGAAACATAGAGAGAAACATAGAGAGAAACATAGAGAGTTTATGTTTGAGAAAATGAAAGAGCGTGTGCGAAATAATGAAAGAGAGAGAAGAGACAGAAAGAGAAAGAGGAGGGGAGAGAGAAGGGTGGGAGAGTAAAGAGTATATAGTGAGAAAGTACAAGAGATAAAATAATACAATAATTGGGTACTAAAGTTTTAGCCGATGTTATAATTAGTCAGCGATTTTCCTCTCCGTTTCTCTTTGTCTATTAGCTGTATCTGGTGGCCTGAATGATCCAGTTACCTGGAAAGTCCGGCCCGTAAGAAACCTGTTGTATCGACTAAGCATCTTTTTACAATCTCTTAAGATCCGTTTTCTCCTCCTAGATCTAATCTCTGCTTTGTGTGCCTACATGTATCATGTAATGGAAACCTTTCATCCGTCATTGTGTTTCACAGTAGAAAATCTGCAACCATTTTTAGAGTGCTATTATCGTAACATAAGCCCGTGATAGAATACAACTTTTTACTAAACTCATTCTTTTGTTCACAGCATGAAGTCCTCCATCAGGAATATTGTTGGCAATGCCATTCCTTTGGACTGGATAAATTCAGGCTTATTTTACCTACTTTTTCAAAAATATTAAAATATTCCCGTACTTTAAAAGATGTTCTAGTTTACCGTGATAAACAGCAAATAAAAAAAAATAAACGGCCGAGAGAAAAATTAAGAAGTCTCTGTAGATTGTTTTTAAAAAAATCTAAATGCTTGCCTACATATCCAACGCCTTTAAGGCCGACACTGACAAACACATTTTCTTTTAAAAAATGTATGCTGTTATGGGTCGTTGGGAAAAATAATATATTTTAAAATATATTTTTTACTGTGTAATTTTACTATCAAAATTATTTTCTGTGAAAAGGGACCCAAGTAAAATCATGTACTTTTCAAACAAATGTTACGTATGAAATAGCTTTTTAACTTACTCCCCCCCCCCATCCCCGTGTAAATTACTATAATTTGAGCGCCGTTCGCCCAGCCAGCATGTGAACTTAAACTAAAGCATGAACAGCTCAGTTCACCACCCAGGAGATGATTAGGAAGTGTGGAGAGCGAGTTTGTAATTATAAAATTATAAAAAATGTGTTTAATTAAAAATTAAAATTGTATTCCATTCGATCAACGATCTTTGAGTTTAAGTCGTTTCGATGCTCGGCTTTCATCGTCTCAGGTGCATTGACACCAGGGGTGGGGGGACAATTTAAATTTAGGAACAGGTAGGAAAACAATTCTAACATTGGTGTGAAGACTGTTCAAATAGAACTAGACTCAAGCTCCAAAATTTGATGGTATATTGTATGACAGTATGACATATGATAGTATGGTGTATGACAGTTTAGTATATGATAGTATGGTGTTTGACAGTATTCCCATTCCTGATAGATGTAAAGATTGTGTTTGTACAATGGTGGGGTTGGTGAAGTTTGCATGTGTAGGGCATTTTCATGTCATTACGTTTGTTATGTTTTGTCTTAACTTCCAAGGGAAAAAACAACATGTTCATTTCATTCATTAATACGGTGGTCGGGTGGCAGCGCTCTCGACTGGCGTACCGATGGTCACGGGTTCGAATCCATGGGAAGCCATGGATTTGTTCCCGGGGCCTAGGGCGTTCCCGAGTCCACCCAGCTTCGAGTGGGTACCTAACGCATAGTTAGGGAAAATAAAAGGCGGCTGGGTAATGCGTGGAACCCTTATAGTCGTGGCACGTGAACGCTGCCTCACTTGCCAAATTCAACTGCCGCCTTGCAGATGGTCTTGGCTGACCAAAGGCTATGGAAGCACATCCAGAAAAAACAGCAGGCTGAAGTCGGAGACCACGGGCCAATTGGCGCAAAACTCGTCGGCACGCAATACTCAAATTGAGAACGAAGAAGATGAAGAAGAATTTCATTCATTCATTTATAGATTGAGTCAATAAACGTTTTTGTGAGGTGCGTTTAACAGTGGCGAATATTAACTGACAGAAACAGACTCGAAACCATATCAAAACTACATTTTTAAAAAATGAAACTTATTAAGGCTACTAAGATTAACTCAATGGTAAACGTGGGGTCTTGAAAACATGCGTGGTTTAGAATTGGATTGACTTCGAAATCCCCGACAGATGCTAAAAAACAAAAAGCGTTTCACCTTCTCAGAAGGAAGTTTTATCGCGTGTGAAGAAATCTGCGGAATCCTCGCGCGACAAACGTTGCCAGGTGGAGTGTATCCCTCACCTGTGCAGGTGTGGAAATTCAAGGCATCTTGTGAAATAACGGCGCTGAGAGACAATCAGATCCCGAGAAAAAGCAAACGTGCCGAGAAGTTAAAGAGGCCAGGTGGCTGACAGGGCCGGGGGGAGCATCGCGGGAATTACAACAAGCATTCTGGCCGTGTACTCGAAATGACTCTATGACCCCGCAGATCGTGAGGTGGTATCAAAGACACGGAGCCTGCTGTTGTGGGTCCTCGCCCGTGTTTCAGTGTCAGTTTCCTACTTCAGCATGCTTAGAGTCAACAATGAAAATGAGTGCGTGACGTCTTCGTGACGTCTTTACATCTAGACGGGTGCATGCAGAAATTCCAGCACTCCTAATGTTAACGTGGATGGTCCGTCGGTTTTTTGACTAAGTGTTAGCAGTCGTGTGATAATGGACGATGACCCGTGTCGTTATTTGTTTCCACGGTGAATGGGAGATATTTTATTGAACATACTAATTTAAATCATTTTATTTTTTTTTAAAACTAAAATGAGTATTGCTCATTACAAAAATTTGATTTCATCGCTATGACTAAAGGCTAGAATGGTGAATTCTATGGAATAAAACAGTGTTTAAAATGTGTACCCTGGAATCGCAATACGTGTCACCACATAATTATTCTTCTCGTCAGTTACCAGTAACAATTTGGCTGGGGTTTGAACTCACATGTCCTGCAGCCTGGACAACAACTCGTTTTAATCCCAGCACTTGATATCGGCAGGTAGAATGATGTGGTGATGGTTCAGCATGGTAACTAGTGCCATAGGGTGTCTTATGTCATCTGGCTAGCGGGGCTCCATTCCAGGTTGGAGTTCAGAGCTTTATCTCTTAGGTGAACCGCCTTCCAGCTTAAACAAGTCCGACACTCGAATAGTATGTTGGTGTTGTCTAGGCTGTTGTATTACGTTGGTGTTGTCTAGGCTGTTATAGTATGTTGGTGTTGTCTAGGCTGTTATAGTATGTTGGTGTTGTCTAGGCTGTTATAGTATGTTGGTGTTGTCTAGGCTGTTATAGTATGTTGGTGTTGTCTAGGCTGTTACAGTATGTTGGTGTTGTCTAGGCTGTTACTTTATGTTGGTGTTGTCTATGCTGTTATAGTATATTGGTGTTGTCTAGGCTGTTATAGTATGTTGGTGTTGTCTAGGCTGTTATGGTATGTTGGTGTTGTCTAGGCTGTTATAGTATGTTGGTGTTGTCTAGGCTGTTATAGTATGTTGGTGTTGTCTAGGCTGTTACTGTATGTTGGTGTTGTCTATGCTGTTATATTATGTTGGTGTTGTCTAGGCTGTTTTAGTATGCTGGTGTTGTCTAGGCTGTTATAGTATGTTGGTGTTGTCTAGGCTGTTATAGTATGTTGGTGTTGTCTAGGCTGTTATAGTATGTTGGTGTTGTCTAGGCTGTTATAGTATGTTGGTGTTGTCTAGGCTGTTTCCGAAGCTTTATTTGTAAACACTTTGGTTCACGTCTTCTTCTGTTCACCATTGTTGACGTGAGGTGATGGACAAGTCAAAGGGCAACATTGACAGACACAACCGGTGGCATGTGTTTACTGTTGACTTTTGTTAAGGTTTAGTCAATCCGTGACGTTATCGTTAGGAATGGTTTGGGGGGGGGTGGGTTTACGCCACGGTGACTGAAAACTGCTGGATTGTAGCTCTACTAATTGTCTTATATACGACTACATACATCAAATAATTATTAATGTGGTCTGTGGTATGCCACTACATTTATCAAACACAGATTCACGTGGCCTGTTGATTCATTGAATATTGATTACTTTGGATTTCGTTATGCTACTACATACATGGAATATTGATTACTCTGGCCTTCAATATGCTACTACATACATAGAATATTGATTACTCTGGCCTTCAATATGCTACTACATACATAGAATATTGATTACTCTGGCCTTCAATATGCTACTACATACATAGAATATTGATTACTCTGGCCTTCAATATGCTACTACATACATAGAATATTGATTACTCTGGCCTTCAATATGCTACTACATACATATAATATTGATTACTTTGGCCTTCAATATGCTACTACATACATAGAATATTGATTACCCTGGCCTTCAATATGCTACTACATACATAGAATATTGATTACTCTTGCCTTCAATATGCTACTACATACATAGAATATTGATTACTCTGGCCTTCAATATGCTACTACATACATAGAATATTGATTACTCTGGCCTTCAATATGCTACTACATAATATAATATTGATTACTCTGGCCTTCAATATGCTACTACATACATATCACACTGATTTATGTGGTCTATGGTAATGTATTACATACACTGGCACATTGTTGTGATTTTAAAGAATTTTTTTTTACTAAATGTGTTTTTTGTGTGTTTTGTTTTGCTATTGTTTTAAAATCCACTTAACCCGCTCTAATCCCACCACACCAATCTTATTATCGATTGTGCTGAGACTGAGGAACTCTTCAGTCTGTTGACCAAAATGTCTGAACCATCTCGTCGAGATCCCAGCCCCTTCTCGTGGCTGCCCCGGAAGCGTGGTGACTAGCACTTGAGCCGCTCCTTTAAACCCCATCCTACTTTGGACACACAACGACTTCTACACACTTCTATAACACGAGATCGTCCCCAGCACACTTAAGCAAGAATGGCGTGCCGAGTTGATGTTCTTCACTGGCTCAAGAGAAAAATGTATCGTCTTTTTAAACCGCGGTGAATACAGGCTATCCCACAAACTACACATTGGTTACAAATCTGAGGAAATGATTGCCCGGATCAATGTACATCAACCCCTATAAGAGACCGTATAACAACTTAACAAATAACAAACACTTGGCGTGGGAACACATTCATCAGAAATCCTCCTACAACACAATCTGACTCAACTTTCAACACAAAAAACAACATCACCTAAACACAGACAATATGAATAAGTCTACCAACCGTATCTCCGGGTTCCTATCTCACCTCTATACCCGACTTAAATCAGCATCATACACAACATCTACCACAACCTCCCCAACCTTCACAACTTAATCAATAAGATAAGGTTAAAAACCAATGACAAATCCTCCTTTCCTAAAATGAACTATATCTCCATTGCTTCATCCACCTTCTCACTTTTCAATTAGAACTTTGCTATATATTATATGGCGGCTGGATAGCGAAGTGCATAGAGTGCGCCTCGCTGGCTGAGGGGCGTGGGTTTTAGCCCACGTTAAAGCCACAATAAAAATGTTGATGAATGACTATCGCTAAGAAGTCCTCCGCTCACATGGAGAGGATATGGGCACCACCAAGGTCGACCAAGCCTCGAGAAAGTTCTACTGGCAACATTAGAAACCCCTACGAAAAAAAAAGATAAATACAGGTTATTTTATGTACCTCAATGAGTTAATATTTGCTTGGTTAAAAACTCTACGTTTCAAGATCATGGGGTCCTCTTATTGTAATGGCTAAGTTCCAGAAATAGCTGGAAGTTATGGGAGAGGATCATCATCTGCTTGTGCACAATTAAAAAAAAACAAGTTTTTGGACAAAAACATCTGCAGCTATTAGCCATCACTGATGTGTAAAATTTAAACTGCAACCGTTTGCACGTCTTTTATTGGGGCATTAAGAACACGGGGAGGGTCGGGCCAGCCTCATTGGATACAGGTATCAGAGTGAAGTGGGGAGATCATCTGATGGAACAGAACATTTGCAACTTGTTTCAAACTGGTTGTTCAGGCGCTGCAATAAAACTCGGGGCGAGGGCGCAGGACATTATTTAGTACGCCTCCCTCTCTTCTCCACGACTTTGCACGCCAGTTATCATGTTCCATGAAAGATAACTGTTTGTAAATAGTTAATTTTAGTTATTACAGTAATAAATGGAAAAACATAAACATTAATTCTTAAATTTGTTGTATTTATTATAATGTTTGGGCAAAGTATGTTGATCATTATTAATGTTACAGAACTAATGATCCTACATGTGGAAGAAAATCAGAAGCCCCGAGCCTAGTGCTCTTCATGGGTCTTCCTGGAAGACCCTCCCAGCTATCTGGCCCCCTCCCCCAGAAAAGGACGTTGACAGCTGGGAAAACCCCCCCCCGGAGCGGTCGCTTCTGAAGCGGCCACCTGGGCATCTAAGACAGAAAGTCGAGGATGCCTCCCACTAAGTTGACCTCACAAGGAGGGGTGGAATTGCCTTACTATGACCCGCTACCACTTCGGCGCCACCCCGGCAAAGCATACGAGTCTCAATGGTTAGGATCGCCGCAATGCGGGGGATCATCAATGACCTACCTAGGGTGCAACCCCCATTGGAAGGTTTCCTCAGAGCTGGCGTCCGCTGCGTTCTTCGCGGTTCCTTTTGCTAATCCGTACTGGCGCTCCTGGCCCTAAACCGGCACCGCTCAATGGCGTTGCTAGTAAAATTGAGGGGGACGAAACGGTCGCTTAGGATTTACCCGACCCTCAACGGGTACTTTGGTTTTCATCATCGACAATGCATTTAAGATGCTTTGTCTAAGATCCGTACAGCGACTGTAATCATATGTGACTAGCACCTAACACCTAACATATCGGACTTTGGCATTGCCTGCCGGGAGTTGTTAGTTTCAGGCCGCCGAGTCACGGTCAGGTCCGTGCCCCACGACCTTACTCATCCGCCGAGCCCCGTAGAGGCCACCCCCTTTCGACCCCCAGAACTAAACCATTTGATATTGTCATTTTGTGTTTGTTTCCTACGATTTATCACACTTGTTTTACTTTATAATAAGATACAACTTGTGCCACTAAAACAATAAATATTAAGCTGTCACTTTAATTGTAATTAGAAGAATATACATTTCCACAAAAGTGGAATTTAAAAAATCATACAAAGTAGATTAAAACGTGTAACACCCTTAACATGTAAAAAATTCCACCATTAGTAAAACAAAACTACATACCTCTACATTTTTTCTCAAGACAGTATTATGAATAGTCACAAATAATTTATGTTAATGCACTTTATAATAAAGGAAAAAGCTTGTACATTTGTAAATTTATTTGATAGCGAATGTATATTATACATTAAAAAAATTCTCCATTTTAAAATTTTATAGTGATTGTTTATTGATGTTGTAGAAAGTTATTTTTGTATTGATGTTTTACAAAGTGATTGTTTATTGATGTTGTACAAAGTGATTGTTTATTGATGTTGTACAAAGTGATAGTTTAATGATGTCGTACAAAGTTATTGTTTATTGATGTTGTACAAATGTTATGTTGTTTTTTTTTAAGTGTCTTCCCTGAGTATAATGTCCTCACTTTTCACAAAAGATAGCGTTAATTAGTCTCGACTTGTGCAAGTAATAGTTCTAGCGTGAAAGTGATCCCTCAACTTCAATAACATAGGCACTAGGCACGTTTATTACAGCAGCTTCCGTGGAATTTTCGTTTAGCTAGATATTTTTTTATTAAAATATCAGTGAGCATGATGTCGGTGGCTTGTAATTATTGTGTCTGAAATCTTAAGCTCATGTTCCTCGGAAAAGCGAAAAATATAATAAGAAAGTTTGATAAACATTGATAAATACAATTATGACCAATGTTTTGAGAAATTGCAAAGAAAATTATATCTAAATTATAGCGTTGGAAGACTTTGATTAAATGAGTCTTATCATCATACACTGGTACCACGTTATGTATGTGGCTCAACATATAATTTATAATTGCAAATACATATCTTTTCTGTCTTAATTTTTCTAAAATTCCATTATAAGTCATTGTGATATTCCTTTGAACCTTACTTATCACGGCTTAACGGGGTTGGGGAGGGGGACTGGTTTTACCATTAACCTGTACAGCGTCATTAGTGATATTAGTGCAGTGTGCTGGGGCGAGGGTAACTCACAATTGGACTTTTCATGCGAAAACCTAATGCCAATTGAAAAAAGCATCTACACATTAAAGTCTCTAATAATAAGGTCATCTACCTTCTCCATTCTCAGTCAATTTTAAGCTTGTTACACAATTCAACAATTTAGTCCAGTCTACGACTCACTCAACTCCAACGCTCACTCAACTCCACCACTCACTCAACCCCACCACTCACTCAACTCCCCCACTCACTCAACTCCACCACTCACTCAACTCCGCCACCCACTCAACTCCACCACTCACTCAACTCCGCCACCCACTCAACTCCAACACTCACTCAACTCCACCACCCACTCAACTCCACCACCCACTCAACTCCACCACTCACTCAACTCCGCCACCCACTCAACTCCACCACTCACTCAACTCCGCCACCCACTCAACTCCACCACCCACTCAACTCCACCACTCACTCAACTCCGCCACCCACTCAACTCTACCACTCACTCAACTCCACCACCCACTCAACTCCACCACTCACTCAACTCCGCCACCCACTCAACTCCACCACTCACTCAACTCCGCCACCCACTCAACTCCACCACCCACTCAACTCCACCACTCACTCAACTCCGCCACCCACTCAACTCCACCACTATCAGACCTCTCCACCAATTTTATACAACCCCACATATGAAATCCAACTCAATGCCTCTCTTACCACCACTGTCTACCCCGGTCCAAGTACTCGCAGCAATTCTCAGAGTTCACACTTCGAGTGTTGAGTTTTTGTTACGTTATTTTCATTGCTTTTACTCCAACTGCAAAAAAAAATAATAATAATAATAATTTTAAAAAAATTAATTATACAAAAAAAAAGCTCATGGAAATAAGTTGTACAGATTTTTCTGTCGTTATTTTATTTTTATTTTAAAAATATTTTAATAAAATCTTTGTTGGGTTGGGGGTCCTTTTCTAAAGTTTGCAAATCTCTTTCGTCACAGCTATTGTTATTTATTGTTATGGCAGTTTTTTTTATTTATTGTTATGTTTTTGCTTTTCCCCCTTCCAACTGCTGCCAATACTTCCTCGGTAAATCTCGGCCTGATCGACTCGTGCGTTGCTTGCGGCGGTTACAACTTCCGGTAGATGCCGGGCACACAAACCCGACGAATGGATTTAAATCATGGCACGCAGGGGGGCCGGCTTGCAAATATGGATTACCGGAGTGAACAAATAAACTATAGTGTAAAATTACACCCCAATTTCCCCATGGGGATAAACTCGACTTGAAATTCTCCATTTAAGGAGTCTTATTTTCATTTCATTATTTTATTTTTTAAAATAATTGCTATAAACTTGAACGCAGTTGAATAAAATTTCAAACGAGTTGGCGCTTTCTGAATTCATGTCTTGCGCCTCACGTCCTATGCCTCGATACAATGTCGGTGTTATTGGATATTGTTGAAGTTTATTACGAATTGTCAGCATTTTTAAACATGGTGACTGAATGAGATCTGCTGAACTAGAGAATTTTGCTATTGGCAACTGTTTTAGATATTGTTACATATTTCTCTCTAGAAAGACTGTATAATAATATATTAAGTTTAGAGAAACTTTCCTTTGTCTATGCTGATAATCACTGATATTTTTTTTTAAATAGTTCCTATTTTTGTAAAATAGTTTTTTCTTTGCCTGATATTTTCCTTTAATTATTTTTGTCAATTAAAAAGATTGTTGATTTGTGATTGAATATGTGATTGCATTTCGTCTTACGTGTGTTGTCATGAGCATTCGTGGGGCAGAGTGCTTTCTATGTGTGTGTATGAGTATGTTGGTGCTGCCAGGGTTGTGTAGGTAACTATATGTCGACTGTATATGCGAAGGCGGTGGTGACTATGGCGGATTAAGGGGGGGGGGCTGAACGGGCTAAAGCCAGGGGCCCCCGATGATTTAGGGCCCCCAAACTTAGCATATTTTATAATAAATGTGGACAAATGTATACATGAATTGCTGAAAATATGATAAATTAATAAAATCTCATCTATTAAAATGATCTCTATTCCCACACGATAGTCTTAGCAGTAAAAAAACCTGATTTGATAGGCTCAATAACAGAAATTATTAAAGAATATTATATATATATTTTAAATTTATATCCCTAAATGAGCTCTCGTGGCCGAATGTGAAGTACTAAGGCTTGTGGTGCATGCGGTTGCGGGTTCGATCCCAGGGTGGAGTGTGAATTATTTTTTCCATGTGTTTTTTAATTTTATAAATTGTCTATTACACTCAATTTTGGGATACCGGCAAAAAGTTATTTCTTCGAATTCGGTTTTTTCATGAATAATCATTTTGGATGAGTATTTAAAAGTTACAGTCTTATATTAGCTGCTAGCAATTATTTTATCTAAAGGTACACTGGCTGGATAAGGGCCCCAGTTTGAATTGCAGCCAGGGGCCCCGTGCAGTCTTAATCCGCCCCTGGGTGGTGAAGTTGGTTATTCAGCTTGTGTGGTCCAGTTGGTAGGTCGCTTGCGTAACTTCGTGCACTGGTTAGAATTTTAATGATGAATTGAGAAGTTATTCAAGTCAGGATTTGAATGATGGAACCAGAGTTTGAATGCCCCGATGACTTATCGCGCCCTTTTGAAGGAATCGATTATTCTGTAGGTGATTACATAAATAACGTCTCCGTTACTCCAGTATAAATCTTGTACGCTCCGTGGTTTGCTTCTTTAATTATATAAACATTGGGTGAAATGGCACCAAAGAACGGTTATGGCGTATCGTTCATCTACATTCTACATGCATTAAGTAATGCGGTCGTTCATTCTACACATTTTTATTGTGTTCGCCTATTAAACACATGACTATAACGACCCATGTATACCAAGAGATATATTATTAGTTGTATTTGTTTTGCTTGGTTAACACGCAATATTCGAAAATCTTCCAGAGACCAAATATGTATATATAAACATATATAAATAAATAAATCATTCTTAGGTTACAGATTTTGTTCGAACCATGGAACAAAGTATCGATATTTGGCTTACATCTCGGAGAATCGATGACAATGCGCTGAGCTGGCGTGACGCCAGAGACCTTTCATCTCTGAGGTCTCCAGTTCGCTATTCAAATACATGCAGTTAAAGACGTCGGCACTAGGGCAGAGCCGTACAAACAGTCATCACGACCATGTGTCAATATGGAAGTCGTGGACGGTTTCGATGTTGTATAACAATACGCCCGCTCAGAGGAGATCGAACCATGATCAAATCAAATAACCAAACCGACGTGTGTTTCACTCAGCTTCTGAAGCTGGCGTAGGGGTCCGTGATTTAGTAGAAATTGAAGAAGTCCACAAGAAGAGATTATTTCTTATTATAGTTCAATACAACACACACAACAGTTAGCCACTGGGAGGTAATAGAAAAATTTGGGCTACATGATATTATACTCTTCACTGCATTTTTTGTGAGCTATTTATTGTTGCATAATTGAATCATTTCAAGGTGGAAAAAAATCGTTTTCGTAAGATATTTACTTTCCTTTATACAGTTTGAAACAAACCCTTCATTATTGCATTTTCCCCAAACATAATTTGGACAAATGGCAACACAGACAGATTTTCATGTGCATTTTTTCTATCTGCTTAAATGTGACAAAAACATGTATCTAAGGCTTAGGATGCAGACAATCCAGCAGTAATTACAGAAGGGCTTACTCATCTGGCGTGTATTTACTTGAACGTATCGACACTGTCATGTTGAACTCGTCAATTTCACACTCACGTCTGCCTCGCTCATCGCCCGGGCGTTTAATTGCTGTTGATTTTCTTGGATTGTGTCACAACGGCTGACTGGTTGTATTACAACGGCTGACTGGTAAGCTGACTGGTTGTATTGCAACGGCTGACTGGTTGTATTGCAACGGCTGACTGGTTGTATTACCACGGGCGTTTAATTGCTGTTGATTTTCTTGCATTTGTGTCACAACGGCTGACTGGTTGTATTACAACGGCTGACTGGTTAGCTGACTGGTTGTATTGCAACGGTTGACTGGTTGTATTGCAACGGCTGACTGGTTGTTTTACAACGGCTAACTGGTTGAAATACAACGGCTGACTGGTTGTATTACAACGGCTGGTTGGTTGTATTACAACGGCTGACTGGTTAGCTGACTGGTTGTATTGCAACGGCTGACTGGTTGTATTACATCGGCTGACTGGTTGTATTACAACGGCTGACTGGTTGTATTACAACGGCTGGCTGGTTGCATTACAATGGCTGACTGGTTGTATTACAACGGCTGACTGGTTGTATAACAACGGCTGGCTGGTTGTATTACAACGGCTGACTGGTTGTATTACAACGGCTGGCTGGTTGTATTACAACGGCTGACTGGTTGTATTACAACGGCTGACTGGTTGTATTACAACGGCTGACTGGTTGTATTACAACGGCTGACTGGTTGTATTACAACGGCTGACTGGTTGTTAGAGGATGGCGGTGTATACCTTTGTTGGGGGTGGTGGGGGGCATGCAGAAATTTTCATAACGTTGGTATCAAACTTTAATGCGAAATATTATAAAGTACCCTAAAACGTTGAGGCGTGAGCCTTTCATCCACCAAAGTTACTGACAAAACATGCATTATAAGTTAAGGAAAAGCTCTTGAAAGAAAACAAACATTAGTGCTACCGTGCTACCCCTTCCAGCTACTCAGCCGTACAATGTTCTCAATATAATAAAATTGTAACCGAACCATAGCAGATTTATTGCATCGATATTCATAATAACATTGAATCAAGTAATTTGAATAATCTTGTAATAAGCCTGGTGATCATTTTCAATACACCAATCGCGATTTCTATATATATGAATAAATAAATAAAATACATATATAAAACCAGTTGTATCGTAATTTTGGCAAGCCCACGTGTTACTATAAAATTGATTAATTTTGATTAAAAGGTTGAAGGAGTGACGCAGATATTATAAGAACTTAACTATTGTATTTTTTCCACACACAAAAA
This sequence comes from Ampullaceana balthica, assembly GCA_944989445.1. Lineage (NCBI taxonomy): Eukaryota > Metazoa > Mollusca > Gastropoda > Lymnaeidae > Ampullaceana > Ampullaceana balthica. The sequence goes on from CALYLW010000202.1 coordinate 648,909, forward strand.
AAAACAAAAACAAAAAAACAACAACAACAAAAAAACAGTTCAACACACCAAAAAATATATCAAGTATAACCTTTTTGGTTAGACTCCCTATTTCAACACACACATCCCATCGTATGATTAAGTCCACATTAAAAAATGTTTAGACTATGGAAAGTTTCCCATGCAAGAACTCTACCTTTGAGAATGCTCATTAAACGATCTGTCGTATTTTGTCATTCCCAGCTATTGATCAGATGATAGTGCTTCAGTGCTTTTCATCGAATCCTAACGATAAATATGGATTGCTTCTATGGAACGTCAACAACGGAGATTTCCGATTCGTGCTAGGACATAATGTAAACAATGCTCTGACGTCATTCATGGATAGATATAACCACCCCCCCTTTCTTTTTGTTTTTGTTTGGAAATAGAATGGTGGAGTCGGGGATAGGGAAGCGTGGGAGGGGGGGGAGGTTTACTCCGTGTCGCAATCTGCGTTGGTCATTTGATGTTTTGCTTCCTGTGAGGTTCTTTTGTTGGTCCTGCCCCGAATTCCCCGTGAAGCCAATGCGAAGGAGCAGTCCATTTAACCGGTGTCCGCGGGGATCGGGCTTGTATCACGTCATTTACAAGAGCATCGTGAACGCTCCAATGTTGACTTTTTCTTTGGAAATCGGTCGTTTCGGACAACGGTCCTCAAAAAGGGAATGTGCTTCCCAAGTGGTGCTCTTTCGCTTTTAACGGTGTCACGTTTGCCTGAGCCAAAAATGAATGTTCGAATAAATAATTTACCACTAACCCATATTTTAACGTTTTGCGCATGCGGTTCGGAATTGTATTTTCTGGATGTAAAAAAGAAATGCCCCACAAAACAAATGATGATGTCAGACGAAGCCCCTTCCTGTAGTCGTAAACCCCCATGGCGTAGTCGATAAATATGTGGACGTCAATACATATTGAACATTCATGGAATATTAACTTGATGATTCATGTTATTGGACCAATTCTACCGGATGTTTCTCAACACATAATGATCACAGCACGTCACATCTTTTGTCATATACCTCCCCATCTGTATGGGGTATCCTACGGGTGAACATTGTTTGGTGGGTTGGGGTGAGGTGAGGCGGGGCGTATCGGCCACGATCAGGTCAGAAAATAATGCATGTGCTGCTTGATTCATTCGACCTTTGACATGGCCAGAACGTTTAATGACTGCATCAGTGTCAAGCGGCAAACTCTGCTGTCAGTGTTAGTTATCTTGAAGTGGTCTGTGGATCATGCAGCAATGCTCAACGAATCAACGCAAATGGGACAGTCAGCATCACAAATCGGATAATTTTTAGCCATGTAACTTCAAGATACGGGGCTGCGCGTCCGTGCAGCTATCGGCAAGGCATCGTGCAGCAGTTTAGAGTTACCGAACAGAACATTTTGACAAGTATAATAAATGCTTATTTGTGGAACTTTTGCACAGAAAAAAGTCATTCTTTACAACTGTGCGCACGATTTTATTTCTTAAACATGAAACCACGAAACTTAAAGAGAACATTGGTTTTCTGTACAAATGTTACATCTCTCAAAAATAGACTTCTTATCTTATCTTCTTATCTTATCTATACAGACGCTCCTTCTATGCAGAAGATAATTGCGTCCACAACCATAACAGATGCTCTGTTGGCAAGTGATGCAGCGATCACAGGCCACTGCTTTGTGGGTTCCACGCATTACCCAGCCGCGTAACTAGTGTTAGGTACCCATTCGGAGCTGGGTGACTCAGTGACGCCCTAGGCCGCGGGGATAAATCATCGCCTTTGCATGGAGTCGAACACGTGACCATCGGTACGCCAGTCGAGCGGCTGCCACTCGACCACCGTGCCCCATCTTAAACGTCTCATCACCTATTTTTGGATCTCAACTCAAATGTTACCGCTTTTAACACCAATGTTACGTTTCTCAACTCTCTACACTAATGTTACACCTCTCTACACCAATGTTACACCTCTCTACACTAATGTTACACCTCTCTACACCAATGTTACACCTCTCTACACTAATGTTACACCTCTCTACACCAATGTTACACCTCTCTACACTAATGTTACACCTCTCTACACCAATGTTACACCTCTCTACACCAATGTTGCACCTCTCTACACTAATGTTACACCTCTCTACACTAATGTTACACCTCTCTACACTAATGTTACACCTCTCTACACCAATGTTACACCTCTCTACACTAATGTTACACCTCTCTACACTAATGTTACACCTCTCTACACTAATGTTACACCTCTCTACACTAATGTTACACCTCTCTACACTAATGTTACACCTCTCTACACTAATGTTACACCTCTCTACACTAATGTTACACCTCTCTACACCAATGTTACACCTCTCTACACCAATGTTACACCTCTCTACACTAATGTTACACCTCTCTACACTAATGTTACACCTCTCTACACTAATGTTACACCTCTCTACACTAATGTTACACCTCTCTACACTAATGTTACACCTCTCTACACCAATGTTACACCTCTCTACACTAATGTTACACCTCTCTACACTAATGTTACACCTCTCTACACCAATGTTACACCTCTCTACACTTATGTTATACCTCTCTACACTAATGTTACACCTCTCTACACTAATGTTACACCTCTCTAAACTAATGTTACACCTCTCTAAACTAATGTTACACCTCTCTACACCAATGTTACACCTCTCTACACCAATGTTACACCTCTCTACACTTATGTTATACCTCTCTACACCAATGTTACACCTCTCTACACCAATGTTACACCTCTCTACACCAATGTTACACCTCTCTACACTTATGTTATACCTCTCTACACCAATGTTACACCTCTCTACACCAATGTTACACCTCTCTACACTAATGTTACACCTCTCTACACTAATGTTACACCTCTCTACACTAATGTTACACCTCTCTACACTAATGTTACACCTCTCTACACCAATGTTACACCTCTCTACACTTATGTTACACCTCTCTACACCAATGTTACACCTCTCTACACTTATGTTATACCTCTCTACACCAATGTTACACCTCTCTACACTAATGTTACACCTCTCTACACTAATGTTATACCTCTCTACACTAATGTTACACCTCTCTACACTTATGTTACACCTCTCTACACCAATGTTACACCTCTCTACACTTATGTTATACCTCTCTACACCAATGTTACACCTCTCTACACTAATGTTACACCTCTCTACACTAATGTTACACCTCTCTACACTAATGTTACACTTCTCTACACTAATGTTACACCTCTCTACACCAATGTTACACCTCTCTACACTAATGTTACACCTCTCTACACCAATGTTACACCTCTCTACACTAATGTTACACCTCTCTACACTAATGTTACACCTCTCTACACTAATGTTACACCTCTCTACACTAATGTTACACCTCTCTACACCAATGTTACACCTCTCTACACTAATGTTACACCTCTCTACACTAATGTTACACCTCTCTACACCAATGTTACACCTCTCTACACTTATGTTATACCTCTCTACACTAATGTTACACCTCTCTACACTAATGTTACACCTCTCTAAACTAATGTTACACCTCTCTAAACTAATGTTACACCTCTCTACACCAATGTTACACCTCTCTACACCAATGTTACACCTCTCTACACTTATGTTATACCTCTCTACACCAATGTTACACCTCTCTACACCAATGTTACACCTCTCTACACCAATGTTACACCTCTCTACACTTATGTTATACCTCTCTACACCAATGTTACACCTCTCTACACCAATGTTACACCTCTCTACACTAATGTTACACCTCTCTACACTAATGTTACACCTCTCTACACTAATGTTACACCTCTCTACACTAATGTTACACCTCTCTACACCAATGTTACACCTCTCTACACTTATGTTATACCTCTCTACACCAATGTTACACCTCTCTACACTTATGTTATACCTCTCTACACCAATGTTACACCTCTCTACACTAATGTTACACCTCTCTACACTAATGTTACACCTCTCTACACTAATGTTACACCTCTCTACACCAATGTTACACCTCTCTACACTAATGTTGCACCTCTCTACACTAATGTTTCACCTCTCTACACCAATGTTACACCTCTCTACACCAATGTTACACCTCTCTACACCAATGTTACACCTCTCTACACTTATGTTATACCTCTCTACACTAATGTTACACCTCTCTACACTAATGTTACACCTCTCTAAACTAATGTTACACCTCTCTACAACTAATGTTACACCTCTCTACACCAATGTTACACCTCTCTACACTAATGTTACACCTCTCTACACTAATGTTACACCTCTCTACACTAATGTTACACCTCTCTACACCAATGTTACACCTCTCTACACCAATGTTACACCTCTCTACACCAATGTTACACCTCTCACACCAATGTTACACCTCTCTACACTAATGTTACACCTCTCTACACTAATGTTACACCTCTCTACACCAATGTTACACCTCTCTACACCAATGTTACACCTCTCTACACTAATGTTACACCTCTCTACACCAATGTTACACCTCTCACACCAATGTTACACCTCTCTACACTAATGTTACACCTCTCTACACCAATGTTACACCTCTCAACACCAATGTTACACCTCTCTACACTAATGTTACACCTCTCTACACTAATGTTACACCTCTCTACACCAATGTTACACCTCTCTACACTAATGTTACACCTCTCTACACTAATGTTACACCTCTCTACACCAATGTTACACCTCTCTACACTAATGTTACACCTCTCTACACTACTGTTACACCTCTCTACACTAATGTTACACCTCTCTACACTAATGTTACACCTCTCTACACTAATGTTACACCTCTCTACACTAATGTTACACCTCTCTACACTAATGTTACACCTCTCTACACCAATGTTACACCTCTCTACACCAATGTTACACCTCTCTACACCAATGTTACACCTCTCTACACTAATGTTACACCTCTCTACACCAATGTTACACCTCTCTACACTAATGTTACACCTCTCTACACCAATGTTACACCTCTCTACACTAATGTTACACCTCTCTACACCAATGTTACACCTCTCTACACCAATGTTGCACCTCTCTACACTAATGTTACACCTCTCTACACCAATGTTACACCTCTCTACACCAATGTTGCACCTCTCTACACTAATGTTACACCTCTCTACACTAATGTTACACCTCTCTACACTACTGTTACACCTCTCTACACTAATGTTACACCTCTCTACACCAATGTTGCACCTCTCTACACTAATGTTACACCTCTCTACACCAATGTTACACCTCTATACACCAATGTTGCACATCTCTACACTAATGTTACACCTCTCTACACTAATGTTACACCTCTCTACACTACTGTTACACCTCTCTACACTACTGTTACACCTCTCTACACTACTGTTACACCTCTCTACACTAATGTTACACCTCTCTACACTAATGTTACACCTCTCTACACTAATGTTACACCTCTCTACACCAATGTTACACCTCTCTACACCAATGTTACACCTCTCTACACTAATGTTACACCTCTCTACACCAATGTTACACCTCTCTACACCAATGTTACACCTCTCTACACTAATGTTACACCTCTCTACACCAATGTTACACCTCTCTACACTAATGTTACACCTCTCTACACCAATGTTACACCTCTCTACACCAATGTTACACCTCTCTACACTAATGTTACACCTCTCTACACCAATGTTACACCTCTCTACACCAATGTTACACCTCTCTACACTAATGTTACACCTCTCTACACCAATGTTACACCTCTCTACACTAATGTTACACCTCTCTACACCAATGTTACACCTCTCTACACCAATGTTGCACCTCTCTACACTAATGTTACACCTCTCTACACCAATGTTACACCTCTCTACACCAATGTTGCACCTCTCTACACTAATGTTACACCTCTCTACACCAATGTTACACCTCTCTACACCAATGTTGCACCTCTCTACACTAATGTTACACCTCTCTACACCAATGTTACACCTCTCTACACCAATGTTGCACCTCTCTACACTAATGTTACACCTCTCTACACTAATGTTACACCTCTCTACACCAATGTTACACCTCTCTACACCAATGTTACACCTCTCTACACCAATGTTACACCTCTCTACACCAATGTTACACCTCTCTACACCAATGTTGCACCTCTCTACACTAATGTTACACCTCTCTACACTAATGTTACACCTCTCTACACCAATGTTGCACCTCTCTACACTAATGTTACACCTCTCTACACTAATGTTACACCTCTCTACACTACTGTTACACCTCTCTACACTACTGTTACACCTCTCTACACTACTGTTACACCTCTCTACACTAATGTTACACCTCTCTACACTAATGTTACACCTCTCTACACTAATGTTACACCTCTCTACACTAATGTTACACCTCTCTACACCAATGTTACACCTCTCTACACCAATGTTGCACCTCTCTACACTAATGTTTACACCTCTCTACACCAATGTTACACCTCTCTACACCAATGTTACACCTCTCTACACCAATGTTACACCTCTCTACACCAATGTTACACCTCTCTACACTAATGTTACACCTCTCTACACTAATGTTACACCTCTCTACACCAATGTTACACCTCTCTACACTAATGTTACACCTCTCTACACTAATGTTACACCTCTCTACACCAATGTTACACCTCTCTACACTAATGTTACACCTCTCTACACTAATGTTACACCTCTCTACACTAATGTTACACCTCTCTACACCAATGTTACACCTCTCTACACCAATGTTACACCTCTCTACACCAATGTTACACCTCTCTACACCAATGTTACACCTCTCTACACTAATGTTACACCTCTCTACACTAATGTTACACCTCTCTACACCAATGTTACACCTCTCTACACTAATGTTAACCTCTCTACACCAATGTTACACCTCTCTACACTAATGTTACACCTCTCTACACCAATGTTACACCTCTCTACACTTATGTTCCAGTTCTCAACTCAGGTGTTAAAGTTCTCAACAAAAATGCGACTGTACTTAAGACAGATCTCAGCATTAATTGGATGGTTCTCATTACAAAATTGGGACAGTTTCTAGTAGACCAGGCCCAGTTCCGTGTTGTTTTTGCTCGTCATATCCGATACTACTCATAACTGTTCCTAGTTATTTCAGGAACCAGTCATATCTGATACCAGTCATATCCGATACCCGGCATATCCAATATTAGTTATATCCGAATCAGTATTCACTGAATGACTCGACTAAGTTAAGGATCTGTATCTTTGAGGCGTCGCCTTTTAATTTATCTTTTTTATACGAATTAAGATTAAAACAATTAGTTCTTTTGATTATTGGTCAATTTAGATTCATTAAAATAATAGTAATACAGATATTTGTTTAAACAGCTACTGTAGTATTCGAAGAAAGAGTTGTATTTACTAATCAGAAAGATACTTCTATAAGTTTTTACAGGGGCGGATTAAGACTGCACGGGGCCCCTGGCTGCAATTCAAACTGGGGCCCTACCCAGCCAGTGTACCTTTAGATAAAATGATTGCTAGCAGCTAATATAAGACTGTAACTTGTAAATATTCATCCAAAATGATTATTCATGAAAAAACCGAATTCGAAGAAATAACTTTTTGCCGGTATCCTAAAATTGAGTGTAAAAGACAATTTATAAAATTAAAAAACACATGAAAAAAAAGCATTCACACCCAACCCGGGGATCGAACCCGCCACCGATTGCACCATAAGCCTTAGTACTTCACATTCGGCCACGAGAGCTCATTTAGAATTGTCAATTTAAAATATATATATAATATTTTTAAATAATTTCTGTTACTGAGCAATGAAATCAGGTTTTTTGACTGCTAAGACTATCGTGTGGGAAACGAGATCATTTTAATAGATGAGATTTTATTAATTTATCATATTTTCAGCAATTCATGTATACATTTGTCCACATTTATTATAAAATATGCTAAGTTTGGGGGCCCTAAATCATCGGGGGCCCCTGGCTTTAGCCCGTTCAGCTTAATCCGCCATAGAGTTTTTAGATATTCATATACATAAAGATTTTTACTGCGAGTCAAAGGTTTGCTCATATTTTAATTGGTTACTTTGTGGCATTTTTTGCACATTTCCACGTAGGCCACTATGTGCTTTTTTGTTTGTGTTTTTTCATGCCTACCAAAAACCATGGCGCCAGCACAGTCTTCCAGAGATCCCAATATTTGCCAAATGTTCTCTTTATCTATGCCATCTAGTACAAGAGCAGTTAACCTCCAGGGAAACTTCCATGAAACAAGTTCTAAAAGGTGTTGAGAGAAGTTCACTAGGCTTGCGTTCAACTTCAAAGTTCAATATTTTATTGGCGTTTCCTTTCTAATGAGGTCCAGGTTTAGCAACATAGTTGGCTAGCTTTTTTTAAAAATTGAGATGGCTGGCATAGACATTAAAATTCTCGAATGAATGGGCTGGTGTACTTTATATTTAAATTACATAATCTCAATTATTATTTACAATGTTGTTTTCACAATTTTTTTTATTCAAATCATCTGTTTTTTAGTGTGGTACAAATAAATAAAATATAATAATCATTATTACCTTTAGTTGTACCTGATGTCTCTCCAATTTGAATTCTGATAAACAATTCAACCGTTAGCAGCCACCACTGAAACTCACATTGCCGTTCAGACATTTCCTGAAGTTTCTATAGCAATAACAATAGTGTAGGATTGGCTTCGAAGATCAGATTTATAAAATTATTTTTAATACTGAATTTGTGGCGCTGCCAATGTTTTTTTTAATATTAAAGCTTTATCAGATCAAAGTCACCCGTTTTAAAGACCAATGAAGCTTCAATAAAAAAGAACAAAACAACTTTTAAATATATAACCGTCAAGGGAGAGAAACAAATGACATATGATTGAGAAATACGTGAATAACTAACTATTAATACTAGAGCTGTTATCGATTAATTTAAATTTAATCGTTAACTTTTGAAAAATTATCGATTAATTAATCGATAATTGCGATTAAAGCCAAAAATAGAAATTTATGACGTCATTAAACTGATCATTTATCACGGACATTGAAAATTAAGAATATTTTGAACTAAATTTTATGACAATGTGTTGATACTTGATCGGATGTTTGTGCTGAAGGTCAGCGATGTATTTGATCCTTTAAAAGAGAATTGTTTATAGCAGTGAACACAGTAAACTTTTTCATCATCTTCGACTTTGCCATCCGCAGTTAGCGTAAAAACAAAATTTTGCTCAACTTTCTAGTTATATGTTTAAATTTAACTGCGCTGATGCTGTTAGTATTTTTAGTTGACGTCTGCCGGTCCACATTAAGTAATAAAATAAATTATAATATTACGCGGGAGAAGTTTTGACGTAAAAAAATATATAAATTATTATTAATTGTTAATAATTATTTATTTATTTATTAAAAAATTTAAAATATTATAAATATTTTCTTTAATTTTAATCGAATTTTTATCGATTAAAATATTTAATCGATAAAAAATATTAACGATTAATCGAGAAATTAATCGTATATTTCCGCAACCCTAATTAATACTTATTAATAGAAGCAAATATATTTTAATCTTTAATTTGGGACTTAATTGGGTCTTTTACACCAACAGGTATGTATATTAAGTTGTTATTCAATATTATTAATGACAGTGTTCATGTAACCCTGCGAAAGTTACTTTGAACTAGTATTAATGTGTGCTTGGAGCTCACGTCAAACAAATTTTTACATAAAAATATCATAACTATAGTTGAGGATTGCTGAGCATATACACAAATCTTTAAAAATACGGCTCTTTTGTGGATACATGACTTCAAAGTTTAATGAGTTAATATAAATACATAAACATAGCATAACCAAAAGTAACGTATTAAAAACGAGCTAATAAAAGGACTTAACTTATTACAAACTTCAAACTTCTTTTTTCCAGAAAAAATAATAACTTCAAAACAAGTAATAAAACTCGAATGTGTATTTAATCGCAATTTCCAACAATTTGTCCATAACAGTTTTCGAGACAAATCACTAAACAGTGTTCAGCAAAGAAATAACGATCACACATAATTTTAATAATTCATAACAGAATAAAAACAACCTGTAAGAACAAAGTTTGTGACTATAAATCTCTTATATTTGAGACATAAATAATGATCCTACATTTGGAAGAAAATCAGCAGCCTCGAGCCTAATGTTCTTCATGGAAACCCCCCTCAGCTCTCTCGCCCCCTAAGAGACCTAAAAGCTGAGTGCCCCCCCCCCGAATGGTCGCTTCTGAAGCGGCCGCCTGGGCATCCAAGACAAAAAGTCGAAAATGAGACATAACTAAAAGTATTGATTATGTTCAATATAATACGCACCGCGCGACAAACATTTGCAGACCAAACGTGACTGAACTCCCCTTGCTGTAAAACACGGGGATGTGGTTAGTGATGGCTAAATGAACTCCAGTGACCCGTGCAGGTCAACTACAGCAAACTGCTACATAAAAATACATAGAGATAAACTAAATATTCATTATTTTAATTACGGTACATTCGATCGACATGAAATTTTGTTGCAATGCATTGTTAGGTGACACAAGTCTATGTTCAAAATTTCAGCTCGATAACATTACGGGAAGTGGGTCATTTTTTACTTAAGTTTTTCCGCGGGTTTGACCACGACAGAGAGAGATGACGACAAGACGGCGAAGTTAATATAAGGAATTTAAAAATAAATCACCCATTTAGGAAAATTATCAAAAATGTGAACTGTTTACATTGGAACTGGAAGCTATACTATGTATTGCAACTAACAATTATTTTAAAAATCATCCGAAATTGCACTAAATGTTAGTAATCAATTTCAGTGCCAAACTTAGCAGCTTTCAAATTAGACTCTATTTTGTCTATATTATTATTTGTAGTAGAAATATTATCAGTTGTACAAGGCAATTTTGCGGTCAACACATGTTGAGTTGAAACCAAGAATTTCGGCCTTTTTTTATCAAGGGAAATCATTCTAGATTACATTTAAAGTAATTTCAAATCAATAAATCTGAAAGTAAACAAAAACATTCCTTCTCCTACGTTCTAAATATTATTAGCTATCGTTTTGCGTTTGTTTTAACCCGATAGATGTTATGGTTGGCGAGAAAATGACAAAATACTGATTATTTTTTTCTTTTTCTGGGAAATCCAACAAACCTTTACGGGAATTTTTTGGCCCGTGCACATCCTTGGGACCTCATTAACATATTTGCAAAAGACCCGAACTCTCTATCTGGTATTGTTTATGAGTAGTTGCTTGTGCAAGCTCGAACAGACATCCATACAGGACAGACTTTTCAAATATATAAAACGCAATTTGTTCCATGGCGAAATTGTGCTAAAAATGAACGTAAAGGGTTGATGTGTGGTTACTTTCATAGTCTACTTCTCACTGCATTTTGAATATAAAAAATTATGACTCTCAAAAGTCGCCTTTATTCATCTATTGCTCTAACGTTTTTCCGAACATATTATTATCTTATCTTATCTTATCTATACAGACGCTCCTTCTATGCAGAAGATAGTTGCGTCCACAGACCATGACAGATGATCTGTTGGCAAGTGATGCAGCGTTCACAGGCCACGGCTTTGTGGGTTCCACGCATTACCCAGCCGCCTAACTACATGTAGTGTTAGGTACCCATTCGGAGCGGGGTGACTCAGGGACGCCCTAGGCCCCGGGAACAAACCCTTGCCTTCACACGGATTCGAACCCGTGACCATCGGTACGACAGTCCAGTGGGCTGCCACTCGACCACCGCGTATTATTTAGAAGGCTTAGGGAAGGCAACGGGGCAAAAAGTCACGTGACCCCAAAAGGTGCTGAATATCAGGAGTGAATACTAAATTTATTTTATAAAGTTTTTATCAAGTTCATTTGTGCCAAGTTTGGTCTAGCAATACAATTATTGAAGTTATATTGAAGGATCTCATTTAATGTTTGTCTCAACGATTGTATGCTGCACAATGCAATGTGTAAAAGAGGTGTATGCGCACAAGAACACAGACCCTTGCCTTATGTATTTAAAGAAACGGCAGATAAATGTGGACCAGGCGTTTTGTTAGTGATGCAATAGAATTGGAAACAAATTAAACTTCTCGAGATGCAAGATACACATTAAAAAAAAATTCATGCACCCTGTTGTTTTTTTGCTTACTGTGTACATGTTTAACCGAGTGGTCGATACAGGCCGTTGTTTGTTTACTTACTGTGTACAGGTTTACCCGAGTGGTCGATACAGACCGTTGTTTGTTTACTTACTGTGTACAGGTTTATCCCAGTGGTCGATACAGGCCGTTGTTTGTTTACTTACTGTGTACAGGTTTACCCGAGTGGTCGATACAGGCCGTTGTTTGTTTACTTACTGTGTACAGGTTTATCCCAGTGGTCGATACAGGCCGTTGTTTGTTTACTTACTGTGTACAGGTTTATCCCAGTGGTCGATACAGGCCGTTGTTTGTTTACTTACTGTGTACAGGTTTACCCGAGTGGTCGATACAGACCGTTGTTTGTTTACTTACTGTGTACAGGTTTACCCGAGTGGTCGATACAGGCCGTTGTTTTTTAACTTACTGTGTACAGGTTTATCCGAGTGGTCGATACAGGCCGTTGTTTGTTTACTTACTGTGTACAGGTTTATCCCAGTGTTCGATACAGGCCGTTGTTTGTTTACTTACTGTGTACAGGTTTATCCCAGTGGTCGATACAGACCGTTGTTTGTTTACTTACTGTGTACAGGTTTACCCGAGTGGTCGATACAGGCCGTTGTTTTTTAACTTACTGTGTACAGGTTTATCCGAGTGGTCGATACAGGCCGTTGTTTGTTTACTTACTGTGTACAGGTTTATCCCAGTGGTCGATACAGGCTGTATGGTCGGACGATTGTTTCAAATCTGATTAAATTTGAATACCAAAGTATTCATCTGTTTAGCATCATTATGCACGAAATAGCTGATCAGAAAGCATATTTAACAATAAATATCATAACGCATGTTTAACTTTTGTTTCATATAAAGATGCTCTGGTTACTTTCACCGCTCAACTCTGCATGGTCTTTATTTTTATGTCATGAGATTTTCTTTCGAAAGAAATGTATTTTCCACTTCTTAAGAAATGTTTTTCTTACCTTCTAGTTTCTTTCAACTTGTCTGATAGTTTTTTCCTCTTCTGTTTCTGTTATATAAAGTTATTGTTGAAAGCACCCCACGCTTTAACTTTTATTTTAAAAGTTCATTTTTCCCGGGTGGCTGGAAAAACATTTCTTTAAGTTTCATGCAAAAAAAATAAATAAATAAAAAAATATAATAAAATAATTAAAAATAAAATAATTATAAAATAATAAAATAAATAAATAAAATGTGCTTGAAACTGTTTTTATTTCTATTTAAATGGCAGCTTTTGGAATCAGTGATTATTCAGAAACCAAGACTTGGTCAGGAAATATTGCCTCAGAAGAAAAAAATCAGTGAGATTCCGAAACAGGCCACCCAGCAAGTGGTAGAAGTTGTAGATTTAGTCATTAAATGGATTAGTATAAATAATACTTTCTTAATGAAAGCATTTAAGCCACCCTCCACCCCCCACACACACATTTTCAGGGTTTCATTGGAGTGTTGGCACCTTGCTATAAATAAATAAGTGGATTTTGGTTTTATTTTTGGGCGCGCGGTCCCAAAAAGGTTCGCCATCACTGCTCTACTGTGTCATAACTTCAGCTGCCCTGAATAGGAATAGTAAGAAGAATCATTTCTAAAACAACTTCGGCGCGTTCTTCTCTCATTGTTACAATTTTATGAAATGATGAAGTCAAGGAAAAAATATCAGGCGCAACGAGGCGGGTTTGAAGGCCAAACGAAAGGGTTGAAATTTTTCAAAATTTTACACGATGCCGCACGGGGATTTATTTAAATTTGTTGAGACTGGAAGAAGTGAGTGGCACAATGTTAGTCTCAGTGCGTCAAGGGTGTATGGCATTTTTTCAGAGATTTTAAGTCTGATCGCCAAATACGGACTTTGTCTTCCAAAGAATAATAGTAATAATAATAAAATGGTAATTAAAATATAGTACAGTTGTTAAAATGTCAAGGATATTGTCACAGAACTTATGGCCGAGGTTTGAAAGCGCGAAGATGGATTCCTTCAAAGACCTTGAGTAGCAGCTATCTGACGTCCTTCCACATGAGGTAGCCACTTGTGTCGATAATATTAATACTACAGTTGATAGACACACTTGATGTGGGTTTTTTAAATATAACTTTTGCAAAAAGTATCTTTGCATATTTTGGAGCTTTTAAATTCTCATCCAAATAGCAATCAATTCGCATCTTGGAATCAACATTTGACAGTCTCAGAGCCTTTACTTTTAAATATAATCCAGGCTAAGGTATTACAAGTTGAGCATTCATTTATGTGAAGCATAACTGATATTTTATCTCATCAGATTTTGGTTGAGAGCACTTTATGTGTAAAGGTCTGTTACAATTAGGTTGCGATTCTGACGACAATCTCGATGCCTATGGTCACCTTGGTGTCCATGACTACCCTTCATTCTATACCGTCACAAGATCAAGCTTCCAATTTGTATCTGTAGTTTGAGAAACTGCTACTATTTTTTTAAACATGTTGTGGTGTGTGGTATTAAACTTGTATGCAGCCTTCAGCGTGTTGTGACTACGTTGAAAACTATTCCACAAAGAATGCCACTGCAACAGCATCACGAAATCTTTAATATAATAAAATGATTATTTACTTTAGTATAGAAAACATCAGGGCTGTGGAAATCTTCCAGAGCAATTAGTATATAAATCAGCCTAACATTTGTAAACTTCCGCTTTAGACGACATAGATTTACTAGCCTAATCATTAAAATTACACTAATGTATAGTATTATATCCTCCCTCCCCCCTACCCATCGTCTTTTTTATTCTTCCCTTTATTTGCTATTTTCTCGTTTTCACATTGCCTACTTCAATGTTTGACAAATCAAATAGAAATGTCATTGACCTTGTTTTATTGACTCGACTAATTCAGTTACACAAAAAGCCATAAAAAAATCTCCATCTGATTAGATGGTGGCCTAGTTAGTTTAACAACATCATTGAGGGGACTAAAAGTACAGGCTACTAGACATTTTGACCTCATCTCACGGTGGAACGCCCAATAACGATTATGATATTCGTTGCTTTTTTCTTACGAGGCGTGATGGGGGAGGGGTGGGGGATTGGTTCTACCAGGTGGAATTGATAGTCTAGTTGACACATCATCGCCAAATGGCTTGACAATGGCCTAGTCACGTTTAGATCATTGAACATCTGTTGGTTTGACTTGTAACATTATTATTCTGTCCATTTGATTTACTACGTATTTAGTCAACGGATTCATTTCTGGAATACAATGTCTACTTACTCTTACCCAACTGCTAACATAACTACTAGTTTTTCGTATTTTTACTGAACTACTATTCCTTGGAGCGCAAACGCAACAGTCAGCTATTTTTTCAGACCGGCGAAACGCGATGTGAAAGTTATTTATGAGGTTCTTCCGGGTTCTTTGTTTTACTCAGCCGTTTCGGACGATACTTAAAAATAATTAGTTGTTTTCTTATTTTACTAGCAAAAAGTACGAGCTTTCGAATAGTGTTAATTAAAATGTCATATTTTGTCAAAGTTGCATGGTAAAATAAAACATAATTTAATTTTTATGATTGAAATATATTTCTTTTGAAATTTTATTTTTTTATATTGTACCAAACTTAAGAATATTGACTTTTGTACACGATATCCAACATTGCGGCGATATTCTAAAAAAGGCACGAAAACGGCAATGCCATTGAATGGAAATGTGGGGAGGGGGGTCAAAACCGATAGCGTAGCTGACTCTAAAACATGGTTATAATCAGTGCTTTTTTTTTCTTTTTAGAAAAAAAAAGGTTTTGAACCCATGCAAAAAGGTAACGGAACACAACCTTAAAAAAAGGATGCTGACAGTAAAAAAAAAGGTGCCGGAACGCTGTCCCGGTGCATTACGCGGGAAAAATGACTTGTAATAAAGATAATTTTCAAGTGACAAATGTAATATTCAAATTATATTGACCTCAATAAAAACTATTTATATTCCATAGTGCTTAAAATATACTTTTTGATGATATCGTTGTTATTAGGAAATGATCAACTTTAATTATGGAAAACATTAAATAATGAGATTAAAAGTAGATAAATTGTGGCAAGGAAACGCGTTTTTTTTTGCTCCAGTTTGTGGTACCGACTGCTATAACTCTACCTCTGCCTGGAGAAGCCCATCCATCCAGTGGCGTAGCTAGGGTCGTCTGACACAAATTCTGCGCCTTTTCTCGGACCAACAGATTTTTCCTTAAAATAAATTGTTTGCAATCGCATAGAGAATTATTAGTCTGTATTCTAATTCATTAAAATACCCGAAGCAAAATGAACCAAATAAACCGTAAAATTTCAAAATATTTCTAGGGGGCTCAGTGAGCCCCCAGAATTTGTCGGTCCGGGAAGGGGCGCAAAATTTGAGTCATGTCCCCGGGCGCAGATGACCCTATCTACGCCACTGGTCATTGCATCAGCATTGTTATGTTATTGTGACCGACAGTCGGCCAGAGGTATGTTAACATATTCCAGTTTCTCTATGATAACCCTTTCAAGGCTTGCTGCGTCTTTGGAATGAATATGAACAAAACCTAAAAATGATTCTTTAATGGTTAATTTTTTAGTTTGAAAATCCACATGGCGCCCCTTAATGCTCAATGGGGGCGCCAAAATCATGCTTGTCAACTGGTTTGTAAAGAAGATATTTGTGGAGCTTCAAAACTCAATCTTGCAAATGTATTTGAAATACATTAGTTTTCATCAAAATAAATTTAAATAATTAATTGTAATTCTCATTTTGGCGCCCCCTAGCTACGCCACTGCATCCATCTCTTGTACGACATGCGGACGAAAATTTCGTGCAAGATTAAGGCTTATTCCAGAGGACACACTTGGCGGCCTAACACTGGACTAATATGATGAGAGTGGTAAGCGTCGACTACGAAGGACGAACAACAACACCAAAGCCACTATTCAAGCCAAAAACATCGCCACAAAGAGAGCCCAATGTCCAGATATACAACATCGTGTGAACAGCCTGAGACTCTTACCAGCACAAAGTACGTGTAAAACATTTGAATACATGTACACAAAAAGTGGCATCCAGTGGAGGTATTCCCCCTTCCTCTTGATTATTTTTCCGCTCTAAGAACCTGCCACAATGAAAATGTCCGTGTGTGAAGGATAATAACAAATCGATGCTCAAATAATTGAATATCTTTTCTGAGTGCACAACCACCTGTAATACGAGGCTTATGGCCACTGAAGCCTCTGTTTAATTGATACTTAGGGAAACAGTGCCAACTCTTTAGGCTGATAACATTGACAGCTACGACATAATATACTTTACTGAGTGTTTGGGTCTAACCATGTATGGTTGTGTCTAGTCATGTGTGTTTGTGTCTAGTCATGTGTGGTTGGGTCTAGCCGTGTGTGGCTGGGTCTAGCCGTGTGTGGTTGGGTCCAGTCATGTGTGGTTGGGTTTAGCCGTGTATGGTTGGGTCTAGCCATGTGTGGTTGGGTCTAGTCATGTGTGGTAGGGTCTAGCCGTGAGTGGTTGGGTATAAATATTTTTAGTTGTGCTTGGTAAAAAAAACTCGCTGGGAAGAGGCAGGACAATGGCGATTCTGTTTCCTAAACCAATAAGAAGAATATTGTTGACTTTAAAAAATGTTATGTAGCTGACATCGCTCTTTCCTTTGTTAAGCGAAAAACAATTCAAGAAACGCTAGAAAAAAGTTCTACCATCCATTAGCATAGATGTAGCCACTATCATGAGAAACGGGATACAACGAATATAGTTCTTTTTAATCACCTTAAATCTTCATTTATTCTCAAACAATCTTTCATTTTTATCCAATAAATACATCTGAGACATAATCCATTTTTACAGATTATTTTTCGCCTTCAGTTCATTGATTTCATTTAGGTTCCATTGTTCGAAAAGAATTGTTAAATGTTCAGCAACGGTCAACTATATTTATTACTTTGTTTGGTTCCTCCGCTGCTTCAGGTTGTCAGACATTGTTGGCAGAGAATGCCGCTTTTGTATGTTGATAACATTTTGGGTTAGAAACCTTACGGCTGCTGTCTTTACAGGCTCTTCCCTTTTGGCGCCTTAAAATAATTATTTGAATAAGTATATTTTGTATTATCTATAGCGTACGGCACACTGGTTTGACAACCCATCCAAGGAAATGTTAAAAACTGTCTGTAACTTTCGAATGGTTTATAATTAATACTTTTATAGCACATTTAAATATATTCGCCAATGTTTCGTGAACAGATTTTACAAATTAAAATTTTATTATTTATTGATTGATGAAAATCTATTCACTTATCTACATTCAAACGTCATTATTTTCACTACTTTATAAAATTATTTACTTGAAATATATTTTTTAAACTTATACTATTCAATTAACTATAATTTATTATTAAGACTGAAGGCATTTTTCATCCGATATATTTTAGCCTCAGGTTATGAATTCTTTTACTTTAATTTGATTACTTTGATATTTGTTCCGCTGTGACACAAAATAAATATGAGCAGGCTGTACTATAACTACTCTAGATTAGTAAATTTAGATGATTTAACCAAAAAAAGAAATTTTCCGACACTTTCTCATTATTACACAAATATTTCATATTCTAGCATCATTTTATAATTACCATAAATGGGCACCCTAGGACGAGTTATCTTTATGCGATAGCCATAGCAAGCTTTACTGTTACGTGAATGACCGAAAATATGTTGAAAAGTGAATACCTACGCATGCTTCTTGCATGGTGTACTTCTATGCTTAGTAACGATGAATATATTGTCAGTCCTGACTGGCCCGCAAGTATCAAACCGTTGCCAGGCCTGGTCTAAAATACGTGATAACCATTTCGTCCTTTCTTACCTCTGGTCTCATCAAAGTTTCTCCTTTCGTCTCGTTTCAGACAGTAACTTTGTCCTCGGCAACGCACAAGCCAACGGCTGGCCCATTGTCTACTGTTCCGATGGCTTCTGTGAGCTCACGGGCTTCTCGAGGGCCAACGTCATGGCCAAGGGATCTGGCTGCCGGTTCCTGTACGGGGCGGAAACGAGCGAGGCGGAGACCCACAAGATACAGGAGGCCCTGGAGGAGAAGATGGAGCTGAAGACAGAGATGCGATTCTACAGAAAAAACGGTGAGTGCTAGTGATGGGGTCATGTTCCCATAAAGCTGCGTGTCTGTGCGGCCGCGCAGATATCTTTTATCTGACCGACGCCACGCAGCACTTTTGAATTACCGTGCAGCAAAATTTGTAAAATATTGCACAAAAAGGGCTGCTGTGCAACTTGCACACGGACCAACGAACCTTAGCGGGAACATTGGTCAGTTTTAATCTGTGGTTAGCGTCAAATTTCAAAAGTCTTTTCTTGTGCGTGTCCCTGACTTGTCATGTGTCAGTTACGATGCAATTATATCGGCTGTGGGTCAGTTTGTTTTTCGAAATGAGTTTAGTTTTTTCACTTTTGGAAAGGCTGTGAGGTGACTGAGACTCTGACATTTGTACATTGTAAACATTAGTGTTAAATAATTAGATTACATTAGATTATAATTGTAATAAATCTTAGACTGCCTAGGAAATTTAACACAGCCATATCAAAACTTTTGTTGATATAATGGATTAGCATCGTCTACTTGACAAATTTTATATCTATATCTTTTTTTGTCATTATAAAATCTTACAACTTGTAGTCATAATATTAATTACGAGCAACAAAGCCCATCCAAGGAATTTCCGCCACTGTTCGGTGACATGTTATAACTCCCCTTCAACAACCGTAGTGACCGGCATACATATGCATCACGTCAAAAATACTATTCATTATACTTAAAAAAAATAACTCATAATAAAAGAAAATCCGTAAAAAAACCAAGATTTTGACTATAAATCCTTTATGTACGAGACATAACTAAAAAATGTTCATTATAATACGCAGCGCAAGACCATCCAACAATACAAAATTGTAGTTGTGTCGTAAAACATGTTTAATATAATACGCACCGATCAGGAATATGTTTATAAAAAGTGTTGTCAATAAAATACGCACCTTATTGAGCGACAGAAAGGTTGTTCAATATAATACGCACCGCGACACTATAGCAAAAAAAATTAACATGTTACATAGAGATAAATAAAATAATCTAAAAATTCAATAATTTAATTAGAGTACATGCGATCGATCTGAAATTTTTATACATTGATTTTATTATCGGCACGAAACTTCCTGCAAAATTTCAGACCGCTAGCTTACGAGGAAGTGGGTTAAAAATCGATCCAAAGTTTTTTTTCGATAAACAAACAAGCAATCAATCAAACAACCAGACACCACGAGTTAATATAAAGGATTTAAAAACAGAGCTTTTGACTGTAAAACCCAACGCGCATATAACTCAAAATAAAGTCTTGGAAGAAATACTGCACCAAAAATAACTCGTTTTGAACGTCCGCGTAAACGTGTTTAATATGATTGGCTGTAAGAGTCATATGTGTTTGAGGGACCAATCGCTATCGATGACCGCACAGAACATAGCCTTTTATTATATAAGAGATATCTGACGTTTCGAACAAAACAATAATAAATGAAGACCCATTTGTATTGCTAAGAAGATAACGTTTTTTAAAAGCAAAGCAAAGTATTAGATTGCAAATTATGAATCTTCCATTTTGGTTTAAAAGAAGCTACGGTTAACCCTGACCTAACAAACTAACTATTTTTATCGCGGCGGTACGGCATGACCGTGCAGCACTGAAAACTACCAATTTAAAATGTGCAAATATAGCCATGCAATCTCTGTTTTTGGCATTTGTTTTCTTTTGAAGTTCCGGCCTTATCGGCTTTGTTAAATTCCTGAACCAGACTAAGCTTACGCTCTCCAAGAATTAGAAGTTATCGTATGATAATAAATAATTCTGTACATTTATATTTCAAATAATAATAATAATAAATGGCTAATTTTTATAGCGCTGTTTCCCAGCAAGGAGCCGGGCTCACAGCGCTTTGAGAGAAGGATTGCTTTGACAGACATTTATTTGGATATCCTTTTAGAATATCATCTCCAGTTTTCATGTTGATTTAGGACATGTTGGGGACAATTTTTATGAGACAAACACCTGCAAATTTTTTTGGCGATGGCTTAAAATTGGGTATCCATGATGATGTTTTTCATTTTATTCTTAGTCAATATCTTAAGACTATCCTATACTTCCTCACAAACACTCATTGATACAAAACCTTCTTTTATTCGGGGAATATCCTGAAACAACAAAATTTCATTGATAGTTTCGACCTTTTTGACGTCACGTTCCCGCCATTGTCACGGGGGGCAAATAGCAGGCTGTATTGCAAAGCCGTCTCTGCCATCAAGGGCGAGCACCAAGTTCATTTTCCTAGTGGACGAACTTCCGTGTCCGGCGTATTTGAAGCGAAAGTACCAATCAGCTAATTGTAGCGTACACATTGCAAGAGGTCGGATGTCCCAGAGACAAGTGGTGCAAAAAACGAGACGATAAATGTGCTTATCTGGTTCTTACATTTAACTTGCACTTTCTAACCCTTGGACAAGTTCTTTTATTTTCTTTTTTTTTGTGGGGATTTGGGGGAAAAACGGGAAATAACCTTTTATTCACTTCTGGCGGCACTTACATGGGAATTTCTTAAACATATTTACTACTGTGGAAAAAGGGGTAGTCCGCCCTTGAAGGCACATGTACTGTGATTAATAGAGCGGCTGTAACTTTGGTCAAGTGTCGAGCTGTCTCGTGCAAAGCTCTATCACCAGCTTCGCCAATGAGCATTATTTACCCGCCCCCAACACCCCCCTCGCTAAAATTTGTTGTAAGTGCAGAAAAGGTGTTACTCCCCAACTTTAGTAATTCAACAAAGTTATATCATCCCAAATTCGTGTCTTCCCTTCATATTAGTATCGAAAGACATAACCAAGAAAAACCATTATCATTTTTTTAAACTTCTTACAACTTTTTTTTTAACATACGAGACAATGTTGACTCGTTTCTGTGCTACATGGATCGTTCTGTAACATCACTCGGCAGCTTCAGGGGTGGGGGGAATGAAGATAATTTTTAAAGATAATAATAACAGGATGTCAACCTGAAAAATTCGCTGATGGTTGAATAACATGCAAATAAATATTCCCCATGAGTTCCATTCCCTCGAATTTTTTTTTGTTAACTCTCCTCACAATATTTGAAAGTTTACAGAATTTCTGTTTGTGTACAGAGGAACTACATCGACATGCAAGGAATTTCGTCCCTGCCCCCTTTATCTGGAAAAACACGACGCTACTTGTATTACGATTTGTTGCAAGCAAACGACACCAGTAGTGCCTTCCCCTTCCCTGTGCTGTCATTACATATCCCCCTTGTACCCTCTTTTTTCCATACCGTTTCATTTTTTTTCCTTCCTAAAACGCCGAGAACCCTGGCAGCTAGAGTTTCCCCATGATGATTCTTCCAAGTTGTGAAAGATTGGTGCTCATCTTTCACTGTGAACGCCGTACAAACGGATGAATTGAGCCCCTTGATCTGTGCTGACATTCGACCGTTATCCAAAGTACGACCAGTGGTCATGGCAGACTTAGCGTATGACATGTGTACTCTAGCGACTGACGAGATAGGTGCGGACATGATTTCCCAATAGACGTGTGAACATTTGTTCCAGGCCAGAAAAGCAGATGCTTTTTTCTTACTTCATGCAGGATGAATCTCAGATAATTTAAACGTTTAACGCAAAATAGGAAACGAGGAAATTGTTGAATTATAATTGTTTATTGTGTGTAACAGGTTTTGTCGAGATCTATATTTTAATTGTAATTTCAGTGTTATTTGGTCTTTGTGGATATCGAAGTCTGAGGATTTGCTTTTACAATGAACTATTATATTTGCACACATTCAATAAAATGCAATGTCTGAGTTGAGTTTTTTTGTGTGTTGAGTTTGTGCTCTATGATTGTGTTACAATTTATGGTATAGTTTGGGCTAGTGTGGTCCCTGTGTTAGAATTTATAGTATACTTTAGTCTATTTTGTTCCTTGTGTAAGAATGTATGGTAAAAATTTGGTCTTATCTAGTCTCTATGTTATAATTTATAGTAGAATTTAGTCTAAAATAATTATTTGATAATTTATAGTAAATTTTGGTCTAATGTAACACCTATTTGATAGTTTATGGTATATTATGAGCCCGATTGTTCTTATAAACTCATTTACGTTACTTGTTTTAAAGCGTTTTCATTTTAAAACTAGTTTGTGCTGCGGCGCCGTGGCACCTGCGGCGCCCCCTTTTTTTTAAGGGAGCCTACGGCGCCCACCTTTTTCAAAAGCCCAACTCAACTTGTCCTTTTATAATAAATACGTAATAATAAACTTTCTTAAATGTACACAAAGTATTTAATAATAGGGTTTTTTTTCTCAAAAGCCCAAGTAACTTATCCTTGTATGATAAATACGAAATATTCCTGAAATGTACACAAAGTATGTATATTTAGAAAGCAGCGCATCAAATTACTGCACCAAAAAAATAACTCTTTGAGTCAGTCAGCACTGTTTACAAAACAAATGCTGACGTCATAGGTTCGTGCGTTGTTTGGTTAATGTTAATCTGGAAACCAAAAGGATTATGATTTAGCGTTAGGCGTGAGGCAGTCAGCGATAATTGAGCGTAAATATATATATACTAGATTGTTCCGGGGCGCCGTGGCGCCTTCGGCGCCCACTTCTTTTAGGGCGCCTACGGCGCCCACCTTATTCATAAGCAAAAATTAAACTTGCTGAAATGTTCACAAAGTATTTTTATAGGGGCCGTCCATAAAGTACGCCACTTTTTTTGTCAAAACCCCAAGTAACTTATCCTTGTTTGATAAATACGAAATATTAAACTTCCTGAAATGTACACAAAGTATTTTATAATTATAAATCATCAAATCCTATTTTTACATCGTTCCCTTTTTCCAAAATTAAGATATAAGCTAAAGCAATGACGTCATATAATATATTTTTTACAGCGCGTCTTTAATTTGTAATTAATTTGCACACCTTTTGATGCACACCTTGTATTTTAAAATATAAGATCAACCAATGACGTCATATTAAATATTTTTACAGCGCTAATCACCACACGATTTTTTAAAACTGCTATAGACTGTTGTACATCATCAGCGTTCCACATCCAATGAGTGACTTGGGCTTTTATATTATATATGAATACTTATAAAATGCAAACTCTCATTGCAACCTACTTGTCAACACAAATAAATTTAAGAAACTAATTCAGGAGTCACATGGATTTCATTTTTGTTCTTAATATAATTCTCAATACAAAAATCTCGACTTAGCGACCGTTGACCAGATTAAAATAAAATGTATCTTCTCCATTTATGGGTGTTCAAATTATCGACATAATTCAACACGCTTCGGTATTTAAAACATCAATTTGTTTGTAGTAATAACAAATATTTGGATTTACTGAAAAATTCCGTGTATTCAAATGGGCGCTCTTCTTTCCATCTCAAGCGTATTTAGGCTTATCTAAAGACAACCGTCTTTATATAGAGATAATAAATTTGAAATGCCCGGATTTTTAGACCGTGACCTTAGACAACATAAGCACTCCAATTTTATTTCCACCACGTTACAAAAATATATCACATGTAAAAAACAAACAAAAAAACAAAAAAAACTTTAAAAAGTACTTGAGAAATATTTTCTCTTGCACTATTAGGCTTGTTATACCCCGCCCCCTCCAATCCATGACGTTGCCGTATTTAAAGTTACAAAACTCTCAAACACACAAGTTATTTCTGGTGGCCTTTAATCAAATAAAAAAAAGTATTCTCTAGAAACAGTGGCTTATTGATTTTTCTTCGGGACTCAATGAAAGAGTTGATAATTTCACAGTCGACCGGGGAGACAATGTGTCTAACTAATGATCAAAGTGTTGAACAAACTAAACAATAATATGAAAACGTGTTTTCGTCCGGAATTTTTTATTAAAAATTTCATCCCACTACATAAACCTTTGTTTTCCTTAGAAATTAAGACGTAAATGTCATTTGTTCTAAACTTCTTTGTTTAGTTATCTCATCAACTCAGTTTTTGCCACATACTTTCTCACTCGCTCTCTTTCCTTGTCTGAGGATCTTAGGACGCTGGGTCTGATTAAGACCTTATATTCTGGTAGAAGACATCAAAGATAAATCACATCACAATTCACGTGGGAGGCAGCATCATTAAATCTACCCCATAATCCGTAAATAAGTCGCCTCCATTGGTGCGTCACTGCTCCGTTCTCCCTAGTCAAATTAATGGTGGCTATTTTCACTCTCAAATTAGTGGTGTAATTGTTTCATTTATTAGAGGCAGCTTGCACAGAAGCTATAATGGTGTTTAGCAAAACATTCTCTTTGTTGTTCGTTCTGTTTTTTCGCAATTGAAGTTAAAAAGATAAACTTATCTATAGCCAAGTGAAGAAAGAAGTTTACTTGTTAATTCGTTGTCAATTTATTATCATTAGACAATAATAATAATAATTATAATTATAATAATAATAATAATAAATTGATAATTTATATAGCGCTGTATCTCAGTAAGAAACTGGCCTCACAGCGCTTTACATGAAGATAGCAACATACATATAAGTATTAAATAAACATTCATATCATAACAACCACATAAATGACAGTACATAAGCTACGTTGATCACTAAAAGAAATGCTGTTTCATTAAATTTCAAGATTGAATTTTTAAAAGAAGTGTCAACATCAAATGCTTTTGTGTAATTTCCAAAGTAATTCCATATTTTAAATTACTAAACCGCAAACTATGAAACGGTTGCATTGAAATTTATTAGTGAGCTCTACGTGTATGGTGGCATTGTATGGTGGCATTGTATGGTGGCATTGTATGGTGGCATTGTATGGTGGCATTGTATGGTGGCATTGTATGGTGGCATTGTATGGTGGCATTGTATGGTGGCATTGTATGGTGGCATTGTATGGTGGCATTGTATGTTGTCTACCCTCGGTGAGCTCTAC
Source organism: Ampullaceana balthica (assembly GCA_944989445.1). NCBI lineage: Eukaryota > Metazoa > Mollusca > Gastropoda > Lymnaeidae > Ampullaceana > Ampullaceana balthica. Next base: position 675,315 of record CALYLW010000202.1, read on the forward strand.
GTGTATGGTGGCATTGTATGTTGTCTACACTCGATGAGCTCTACGTGTATGGTGGCATTGTATGTTGTCTACCCTCGGTGAGCTCTACGTGTATGGTGGCATTGTATGGTGTCTACCCTCGGTTACCTCTACGTGTATGGTGGCATTGTATGGTGTCTACCCTCGGTTAGCTCTAAGTGTATGGTGGCATTGTATGTTGTCTACCCTCGGTATGCTGGTTATTAGAAGCTAAATCTTTAGGACTGAATTAAAAAGTAAAACATTCTAGAGGACAGGGACATAAAAGACACACATTGGATTACATCCACAAGAGCTTAATCCAATCGAGAGTTTAAACAATGGCCAAGTAAATCCAGTTATCTCGCCTACAGCGACGATTTAATCTCTTGTTTCTGGTAGGATCGGATCACTAATCTGACGGAGCAGATAATACCAGCAGTTAAGGACTAAACTTGTCCGCAAGTCAGCCGCGCAGATTCATGGGGCCTAAGGAACCAAAAGTTTACCATCTCTTGTAACAATAAGATTTCTATTGTCAACGCTGTTGCTTAAAATCTTTCTTTGAGGGTGGCAAAATGACCCAACAATACTACATTAAACTTATTGCTAGCGAGGGTGACACTCAATTTGCAGGCATATCATTTGTAATCATTGTGACATTTGTGATTATTTTATACTCAAAATCAAAGTAAGAAAAAATATATAACAAATCTTACTTTCTCGGACAAAAAAAAGTTGGATTCCTCACTATGACTAGAGGGAAAGGAGTTGAAATATAGTTTTGAGTATTTCCTTTTCAGCCGTTTCTGATTTTGTACTATCATTAGTGATATGGAAGGGGGGGGGGTTCTTTCTGGAGGTCTACAACAAGAAACTATGTGTTGAATGGCATATAGTGTCAAATTGTGTTGTGATTCCCTTGCCATTCTCGACAGGATCTAAATCTTCCCTTAAAATGTAGAGAATAATGCAAAGGTAGAAACGGATTATTATAAAAAAAAGCTGTAGCTTTTGGATCATAAAAAACGGATACTTTTCACTTACAAATGATGTGAACGAATTAGCAAGTCCGTTAGAGTTTCATAACCCCAATGTGTAACGGGTCATTTTCTTTTCAAACGAACACAATATCTCAAAATGATGCTTAGACATCGAGCCCCTCGTTTAAATGTATTTAAGAAATATTAAATGATTTCCTGTGAATTTTTTCTTCAAGCAGTGACGAAGCACGTCACTTGAAGTGATTTTATTTTGTATTTGTAAGGAATCATATTTTTTTTTCGTAGCCTTTTTGTCAAGTTTACTTTGTTTCTAAAAAAACGTCGTTTTTTGGACCTTAACGTATAAAAAATATTTTGTTTATAAAATAAAAAAAACTAAGTAGCCAACAGATTTCCAAGCAGGGAGATTGAGGGTATCATTCTCAAGCACGTTTATACAGTAAGATCCTTATGGAATTAAAGTTTACAAGAAAACAAACATTTATTGAACAAAATCGTTTAACTCAACAATCATTAGTGACACCTCAATACCAATGAATAAAATTACTCTAATAAAAATCATAACAGCTTGCTATCGTATTGTTTGTTGGTAGTGTATTGTTTCGACAAAAGACTATTTTTTCTGAAGCTAGATCCGACGAATAGGCCTTAATACTCTTGATATTTCTATACAATCAATATCCTCACACCTGTGACAATTCATATAGTTATTGCTCGAAACGTGAGCCATGCCTCCACATTTTCCTAAATTGTACATCTTATTTTATATTGTGAGTTTGATCATTTGTCTGCCCTTGAATAGCTTTCCATGTCACTCGTGTAGTTGAATCACAAGGACTGTGCTTAAAATTAAGCCTACATGTTTAGCTTATGTTAGACCAAAACCATATTCACGGGTAAGCTTGACTTTATACCTTCCAGGGCCGGGCGATGTAAATGACGCCTGCCCCTACATATTAAAAGTACCCTTCAAAACGACAAAAAATGTGTATATATATACATACACACATGTATGTGTGCGTGTATAAATATCAAAGCCCCGATCATTTCTTTTCAATCCATCTTTTCCTTCTGAGGAGACTATAAATACATAGTTTCAAGTGCACTATTTAAGTACCTAAGCTGCATTACACTATTTCAAAATGTTTTATACAATATTTTAAAATATATTTCAGTAGCGAAGAGCTTTGAAAGTTAATTGATCTGTCTTTCCATTATCGAGTATTTTTTTGAGTTACTTAATTTTATACATCTACATAAATTGCCATTTCATTTTTTCTCATATACTGGGAATAAAAAACACTGCCCATTGGTATAAATAAAACAATCTCCCGCCTAACAAATATTTGCCTTGTTACAACCAATAATCAATTGCTTTATACGTCAAAGACAGTTGTTTGCACCTTTTTCCATTTAGTAATTAAAATAAAATTCCAATGACGTTACTTAGTGATATATCATGACGAGAAGCACGCTCTGTTAATCTCGACAACAAAATTTTTATTTTTCTTTGAGGTTTAATTTTCAATTTTTTTTTATCGTGAGTTCTCCCGCATACCAAGCACTATCTAACTAACTGACTGACTGGCTGACTGACTGACTAATGGACGTATAAGCATCTTATCTAAATGGATTATTTTTTTCTAATTTGTTTTTTAAAATGTATATTTAATTAAAGAACAATAATCATTGTTAGCAAAAAATAAAAGGTAAATGATGTTTTCAAATGCCGTAGTCCGTATTTGTAAAATATTAAATGCACCTATTGAAAATTATAGCGATAATCATTGCAGGTTGAACATATTTACATAACGACACTTAACTACTTCACAAATATTGTGCATTTTGGTGATTTGGTCTGGGAATATTTGATTCACCAAATACATTATTCTCTAGACTCTAGACAATATTATTATGTTAATCGGTCAAATTAAAATACTTTTAAATGAGGCAAAAATGCTGAAATCATTTATATTTACATGATATGAAATTTGACGGGCTTGACACCAACAGTACTTCTAGTGTGGTGCCCACCATTTTTGTGTGTGTCCCATAACCTCTTGGTCGTATGGGGTTCCAGTGTTTCCATTGGAACTTTCTTGGTAGACTTGGCGGCGCCCATCTCCTCTCCAAGTCAGCGGGGGACTTTTTAGCAATAGTCATTAATCAACATTTTTATTGTGTCTTTAAAGCGGGCTAGATCCCACGCCCCTCAGCTTGTGAGGCGAGCGCACTATTGACTTAGCTATCCAGCCGCCATACAGCATTGTATTTGTTGATTCCAACACACCTGGTGGTATGGTGCCCAACATACAACATTTTTTTAAATTCCAACAGCCCTTGAGGTGTGGTGCCCTACATACAATATTTATTGACTACAACAGCCCTGGGGGTGTGCTGCCCAACATACAACATTTTTAAAATCCCAACAGCCCTGGGGGTGTGGTGCCAAACATACATTTTTTTAAATTCCAACATCCCTGGAAGTGTGGTGCCCAACACATAACATTTGTTGACAACAACAAAAGCCCTGGTGTTTAGAGCGTCATTGAAGATCACCATGACAGTTGCGAGATACCTGATCAGATCCCGTACTCACGTGACACTGAGCCTGATTGACGGCCCGCTACTGAAGCAGGAAGACACGATTAACTAGTCAATCACGGGTGGGGGAAGAGGGTCGCTGTAGCTTCCATACATTAGATCTTTATCTCCGCACTGTGGTAGTCGGTCCTAAAAGTTAAGTCCGCATCTCTTGTGAGATGAAAAGCCCCAGTGAATCATCACAAGACATGTGTTAAGTCATTCAATAAGTTGCACGCGTTCATCTATATTTATGAATTTTTCACATACAATTGTAACCAAATTCGTTGTCTTAAAATTCTCCGAAGCATTTATTTTACGACTCTTCATTTGACTGGTTACAATTAAGTGGACATCGTTTCTCTTTTCAATGATTCTTACCCCGAGATAGGCAAGCGTAGAACATTCTATGTTCTGATCTCTGTGACGTCAGATAACGTTGAATATTTTTAAATCCTTCATATTAACTCGTGGTGTCTGCTTGCTTGCTTGCTTGCACCCTTGCTTGCTTGCACCCTTGCAAGCTTGCACCCTTGCTTGCTTGCACCCTTGCTTGCTTGCACCCTTGCTTGCTTGCGCCCTTGCTTGTCGCCAAAACTTTGGATCGATTTTAACCCACTTCCTCGTAAGCTAGCGAGCTGAAATTTTGAAGGCAGTTTCGTACCGATGATAAAACAATGTATACAAATTTCAGATCGATCGCATGTACCGTAATTAAATTATTGATGTTTTTAGTTATTTTATTTATTCCTTTGTATCATGTTATTTTTTAGATAGAGTGTCGCGGTGCGTATTATATTGAACAACCTTTCTGTCGCGCAATAAGGTGCGTATTTTATTGACAACACTTTTTATAAACATATTCCTGATCGGTGCGCATTATATTAAACATGTTTTACGACACAACTGCAATTTTGTATTTTTGGATGGTCTTGCGCTGCGTATTATAATGAACATTCTTTTAGTTACTGTCTAGTACATAAAGGATTTATAGTCAAAAACTTGGTTTTTTACTGTTTTTTAAATCCTTTATATTAACTCGTGGTGTCTGCACCCTTGATTGCTTGCTTGATTGCTTGTCGCAAAAACTTTTGATCGATTTTTAACCCACTTGCTCGTAAGCTAGCGAGCTGAAATTTTGCAGGCAGTTTCGTACCGATGATAAAAACAATGTATCAAAATTTCAGATCGATCGCATTTACCGTAATTAAATTATTGATTTTTAGATTATTTTATTTATTCCTATGTATCATGCTATTTTTTGAGATAGAGCGTCGCGGTGCGTATTATATTGAACAACCTTTCTGTCGCGCAATAAGGTGCGTATTTTATTGACAACACTTTTTATAAACATATTCCTGATCGGTGCGCATTATATTAAACATGTTTTACGACACAACTGCAATTTTGTATTTTTGGATGGTCTTGCGCTGCGTATTGTAATGAACATTCTTTTAGTTACGTCTCGTACATAAAGGATTTATAGTCAAAAACGTGTTTTTTTACGTTTTTTTATTTTTTTAATTAAATCCTTTATATTAACTCGTGGTGTCTGCTTGCACCCTTGCTTGTCGCCAAAACTTTGGATCGATTTTAACCCACTTCCTCGTAAGCTAGCGAGCTGAAATTTGCAGGCAGTTTCTGTACCGATGATAAAAACAATGTATACAAATTTCAGATCGATTGCATGTACCGTAATTAAATTATTGAATTTTTAGATTATTTTATTTTATCTCTATGTATCAAGTTAATTTTTTTAGATATATTGTCGCGGTGCGTATTATATTGAACGACCTTTCCTGTCGCGCAATAAGGTGCGTATTTTATTACCAACACTTTTTATAAAACATATTCCTGATCGGTGCGCATTATATTAAACACGTTTTACGACACAACTGCAATTTTGTATTTTTTTATGGTCTTGCGCTTCATATTATAATGAACACTCTTTTAGTTACTTCTCGTACATAATGGATTTATAGTAAATTTACGTTTTTAAAATATTATTTTCTGAAATAAAATAGCCAATTAGTTTTTGTTTTGTTTTGCCCTCTTTTGTAATGTTTGCTGACGTCATATTTTCCCATGTAAACGTAGATTGAATGCTGATTGCGTGGTTTAAAAGATCGGAAATGCATCGGATTACAATAATTATTTTAGGTGAAAAATATTTTGAGTCTATTTGAAAGTAACTGAAATTGCGTTTATGAACAACAACAATGAGATATAAAAGATATTGGGGGCATCTCAAGATGTAAAGAAAACAGCTGCTGGGTGGGACCCAAATGTACATGTACCAGATAAATTGATGCAATCCATCGGGATTTCCATTGAACAATGTCTCGGCCTGTCATATGAGGCATTAACGTCAGCCTCGCCTCAAGCCTTACTTTAGATCTAAATTTTGTTTTAATAATGCATTTTGATTGTGGGAAAGTTGGGTTAGGTGAATTAGATATCCATTTTTAAAAAATAAAAATTTAAAGATTTGAAAAAAAATGCTGGTGTCGATGCGTCGTTTTTTAAACCCTCGTTAGATTCTCATTAGTGGATCTAATGCCTTCTCTATGTCAGTTCACTCGCGCTTATCCCAGTGGTGAAACAATCGATTACCACTTAGGCAGAAATTCTTTTTCTTCAATCTTCTTAACTAAAGACGTCACATATTTTTCTGCAGAGTACTGCATAGATATCTGTTAGTATCTTTCCTTTTTTTTTATGGACGACGATTAACATTAATTATTAAAAACTTAATTTTCATGGTGTTTTTTAAGTTCCAACATTTCAATCTGAGATAATTGATATTAAAAGGCTTTCATAGTTAAATATTCACACATTTCACACTCGATAAAAAATATGAATCCTTTCTCGAAAGGCGATAAACGTTTCAAACAACCGCTTTTGGCGAACGGGCTGTAGGTCGCCCAACTTTGTTTTAAAAGATTCACTCGTCGGATTTGGTGTCAAGTACCAAGGGAATTGAATGACAGAAATATGTCGATTTTTTTAAAATGTGCTGATTGTTCAAGTCGTCTAAGGTCAAAACGTCAACGTCACATCACAAGACTGGTGTTGGCATCTGTCACCTGGCTAACACACATCACTAGAACTACCTCCACAAATTCACATTCAATACCCAAGTAGACATCTATCATCTAAACGTTCACCAGATGCTTGACCTTTCGTCCCAAATTCTTATTCATTACCCTCGTAGACATCTATCATCTATCTACTTGTTCACCAGATGCTTGACCTCTCGTCCAAAATTCACATTCAATACACAC